>OZ010792.1:293302939-293768709 GCA_963932465.1 Maratus speciosus | reverse complement strand
TTTTAAATGAAAACTTATGCCTCACAAGTACTTTTCATTTCGTAAATTTTTAAATCAAATTAAGTTTCAATGTTTCAAATATAGTTCAGTGCTTTCTTTTTGAATTCATCAATAACCACCCATGTCCAGCCCCAAATGCTTTTTTTCTCTTTTGTATACACTGTAAAAAATTTTGGTCAAAAATTACGGTACATATACTGGCAACTTTGTGACCAGCACATATACCGTAATTTAACTGGACGGTATATGTACCGTAAAATATTTAAAGTATATGTACTGTAAAAAAATATTCATACAGCATATATACCGTATGTTAAATACACAGTATATGTACCGTAAAAAACATTTATACAGCATATATACCATAGGTTAAATATACAGTATATGTACCGTAAAAATATTTATACAGCATATATACAGTATATATACTGTAAATTAAATGTGTGGTATATGTACCGTAAAAGCATTTATAATCAGTATATGTACCGTAAATGAAATATATGGTATATATACCGTAAAAGTACAGGATGACCCAAAAAAGCTCCCACATTTGGCAGGATAAAAAAATGGACTGCAGAGAGAAATTTGTTTGTTCAAAAATATAGAATAGGTACGACGAGAGTATAAAATGACTATCTTTCAGAAATGATGTCTGGTAAGTGTTGTCCATTGCGAGTAATACACAATTCAAGGTGATCTCTGGAATCTATCACCACAGACGCCTCGTCTTGTGGAATACCTGCTACTTCCACCTGAATATTAGTCTCTTGGGGTCAGAGAAAATGTAGGTCTTATGCCTCAAGAGTAATTCAAGCAGAGGTAGCAGCTTCCACAAGACATGATATGTCAGATGATGATAGATTTCAGGCATCGTCTTGAATTGTGTATTGCTCGCAATGGACAACACTTACCAAACATCAGTTAAAAAACATAGTCATTTTAATCTCTTGTCATGCCCATTGTATATTTTAAAACAAACATAGTTTCGCTCTCCAATCCTTTTTGTTTTATATTATCCTGTCAAATGTGGGAGATTCTTATGGGTTATTCTGTAATCAAAATCGACGGATATACAGGGAAAGCACAAAGTCTTATCCTTATTATAAAAATTTATCATGGAGAAAATTATTATTAGATATGTATGGATACATTTAAATACTTTTATAAAGTTTTTAATAAGACCATTTGTAGGTTATCAATTTGTATAACGATGTAATGAAAAATACCTTTTAGTAAAATTAAATTTACTCTGGATTAATAAATGGCCATTGTTTATATAATGAAGAGCAAACAATGTAGCATATGAAAAGTATACAAAATCCATTTTATTTTTATTTTCAAACATATTAAATTTTCTGTACTTGTTTCAAAAGGAATTTTATCTGTCATCAATTGTTGAAATAAAAGAAAATGTTTAAAAACAATGTTTTATGGTTTAAAATGTAACTAAGAACAATGAAGTGCACAATTACACTTACATAGCTGCCAACTACTACACCTTTTTATACTTATTTTATAACACTATTTTAAAACAGTTGTTGTTGTCATACTCTAGGTTTAAATATATGACGAAAATTACTATTTCAAAATAGCAATATAAAAATAATATAAAAGGTACAGTAGGTGGCAGCTATGCACTTAGAGGATTAAAAAAACAATAGAAATTCACAAAAAAATAGTGCCCACATTTGTGGACATTATGACAATTAATGGTAATTTATGAGTGAAATGATTTCTTATAAAATAAAAAAAACTAACATTAAATTTTTTCTTACATTTCTATAAGTTCTTTAAACTTAATATACTTAATAGATTTGATATTTTTATCAAATATTAACGATTTGTTCAAATAATTTAACAACACTGACTGCCAAAAAATTACTTCACATTTTTTTTTTTTATTATTATTATTAAACTGTACATTGATGCAGCCAAACCATAAAATTTTTACTTCTCTTTTTGAGGGATTCTGTAGTGAATCAGTTACCAAATTTTTGTCCCTTTTATTATTTGACTAATTATATTTACAAAAACTAAACATCCACATATGTCGCCAAGGGCTTGAAGAGGATAAAAATTACAGTTTCAACGAATAAAGAAAAATTAGTAATTGGCCAAAATTTTATAATTTCTTCTGAGATTTTTGTTACGTACTTGGAAATTAGATTTTTTTTTTTTTTTTTTTTTTTTTTTTTTCTCAACATACAAATCTAAATTTTCTTACTTTCAGTTAAATGTTTAAAACTGCCACTGTCAAGCAAATCGCCACTTATGTAATTTTTTTATTTTTTTTTATGGCAAAATGGGTGTTTCATTATTCTTTCAAAACTTAATATACAGTTTAAAACTTAGAATATTAATAATAGACATTAATTAGGTTTTAGAATAATTTTTTAGCTGAATGAGTTATTAATATTTAGATTTCTGGTTGATATAGAAAAATACACAAATCATATCAAGATTTTTTAAACAAAGCTCTACCCGATAAAAAATTTCTAAATACCTAAAAGTTCAAAAACTCACTTCGTGTCATTTGTTTCTTTTAACAAACAATACACCTGTATAAAAATTAAACAATTTCTAAATATTCACATTTTATTCTATAAATGACACAATTAGTTGTAGTACAACCATTTATTATTTAAAAACTGTTCAAATTCTGCTGTTTTTAATAGCTTTTCCCTCCCGAAATTTTGAAATCAATCTACTGAAAATCCTAAAGGTAATGTTACTTTAAATTTAGAAAAGTAGTTTGTAAGAAAAAAATGTCAAAAGTGTATCGGATATCCATAGGAAAATGAAAGATGTAATGAGTATATCATAAATATTTTGGATTTCTTTAAGTATACTCCAACTTTAAATATTTATTTAAAAAAATTAACAGTTTTAGAAATTTAAGAAATGTATTTAATTTTTGTTTCTGCATTTTTATTGAGAATGAAACATTGATGTTCTTTAATGCAGATGTCCATAACTTCTGCAATATAAATTTATTATCGATCAGAATTTTTTTTGTTTTAACCCTTCGTACTTCTATGTCGAGTCTGACTCGACATGATCTTTCTTAAGCTAAATGATGCGATAAAAAGTGATAAAATATCTTTATTTAGATTGACGAACATTTCATCGCACAAATGGCAACATTTTCAAAATCATTCATGATAAAAAATATTTTCACAAAAAATTTAAAAACAATAACTTGGTAAACAATGTCATGAGACATCATGCATATGCAAACATAAAATTAAATACGATTTTTTTATGTTTGCACTGATTTTCATTATGCATGATGTCTCGTGACATTGTTAACCAAGTTATTGTTTTAAAATTTTGTGAAAATATTTCTATCATGAATGATTTTGAAAATGGAGGTTTAAAGGTCAAAAACTGTTAAATAAAATACAATTTTCTATAGCAAAAATAAATAAATAAAAACTTATATTTCTTAAAATCACCAAAGAATATTTCTTTTATTAAAATAGTTTTTAAAAGGCAGTAAAATTATCACTGCATATTTATTTAGAAAAAAAAAAAAAAAAAAAAAATCATTTAAAGCTGTCGTTAAATTCAAAAGAGCTAATTTCTGACACATTTTTTTAATCAATTTTCGTTCAGAAGTGCATGAAATTTCCAATGTACAATTTTTTTAATTCAGAAACTATAATTGAAAGACATTTTTTTTTTTTTTTGGTAAATGCATAACATCTTTCAGAAAATACTATTAAAATACACCTTTCAGCCGAATTCTCCACGCAGGTCAAGAAAAGTAAAGAAAATTGGTTGTCATGAGCAAAATTGCTTTCAACTCAAAAGATAATTTATCAAAAAATGGAAAATTTATTTTCATTCCAAATCACTAAATAGTCAGGGTTGCCAACTTTATACCTTCATGTTTAAAAATGAGTTTAAAATTGTGTCAAAGTTTTATGTTATTAAGCAGGGTATTTGAGAACCATATTAAAGTTCAAGCATAAATATTTTAGAACATTTAGAAAATAAATTAATTTCCTTATGATTTACAAATATTTAAAACAAGCAATTAAAATATAGAAAGAAATTTATTACAATGATTAAATTACATTAATGTACACAGTTCTAATATTTATGTATACAATGTTTTCTTTTCCATTTACTAATTACAAATTCCAGTAGTTTTGGCCATCTTACAGCATTATGTTATCTCTGTCATTTGATTTGCTCTGTAGTTTATTCCACACACAGGATTGATCAACTTAAGTACCTTAAAGAAAAAGAGTGGTTCATTCAACATGGATGTAAGCACTAAAATAAATTTTCGAAGAAAATACAAAAGTGACTTGTAGAAAAGGTTACATAAAATCATCTTAAAAGGATATTTCAGTCACACCAAGAAAAAAAAGGTTAATGTTAATCTTACGGGGGTGTTATTTTCAAATTTCTCGCTTTGATTTTAATATTTCAAAATGATTTTTTATTTATTTATTTAGTATTTAGTATAGATGAGGGTGATCTACAACCGAGCTGGCTTTTATTTTTCTGATTTTGGTCATAGTTTTTAAATATTAGGATAGTTTCAAATTCAGAAGCGGTTTTGAAAATTAAAAAAAAAAAAAAAAATGAAAAAAAAAATTGAAAAAGTAAAAATTATCCCAGTTGTAGATCGTCTTCAGCTATCCTATGCAAAAAATCATTTAAAAATATTAAAATTCAAACGAGATATTTGAAAATAATGCTCCCATAGACTTAACATTAGCGTTTTTGCTTTTCCACATGACTAGTGTGGACTCTTAAGAGCCTACGCCAGTCACGCGGATAAATGCAAACATTAATGTTAAACCTATGGGAAAAATCTTTACAGATTTCTTACTTGTATTTCAATACTTTTATATTAGTTTTTTGCTTGCAATACCTGTTATTGTTGTGTATGTACTTTTTCAACTTTTGTAGCAATTTCTGTATACGAGAATAGTTTCACTTTCAAAACCACTTCCGAAAGTAGAAATATCCGCATATCAAAAAACTGTAAAAAACATTGAAAAAGTAGAAATGCACAATAAATGTTAACCTCAGGTACCCTGTCGCCCCCCCCCCCAAAAAAAAAGAGAGAGAGAGAGAATCATTTAAAAATATTAAAATAGGAACAAGAAATCTGTAAAGAAGGCTGCCATAGGATTAACATTAGCTTGAACATTTCTTTTTGTGCCTAGTTTAGGCTTGTAAGGCTTAATTATTTTGCATGCGATACCTGAAGTCAAAACCTGTTGCTGTGTGTATGTACTTTTTCAATTTTCATAGCAATTTCTGTATACGAGAATAATTTCACTTGCAGAACCACTTCCAAAAGTAGAAGTATCCACATATTAAAAAAACTAAGAAACATCGAAAAAGTAGAAATGCACAATAAATGTTAACTTCAGATACCCTGTGTTTCAACCCCCCCCCCCCCCCGCAACACACACAAAAAAAGAAAGAATCATTTAAAAATATTAAAATGGAAACAAGAAATCTGTAAAGAATAGTGCCATAGCATTAACATTAGCTTGAACATTTCTTTCTGTGCCTAGTTTAAACTCTTAAGGCTATGTGTTTAAACAAAAATGGAAATGTCAGAGCTGAAATCATTAATTTTATACATTCTCTCAACAAAGCACACTTCTTTTTACTATTTATACAACTTTTATAGAGCAATTTCAAATCATTGCAATAGTTAATGATTTCTTTTTCACTCACTCCATCTTATAATTTATAAACCATAATGATTATTACAAGATGGTATGCTGCCATAACTGTCTGGTCCAAAACATCATCTCAGAGTTTCTTTAAGGCTCTTTTCAAATCTAACAGAGCTTATTTCTAATGTATTCTTGTAATTCTTTTTTTTTTTCCAAAAAGGCATGAAACAGGCAGGTGTTTTTATTCAAAAGCTATGCGATCAAAAGATGTTTTCCCTTTTTTGGTAAAGGCAGAAAATAATTCAGAAATACTGTCAAAGTTGCCTTTAGAGGAGAATTTCCAGGCTTGGTACTGCACGAGAGAAAAAAGAAAAAGCAGTTGTCATTTATAACTGGATAAGTAATTTGTTTATAAAAAAAATGGAAAACTCATTTCAATTCCAAATCACCTCAATAGTCCAGCCTGCCAATTTTATACCTTTACGCTTAAAAATGAACTACAAAATGTGCCGGAAAGTTTTGTGTTGTTGAGCAGGCACCAAAAGCAACAAGAAAAGAAGTTCGGGAAAACATTCTGTATTTTGAAGCAGCCATATCAGATTTTAAAATATACATATAAGGACAAAAATACCCATTTATTTTGGGTACTTTCCTGGTCCTAGTTGGGCTATTTGTTTTAAAAGTATTAATATTTATTATTTTAAAGAAATATATTGTGAATGCTGATTTTGTGAGTCCTTCTCAGAAGTCTGCATCCACAATCTCCAATTGAAAATTACAAAAAATTATCCTCTTATTCCTGAAGTGTTTTTCCATTTCCAGCGATATCTAGAGCTAAATATATTTACTATTTAAAGTATATATATATATATATATTCTAGAAGCCCTCTGACAAATTAAATAGATTCCCCCCCCCCCAGTACAATTTCAGATGTAATTTTGTGTTGAATTACAAACACCTTGAAAACTTTTTATATTTGATTAATTGGTGCCCCGGTAGCAGAAAGTTCAAGACAGGAGGAGACAGTCATCACAGACTTTTTCTTTCCTTTTTTGTAGATTTTTTTCCACTGAACATTTTGCTTTATTACTTAATACACAAAAACTTAAAATTATTACTAATAAAAATGAATAAGCACATAAAGACATTACAGGTAACAGATTGATTAATTAACACTTCAGTTGTAAAATATTTTACCTGCAAATTATTTTCTTCCCTTGAAGTACTGTTGCAGGCATTAATTACTTCAAAACTAACATAAGTATTTTATAAATTGATTGAAGAACAGTTATACCATTAATTTTTCAATTGAGTTAATGAATTAATTTTGAAAAAGTAATTAAAAAATATTACAAAAATTTCCAGTTATATATTTATACATATACAACTTTAAAAAAATCTTCAACATTAAAAATTAGTAGGAGTGAGAATTAGGCAAAAAATTCTTTGATAGAAGAAATCGCCTATTAGCTTGTTAAATGATTAAGAATTAGAAAAATCCTTAATAGCTTTTAAAGGAAACCGACTATTGAATTGATTAGTATAAAAGTTATTGGTTTTATGATTACCTAGTAATATTTTAAAAATTTGACAAATTGGAAGAAAAAAAGGGGTGGGGGTATTTTATTTAGTTCAAAATATCCTGTAAATTCTGATTTTTTAAACTGATCTGCCTGTTGGTTTATATTTTCAGACTCAGATTAAAATACATTAGAAAGGGTTATATTTAACCTAGGCAGTTATCCTTATAGTAGCAGAAACTCTCCCTTTTTACTAATAACTCAAAAATGTGCATCCTAACAGATTTAGATATTTTTTAATAGAGAAATTTAATTTAACATTAATCTTTTAATAATTTTTAGCTTAAATTTACCATCTTTAACTGAGCATATAATTTTAAGATGAAACATTGAAATAAAAAACTTCCCCCTCCCATACAATACACAGTACTAAAATATGCAATATATATTTTTGATACACTATTATACTTATTACAACATATTTTGACTTAAATTTTAAATATTTTTTATAAAAAAAAAAATCAGCAAGAACTTTGTAAAAATAAAATTAAGTTATTTAAATCATGTTGCTAAAAAAACAAAGCTAAACACATTTTTAGCAAAATTTCAAACGCTAATAAAATGGAAAATATGTTACAAATTGACAACACTATTGATTAGAAAAAAATAAAAAAGCTATATGTCATCTTGTGAAATTATTTGCATTCTGATATCCCCCTCCTCCTCCTGCAGAGAAAGGTGGATTTCTCTAAGGAAGGGAACACCACCAAAGGCCTATGAAGAAAGCAATTATATAATTCATTCTCTAATACCTTACTCAGTTGTACTGGGAATTTATAAATTACTATTAAAAATTATTCAAACAACTCAAACAGTTAAAGTCCTATGAGGAGTATAGGTGCAGATTCCCAAAATCAGTAAGGTGCTAGTGGCTGCTAACCCCCCCCCCCCCCAAAAAAAAAAAAAAAAAAAATCCAGTCGCCACATTGTGAAACAAACACATACATACAACAGTATTTATATACAGAAAACTAAACAAAAAAAACTCAGGAATTAAAAAAAATGAAAAATAATTGAACAACACACGTACAATAACACACAGACTAATTACTTCAAATGTGTATATTTAATTAAACAGAAAATTCTGGAAATTTGTATATTAAGTATAATATAAATCTTAAACTACGTACTGTCAGAAGATAAAGTTGAGCAAGATATGTAGAAAATAAGCAAAAATGATAGTAGGAAATATCAGGAAAACAATATTTCTTATTTTGATTTTGTCATACAAAAAATTGAGAATGTGTCCGATTATTTAACACTATAAAAATCAAAATTTTCAGTCATTTGTTCTGCTATAAGGAGAGATTATCTTACAAAAAAAATATAAATATATATGGCGACTTATACAGGCCAAATTAACACTAGCCACCGGCCACCTTATGGTCACTTTCCTACAAGGACAGACTAAAATTTTTTTGCATTTTATTATGGATTGTACTTTTCTTGTTTGCATTATGTTTATATTAACATATTTATATGGGCTATTTAATTTTAGCTTAATAAATTTTAACAAAAGTTTACTGCTTAGTACTTTTATATAAAAAAGTGGCGACTTATAAAACTCTTATTACTGGCTACTAATGAAATTTCAATTTCTCAGTTCTACCGTTTAGCGACTTAGACGGTGAAAGTTAGGGGTCACAGCAAACAGTTTAGTCGCCTTGTGACATCTGGTGACTGTGAATCTGCACTTATGAGGAGCAGGGAATCATGATTTTTTTCTTTATATATATTATATATATATATAAAAGGATTATTCAGGGGGGAGGGGTTAAAAAGTTTTTTAAAAATTTCTAACTGGAAAGAAATAAAAAGTACATTTAACAATGATAATAATGAACCCCTTATTTTATCTAAATTATATGTGAATTAAATGCATCTACAGATAAAATTATACTATTAGTAATAAGCAAAAGCCATTATTTTATTATTAGCATTATGGTGTTTGAAATATTACACTGAATAAATCAAGCTGTTAATTAAAAAAAAAGTGATAAAATATCAATTTTAATTTGTGTTAAATTTTATTTATTTATGAAAATTTAAAAAAAGAAATTATGATCAGTGTATGTGTAATTTAAAAAAAAAAAAATTCATATTCAGTCAAATCCACTATTTATATAACCATGTAGCGAGTTCGGTAGCAAAAAGTTCAAGAATGGAGACTAGCGTCACAAATTTTCTTTTCTCTTTTGCAGATTATTTTTCCATCAAACCATTATTTTGCTTTGTATTATATTTAACTTAATGCAAAAACTTAAGTTTCTCTTTAATAAATGTGAATAAAAGACATAAAAACGTTACAGGTAGGTGTTTAATTAACACTGCAATTGCAAAAAATTTACCTGCAGATTATTTTCTGTCTCTGTAGTTACTCCTGCAGACACTTTGAGAATTTTCTGCTACTGGGATAGCGAATGCATATGATAGTTCAGGTCTATTCCTCCACCATACTTCAAAGATAAAATTGGGTAGCCATATTCCTCCTCCATTCCAAATTTTCTGTTATTGGAAATTAAATACATATTATTAAGGACTGAAATATACCAAATGAAAAAAAAAAGGCTTTATACAAGCCATTTTATCCCTAAATATTAATATTTTTTCTGGATTGCTTCTCAAAAGCTATGAAAATATTATGTTTTTAACTCCTAAAGATTTTAAAGAGTTTGGACGATAATGACAATTTTTTAACCAGAAGACCCCTCCCTTTTCCAGCATATTTCAAAATTACTCATTAACGAAAAGGAAAACATGCAAAAAGGAAAATACAAAACATCATCATCATTTGCTTCATTCTCTAAATAATAAGTTTGAAAACACAGTTATTAAGATTTTAGAGCACAAAATTACGCAGTCATTGTGATTTCAAAGATCTCGAACAGATGACAATTACAACTTACTCTTCCCATAAAACTTCCAATATTGAGAAAATATGAAATTATGGATTGAAAGGAAAACCTCTTTGGTCACCCCAGTGGCTTTTATTGGTTTTAACTGGCTTTTTTTTTTTTTTTTTTTTTTTTGGCCATAATTGGCTTTTATACAGCAAAGCATTTTAACACACTAGAAAATAAGATACAGCTATATTATTCATTGCAAAAAGCATAGGAATAATATATATTCTGTAACTGGGTCCAAAGCCAAAAGTTAGCATCAAATTTGAGCGTTTCATGCAAAAGTGTGGTTAAAGTTTATGAGAGTTACACAAGATTGAAGACACTCTTAATGCTCCAAACACGCTCTTAGATCCTTCAAAAACTCAAGAGGGAAAAGAAAGAGAAAAAAAATGGAAATTTTATTATTTCAATCCTGACATGTAAGATTTGTGCTTAGAAAAATATAGAAAGTATTTTCAGATATTAAAATATTAAACGAGAAGTTATTAATCCTGATAGTAAATCTAAGATTGGAAGATCCCCCCCCCCCCCCTTTCTCCATTACTTGGACATTTTCAAAAAACTGATTTCAGACAGAAAACCCTGCACCCTTGACTACATTCTGGATATTTTTATTTATTGGATATTTTCCATTAAACCAATGCCATTATCGCCAAGTAATATAGTTGGTACCAATCGGGGAAAATTTGAAAAAAAAAAAAAAAGTAACATTGTTAAGGTAAAAAGTGATCACTTAAACATAACATTTGAAAATTATACACTTTCACAATCTGTTTTATTATATTAATCAAAATTATACACTTTTAAAACAAAAGAACAAATAAACATTATACAAAAATTAAAAATAAAGCACATTTAAAAATCAAGAATTAAACTATAAATTTCTCTTAATATTGCAGTAAACATTTAATTTTTGGAATAAAAACATCTCCATATTGCTGTGATAAGACTGTAAATAATGATTAATAGTTGTTTTAGTATACACCATTTTGTGATACCCCCATAATCTCTAAACAGAAACTATCTAACATATCTTCAGTTTGGGGTCAATAAAATTATACAGTAAAACCTCCACTTAATTTTTTCTTTTTTTTAAAAATAATCTGGTATACTGACTCATAACTTACTTTAAAAAATTGTCTGCACAATGTAAATAATTCTGTGTATTATTTTTTAAATAACCTAATTTTATGATCTGATTTCCTATACTTAGATGGTAAATTTAATTGAAGCTTACTTTTGTTCCTTTTTTTTTTTTAAATAAATTCACATAAAAAACAGAACTAAATAAATAATTCATATAAGCAGCATAAAAATTCATCATGTTTGTCAGTACCATGCAGGGTTGGCATGGTTTAAACCAAATGGGTTTTTTAGAACAAATCTAATGTAATATTTTCTTTTTTTTGTAATTTAAGTGTTTTAAATTATTGATAGAAATAATTTCTACTTTTAATACTTTATCTAAGCAGTCTACATGAGACATAATGAATTTAGGTCATGTTTGTGTGAATGTAGGATAAAAATTAGAATGAGTTGATGTACTAAGAGAGTTATCTTAAACCACGTCAATATTAACAGAGATAAAACATATTCAGTATTCAGCATAAAATATTATCAATTAAAAAATACAGATTATTTATGGCAGTTAATAACATAACACAATGACCTTTAAGATTTTGGCCAAGTAGTAAAAGAAAATTTTCTCAGTTGGGGAGATTATCCTTTAAGAATTTAAAAAAGAATTTCAAGATATGAAGTTGAATGAGACGACATGCAAAAATTATATGTCAGTTATAGCATTCAATAATATCAATCTTTTTTGTTACAGAATTTAATGGCCAAAAATGTTAAAAGAAAATAACCAGCAGTATTCGAATATATATAAAAAAATTTCTTTAGCAACCACAGATACTGATATTTATATAAAAAAGTTAACCATTTGAAGATACTACCTTCAAAATATTTTTTTATAGTTAAATTAATGATTAGGTGAAGAAGAAAATATTAAAATGTTCAGTGAACTAGTTTAGACTTCAATAAGATTTTTAATACAGTCGAACCTTGTTAACGCGAACACTCAAGGGGAAACTTTTTATGTTCGTGTTATCAGAACTTAACTACATTACATACAGCTGGACGAGGCAACAGGAAACAGTTCGTGCTAAAAGTAATTCGCGTTAAGCGTGTTTGTGTTAACGAGGTTTGACTGTATCAAGGTAGAAAAAATGTTCATAAAATAGTATATCTATAATTAATCAAAAAATTCATCTTAAGATTTTCAAGATATCAAAGCTACACTGTGTAGAGCAGTTTATTCTTTCAACATAAGACATAGGTTACTAATGTTTAAAATGGAAATGAATTAAATTTTCTACATAACAGACTAATTATTTAATCAGGATATTTTCAAATGAAGTTATATTAAATAATATATAACAATGTTTATTTTTATCAACAAATATGCATCTACATGTATTAGGAAATGATATTTAAAAAAAAAAAAAACCTGGTTTAAACCAAATAAACAGTTGTTTTTTTTTTTAATAATTTTTTTTTTTTTTTTTTTTTTTTTTTTTTTGTTAACCCTGCTTATGTGTTGTCCTGGCAGCATAATTTTTTTTTCCAAGTGAGTTTGTCGTTCCGAACCGAAGCTCGCAATCTTATTGGTTGCTCAGTATCCAGTATGTTGTTCAACCAGATTTGGCGGCTTTGCACTAGTTTTGAGAAAGTACGTTACAGACAAATAAAGCAAAAATCGTTTTTTACAAAATAATGGGTAATCTGATCAATGTTATTAAATGCATTTTGTATAATTATAAATAATGATTTAGTAATATCTCTTCAATACTTTTTAAATTAATTTTTTGAACGCTATATTTTTATATCCAAGTATACTTAATACTAATTTTTATTTATTAAATAAAGACCAATGAAAGGTTGATTCTTTCTTAGTAGCATTAATTAGGTAAGTCTACAAAAAGTTTTGTTTCCTTATTTCAATTTAAAATATTTTTTTTTTTCATAAGTTAGGCTGAAGTTGGTAGATGGGGCATTTGTGAACAGAACATATGGGGGCATATGTGAACAGTTCACAAGTGTATTTTTTAAGTCTGTGAATGCATTTTTTTTTTAAGTTTAAAATTTAATTACCCTTGTCAAATATTGAGCTATATATTCAATGTTTTTAGGATTGCTTCACAGTTTTAATTTACTGGAAGTTAGATAACAATTAAAAGTGACTCAAAAGGAGTAAGCATGTGTTCAATTTTACGAATAATTTCTTGTATCTATGTTGAAACATTTATTGATTTATTCACACAACTAGAGAGAGGGCATCTAATTAGTTTTTATCACAGTTTTTATTCACAAAAAAATATTTGTCTTATTTATGCATGTGTTCACATGTGCCCCAGGTATGTTCACAACTACCCCTCCACCGGGACACATGTGAACAAATTTAGACAATTTTTAGAATGATGATATAAGTTAGAAATTCTTGATAAATGCATCCAAAAGCTTGAGCAAAAGAGCAAACAAATTCTAAATATTCATATAAATCAATTTTTTGTTCAATAGCTCATAACAATTTTGAGAAATAGTCAAAAATATAAAAATTGTTCACATGTGCCTCCCTCTCCCCTACTGTTTTTCAAATACTACATAAATAATGCCAGTGTAAAAGAAATCTTATATTACTTAAAAACTGGCATTTTACAATATTACATCCCCCCACCTCCCTTAAAATTATAATCTTCATTTACTGTGTATTTAGTTTTAGTACAGCTTTCCAGTGTAAACCCAGCTATGTTTTAGTTTAAGATTATTAATATTGAAAGTGGTAATTTTTTTTTATGAAAGCTTTAAAACAGGTGAATTTTTTCATGTGTTTAAAAATTGTTTTCAACTAAGTTTTTCACAGAAAATTTACTTACATTTTTTGCAAAGTTTGTTTGTATAAATTTATATTTTTAAAAATACAGTTAGATAACTCTAAGAATCTATATTTTAGGAAAAGAAAGAAAAGAATAAATAATTTCAACTGCATATTATTATGAAAAGAATTTTTCCTAATAATAGTGATAAATTACAGCTATGTGAATAAAAATAAATATATGTTTCAAATTTTATATTAAATTTCCACCTGACCATTTTTATTAATTGGTATATCTATTGAAATAATTTTGGAATGAATTTTCATTTTTAAGAAGAGAATTTGCATTTAATTATTTTACCAATGATTTGCTTGGATTTTTTTTTTCTCACATGATCCTGATTTTGCAAAATTGTGAACATTTGTAGGTACTTGTAAAAAATGCAATCAGAATTTTGTGAATTAGAAATGATATCTCAGTTCTTATTTAGACATTATTGAGAAGGTCTTTAACATATATATACAGCTAAATAACAGATTCATTGGTGATTTCAACTATTATGCAACAGGTTTTTTAAATTCTAAAATCATTACATTTGGGAAGGACTCAATTTCTAGATGAAAAATTTTCTGAAATGTCTATTTTTAAGAGAAAGAATTTTGTTAAGGCTGCTCAAATCCAAAAGGGCAACTTTCTGACATAAGTTTTAATTTATTTTTAGTCGGAAATGCATGAAACTAGCTGGAATTGTTGTTCACAAACTATGTAATTGAGCTGCTTTTTCCATTTTTTGCAAACGTAATAGATCTTTCAGAAAATAGTATCAAAGTTGACGTTTTGAACCTAAGTTCCCGAAAAAAGCAGAAAAACCGGTCAGCGAAGGGAGAAAACATCTTTGTCACATGATCAAAATCACTTATAACCCAATAGGTAATTTATGGATAAAAAAATGGAAAACACAGTTCGATTCTAAATCACTTCCATAGTCAGGCCTTCCAATTTTATATCTTTGTTTTAAAAAATAAATCTGTAAATGTGCAAAACGTTTTGCGCTTGTTGAGCAGAGCTGTTGAGAACAGCCTTAAGGGTTACATGTTTTAAGGTGGAAAAATTGTAAATAATCCTTTAAGGGACTCGAGTTCTTTCTAAACAGATCCCTGCTTACAGATAAGAATTTACATGTTAATGTTTTCATGTAGGACATTAAACATGAAAATATATAAATAAAAGTATCAGAATGTAGCTATTATAAAATACTACATTTTATAAATGAAATTTTAATTTTTCCAATTTGGAAAAATAGGCCTTCGGAGGAAAACTGGTTTGCTTCCTAAAATTTCCAGATTTTTTCTCAATTGTTCCCATACTTGTTACATAATTGTACTAAAATTGTAAAAATAACACTAATGTTACTTCTTACCACACAAATATTTAGAAGAAAAATAAATACCTTTGAATAATGCTAGTGCTAATTTGGTAGAGTAATTGTTCGGTTGGAGTCTCATACTCTTAGTTTCAGATTTCTCTTATGTGCTACCACATACTTGGGCAATGATGAGTTGGTCCTAGCTGGGAGACCAGATATCTCTGTCTCTATCTATAATTTTAAATAAAAATAAGAAATATATACAAAAAAAAAAAGAAAAAAGAAAGTTTTGTATAGAATAGAACTCGGTGCCATGTTTAAATTGAGGCAACTGGAAAGTTTCAAAATGTGACTAATAAATAATTAAATATATTTCTTTTCTACAGCCGGTAGTTTTTGAAAGACAAAATTGAAAATTCAGTCACCCTGTCAAAAAATTATTACTTGGCAGTGAATAGTGGAAGTAGAATGATGTAATTCCCCACCCCTGTAATGCATAGGTATATATTGAAAGCAAAACATTGCTGACATCATTTGAAGGTTATATTCCAGCAGATTACACTTTCTAAATTATTTAAAAAATTAATTTGAGAGATTATTTCAAATGTTGGGTATCTTCCATTATAGAAAAAAATGATAATATGTCAACTATACTCCCATAAAAATTTCACTATTTAAATTCTAAACAAAAAATAGAAAATTGTGGCACAAACAACCACTAATGGGTTGTTCTCTACAATACTTGCAAATTTGGCCAGCAGTCTGACTTGAATGATGCATATGTAAATTTTCATAAAAATTAGATAAATGGTAAGAAATCAGTCAATTATTGAAAATTTTAATAGCATCAGAAATTGTTTTAAAAATTTGACTTAACAAAAAAAATAAAATAAAAATTTGTGGAAAAAATAAAATAAAAAATGTGAGGGAATGACAAGTGAGGGAATGATGAAATAAGACATTTTTACTAGTTGTAGGGGAAAAATGCAAAATTATGAAGAAATCCAAACTGTTTCCTTTAAGAGAAACACTTAATATATAATGTATGATAAAATTAAAATTTTTGATATTTACAAAAAAATTAATATTCTGTGTGAGGGAATGACTGCTAATAAAAACGCTTCCGGATATACTGACTAAAAAAAAATTCTGTAAAATTAACAAAATCTTACACCACCAATTTATGTTGCTGGACTGACAAGTGCTCAAAATAGCTTCTTCTCTGTGAAGGATGCTAGACTGCTACTGCTCATTAGTGGTAGATATTTGAGATAATAGCAATGTGTGAGGGAATGATGGTCTAACATGGGGAAACATATAATTGATTGAGTAGACTATATAATAATAGTAAAAATTAATATTTTTATTATTTTTTGTAATGTATCAAATAAGAACTTTATTTTGCTTAGGGTATTTTTAATTATTTTTATTTCTGGATGGAAAGAAATAGGCAATAAAATATGGTAGTACAGGTGGGGGAAAGGTGAGGGAATGATGTTTGCATGATATATATTATATTTTTAAATACTAAATTTATTTATTTTTAAATTTTACTTTTTGCCCCTAATAAACTATGTTTAGATCTTCTAATAAAAATAAAAATAAATAAAAATGTAATAAAATTAAGAGCATTTATATGGCTGGGAAGCACTTTTTGCACTATTGCAGAGAATAACCCTAATACGATTGAAACAACATAGCACCACTTCAAACGCTTTTTGTTGTTATACGATCAACAAAATAATTTTGGCTTATATTCTGAGTCTTTGCATTTGGATTAACTCCCCTGCCCCCCCCCCCCCCCCCTTACAGTGTAATTTAATTTTTCTAATATCTTCCTTCTACACTCTATATATATATATGAATGTGACATATGTACAGGTACACAAATATAGAAATTAAATCCTAACCCCACCCCTTAGAATCAAATTTTCAGTTTTTACTCTTTTTTTGTAACATAACAAATTCCAAGAAATCCTCTTCAAAACATAAATATTTTTTTATCAAATGAATTTTACAATCTGATTTTTTATATTTAAAAGCTAAATTTAATAGAAATAACAGGAGTTCATGGGGCAGACACTCCCCCCAACAATGCAACAAATTTAAAAAAATCAAACCTTTGTTTATAAATATTTTTTAGTTAATTTCCAATTGTTTTTGTAAGATAATGTGCTTAAAAATGAATTTTTGAATTCTCAATCAACAAAGAAATTGCATTTTCCTATGTGGCGATCACTTTCAAAACTTGAAAGCATTAACATATTCGCATTGCCTGTACAATCATTTTTTTTAAATGTATATTTTAGAAAAAAAAATATTTGTACATAAAATTTATTAATCATGATGAAAAAAATTATGATGAACAGTGGGTTATGGCATAGAAATACTTAATTTAAATTTTACCTTTAACATATAAAAAAAAACAATGATTTTAGAGAGTTGCATCCTTTGAGTTGGGTTGATTTTTGACGGCCAATTATCTACACGAGGGATATAGGCCCGGGGGGGAGTGCCCTCCGTGGGGGTCTTTCTAAGGGAACCTAATCCGTATTAACGCATGGAAGATCCACGGCTCGAAGAAAACCATGAAAACTCCGAACGATTAGGCCGACGGGCGCGATTGGGATGTTGCATGCTTTGAATACCCCTACAATAAACATTTGTTATAGATCTGGGAACTCATGCATTACTTGCAACATGGCAATGGCAACTAAGCGAAAAAATATTTGTCTGCTAAATAAAATATAACCAGTTTATATACATATTATAGGGTAGATGTGCCAGTAATGGACACCCCTTGATGTTTTTGGTTCATAAAAATATAACTAATAAATATTTAGCTTTAATTTTTTTTTTTTTTTTTTTTTTTTATAACTCCCCTTTGCATGTTTTATAAAACTGGGTTATTGTTGACACTTTTAATCAAACCAATCAGGAAGCAGAAAATAATGTTTCAAAGTTTCGCTGTTTTTCTGTGAAAATCTTAATGACGAGGCTAAGAGTTGGCTTCGTTTAATTAATTTATGTATTATTTATCTTGCAAAATTTGAATGTTTTTGTTTGAGTAGCAATAGAAAACTTTGAATTTTATATACAAATGGCCATTTACAAAATTTCATTTATTTTTAAGGTTTTAATAGGGGGTGTCCATTACTGGGATGATTAATTAGTCATTTTCCAGTAATGGACTGGACACCCCATGTAGACATTGCTAACAATTTCAATTTCAGTAATGTTTATAGTGCATAAAATACTTTGGCTTAACTGCAAACCTAAATAATCAAATTTAATTTTTAAATTATACTTACCAAAATGTAATAACACCAAAACTTTTATAAAAAGCTGCTTTTAAGTTATTTTATGTGATTAATAAAATTTCAATATTTTATTTATTATTATTATTATTATTAATGTAGTACATACATAATGTAGTACCTTGCATATTTTATAATCTGGCAATCAAACCAGCCAGGAAGCAGAAAATATTGTCAAAGAGGGGCTCATAGGGCTTAATTCCTCTCCGTTTAAATAAAAATAATTAAGTTACAGAAGCTATTAAAAATCTATTTTCTGCCTTAAATGTTTCCTTATTTAAAAAAAAAAAATGTACACTATTAATGAAAGTTAGGTAATATTCATGAAACTAGTAAATCTGCAGATCAGTGGCTTCAAACATCAGTTCTACAGTTTTATTTTGAAGTTATTTTATTTAGTATTCAAAATATTCAACTCACAATATCATTTATTTCATATTTGTAATATTAATTATTATAAATGATATATCAAGTAGTCTTTGAAAGATTGTTAAAAATAGTGAGACAAAACTTAACATTAATATTCCAAAAAAAAAAAAAAATTACCTGGGAGAACTTGCTAGTGAGAATGCCCAATTGCTTTTCTTTTACTTTACATTCATATATCAACTTTTTTTGGTTGGCTTAGTACTTTTATTCACAAAATAGGTAAAATAATTGAAATAACATTTTGAAATTTTAATTAAAATGAAAAATGGTTTAAATAAGAGTTTTAAAAAAGTATGACGGTGAGAGAAAATCTCATGCAGCGAGTTCTCCCGGGTTAATTACCCTTTAAACACCCCCCCCCACCACCACCACCACCACCACCACTGTTTCAATAATTTGATAGCTGTAATTGCTTGATATTTAGTATTTCAAACTATCCATCTAAAATAATTAAAACACCGATCTTCTGATAATTACAATAATTGATGCAAACAGTAAATGATTATCGCAAATATTTTATTAATTACTGGTATCCTAATTGTTAAATGTATTTGAAAATAACTATTTCTTTTTCATTAGTATGTATTCATTAAATTCTGGTTATATCTAAATACAGCCATAAAAATAATTATATTTATTGCTTTTTATGGGGTGTCCATTACTGGAACAGAAAGTGTCCACTACTGGGCGTTTGATTATTTCTGTAAAAATTTATTGATTATTTCTTTAAAATTAAATTTCTATTCATATTGGGAAATGAGGCTAGAATGGTTAAATATTGTTGATAGATTAATATTGAAAAAGCTTATTAATAAAAAAATAATTTTTAAAGAAATTTCTTAAGGGTGTCCATTACTAGCACATCTACCCTATATTATATATTAGATACTACTTTAAAACATTTAATTGTAAATTAATTTAACAATAATTAAGACTAAGAATGAATGAAGACCACTAAGCTAAAAAAAATCCAAATGCTTTCTTGGCTACTAAATAGAAAATTTAATTTTCAGGCCCAATTCATTTAAAATAATGATAATACAATACTAATTCAGTGACAAATTTTACTTTAAAAAAATAACATTTAATTTTGATTTGAAAGATCTATATATATAAACATTTTAGAAAATACAATTTGACAAATTTTAATTCAAAGAAATTAAATGAAATTTTGGTTTGAAAGATATGAACAAATGACAGAATAAAATTTGGGTAGGTACTTTTCGGTTAGCCGGACGCCAGTGTTACATACATATATGTATGTCTATGTAGTATATATATGTGGATATTTGTATATATGTGTATATATGCAATATATGTACATCAGGGATCTGTTTAGGAAGAAATTGGGTCCTTTAAAGGACCCTTCACAAAACTTTTCGGCTTAAAAATAATCCTTTTACAAAAATTTTCCATCTTTAGACTAAACTTTTCACAAATTTAATCATTTAAAAGTAAAATCTGACCTGTCACTTTTACATATAGTATAAAGAAAATATATGTATTTTACATACATATATCTTCTAAAAAATATATAAAAAAGAACCTTAATATAACAATCATTTTAAATTCACAAAATTAGGACTAGATTTTTCACAAAATGTTAAAAAGCTGTTCACAATTTCACAAAAACAGGCCCCTGTATGTATATATACTGAAAAGTACCAAAATTTGTTTTAACATGTTTTGTTATTATTATATAGTATGTAAATATTACTTTATGCAATCTAAATTTTTGGGGTCTTTTTAGTATGATACACTATATTTATATGACTGATGGCTAAAAATACTAATAAATGATGATCCTTTATCTATAAAAGTGTTTATTTATAAAAACAATAACTTTTAGCAAAATTCTGTATTAATTAGAAACATTAAAATTTATTTATCTTAAAATTAAAATTTTTCTCCAACACCAATCTTGAATATTTAAAAAAAATTTGGCTTTACTATAAATATTTGGTGCTATATGAAAATTTACTTACACATAGAAAAGGTTCTCACAGTTTTAAAGTGAATTTACAGTTAGTAATACATTAAATACACCAGTGTTGAATTCAGACACTTTTCGACCATTAAAAACAAAATATCAAATCTTCGCGTGGTGGGGGGGGGGGGGGGTACTCATTGCTCCTGCTGGAGAGTATCCCCCCCCCCCCACCTTGAATTCAACACCGATATACACAAAATTACTCGGAAAATGACATGCGAAGAAACAAAATACATGTTTATGCAATAGGCCTAATGCATAATGTCTGCAATTAGGAACCTCTTTTCTGTAAATAAAATTGTGTCTTAATAGTAATTAAAAATGAACGCGCATGTAGCGTTGTTTCTCCCGCCCCTCTCTTCACACATATACTGGGTGCAAGCCAACTTAATAATTTAATCTCCTTATAATAAAATACTTTATTACATATAAGATATGTTATTATCGTTAGGCCTGCGATTAAACTCATATGAAATAAACGACACACAATTTTTAATCAGAGTTGCAAAAAACATAGCTTATTTATTTTTAGAAAGTATGTATTAAATTAATAAATCTTATTATATTTTTGTTAATTAACTTAATATACAAGTAATATCAGTTTAAATACCTATAAATCAGTGTAAAAGGCTGTCATCATATAATATTATATAGCAACATATTTAAAAGTTACTTCAATAGATTACTTTTTATCTGTATTCCCCACTAAGAACACATTTTTTAGACAATTTTTTTTCGCCATAAAAAAGCTAGTTAATCAAAGACGCTGACTACACTGATATTGCCCCCCCCCCCCCCTCATAATATTAGCATGCTTTTAAAAGACTTAAGCAAATTATTTCTTTTTGACTTTGTCACATTTGGCAGTAGGCTCAGAATATGCTTTAATAGGATAGTGTAACTCTTTAAACACAAAGGTTAACACGAGTAATATAAAAGTTACTGATAATTAAATAATAATTTCATGGATTGTAAAATACCCAATAAAACCCACCCAGGTTTTTTGGGGGGTAGGTTGGTTTTTTGCAACCCTGATTTGAGTAGATAAAAAACACATATCTATAAAAAGAAAATTGTCTTACCTTGAAACGCGAAAATCATTTTTAAAATCAGGGTCCTTGAAATCTTTCACAACAAGACTGTCCCACCAGTCTGATGGTCGCACTTTGGCCCACAATCGGCGATCGCGGAATCCAGGCATTAGTATTCCTTGAAGATTTTGCAAGAATCGGGTGTGAAAAAGACATTAAAAAAAGTTTGCATGGTCAGCAATTTTAATTCTCAAAAGGAAATGTAAAGCACAACGATTTACGCGCCAAAACGATTGCAGGCGAAGGCGTATTCTGTTTATGATTACACCGGAAGTCTGTACGACGGCAGTTCACTAATCAGCCAATCATAATTCAGAAGGGAAAATTACGCAGCTTCCGGATTTTTGGAGCTGATAGGTTTTATCTCTGGTTTTATGCTTGCGTTTGTAAATGGGTACAAAATGAAAGCAGGCTCGATAGTAATAGAACCAGTAGAGATCTTCACGGGCCGGGCTCGGGCCCAGTGTTGAATTCAGATACTTTTCTCCGGGAGGGATTTCTGTGGCTCTTGGGGGGGGGGGGGATGTCACGCCCTGAAATCAACACTGCTCGGGCCTATGTTCATTTGCGGCACTCGGGCCGGGCCATGTTTTTTTTCTGAAGGCTTGGGCCGGGCCTAGTAACTACTCTTTACGGACCGGATCGGGTCTTACCTTTTTCCGGAAGAATCGGGCCGGGACTGGTTTCTTTTCTATTCTTCACAGCCCAATTTTCAGTCCTAATTTTGAGCCAGCCCGCATGAAAATCATTGTCTCGGCGTGACCTGTCCGTTCAAAGGTTAGTAAAATTAAGCCTGGCCAGTGGTGTAATCGTAAAAAAAAACAGAGGGTATACGTTCTAAGCAGAGGGTATACGCTCAAGGCAGAGGGTATACCCTAGTATATATATACTATAGCTTTCTTGAGAAACAGAAGGTATACGGTGTCCCTTAAAAAAATCCAGAGGGTATACGGCGTATACCCCCGTATACCCTCCACTACATCCCTGAGCCTGGCCCAAAGATTTTTGCAAAATATGCATACATTTTTGAATCGCCATTATTCTACAATTAAACATTAACATTTATTCTTTTTGGAGAGTAGTAAATTTCTACACTAGTTAAAATATTGCTAAATTAAAATATAGTAAAACGTGTGAAAAGAAACCTGCCTATTACGGAATCCTGTTTTAAACTGATAAACGTGTTGATACGTGCAAAGTGGATATACTAATACGTAAGAAAAGAATATATAATGAATTTACATTTGCTAAAAAGGAAACTTATCTTTAACGCATTTTTTTTTCTATGTAATTGAGTCTTAGAAGATTTTACTGTATAGCATTTTTCAGATTTTTAACAATTCAATGCATGCAAAGGGCTGTGCATATATAACGTTATCACTTTAGGGGGGGAGGGGGGGTCTGGCACTTGATATCGTAAGATATCGCTGGGGAAAAGGAGGGGGGGGTTGCTTTTTGATATCGATATCATTTTTGATCCAACCAAACTTTTCTTTTTTCAGTAACCCTTTTTTTTTTTTTTTTTTTTTTTTTACATCCAAATAGTCTGTTACCTTTTTTATTATTACTATTTTAATATGTTTTTATGAAAATACAAAGCTGTTGTTAAAGCCGTTACATTTTTATAAAATCATTTCATTCCAAAATTTGGAATACTTCAACGTTTGCATTGCTGTTCTTCTGCTTTATGCACATATAATTCGCTGTTTGAGAAATCAGGAGCATAATTATGTAGGAAGTGATACTTGCGTTTAGCAGTAAAGAAAGACAAAGAGTGTTGTCCACTGTTTTGTTGATAAGTTCTGCCAGGGCAGGGGGCAAGTGCTAGAAGACAACATCACTTTTGAATGCATTATGTAACAATAAGCTGTTATTAAGTACCTTTAAATAGTAACTAACTTTTTTAGATATTATTTGATATAAATTTATATCATGTATTGATATTTTATTGTCTTCTTGAATCCGTAAAGTATGCGACTAATAAATGTATAATTATATACGTGTATCATGTGTCGCAGCGTATAAAAAGAAAGGGAAAAATGTTAGACATTGATAACGATAACATCTTAAGGTGGGGGGGGGGGGGGGTGGGTTGGACGAATGATAACTTATGATATCGTAAGGGGGGCAGGGGGTCTAAAATTAGCAAAATGTTGATAACGTTATATATGCATAGCCCCGAATATGGATTAACAATATTAATGATAACTGAAATATTTACATAGAAGTTTAAAAACATGAAAAAAAAGTTAAGAAAAATATTTTTTGTCAGGATTCCTCGTAAGAGTCAAATTTTTAACCAAATCGACGTAAAAATCAATGTTTCGTAGCAATTCACTCGGACCGGGCAGGGCTGAAGCCAAACTTTTAGTTGTTATACCGGGCCGGGCCAAACTTTTAACTTTTCTACGGGCCGGGCCGAAATTTTTTTTATGAGTCGGGCCGAGCCCGGGCCTGGAAATTTCGGCCCGTGCAGACTTCTAAGAACCAGTTTGATTCCTCTGTACTCTGTAAACGCTGCTTGAGACTTCAAGGTCGTTTATACTCTGGAAAACAGAGAGATATTATCCTCGACCTCGGGCTCAGGGCGTCTCGCCACTCCTCGGTCTCGCCGTAGAGGAGCTTTTCCATTTCAGAAGTGTTGAATTCAGACACTTTTCTCCGGGAGGGATTTCTGTGGCTCCGAAGGGGGACAGTGTAGACCCCTCGGGAGAAATTGCAATTTTTGACTATTGAAAACACAAAATCTCAAATCTGCCGGGGGGGATGTTCCCCCCCGGGCCACCCCCTGAATTCAACACTGCGTTTCAGTTTCTCGCTAGCGCTTAGCGCTAGACTCAATATTTCCGGTAATTCTAGGAAAAGTCAGTCTTCTCACAAAATGAAAATTTTTAGGCAAATAAAGAAAAATTCACAGAATAGCGCCAGTTAATTTCAGGACATATTTTTACAGTGTTCGAATGTCATAATTCTTGAATGAAGATTAAAGATCGGTTTGACATAATTCAACATGTTAGACTGGAAGTTCCAACTAGTATTAAAGGCCGCCGAGAGTCGTGACGGGTCCAGGATGAACCACACAACCCTCCCCCTCCCCCACACACACAAACACACTCTCGAGAAACATAAAAAGCATGTGAATCTTTAATAATACCTAGCCGACTTCGGCGACCACTTGTTTCGTCTCTCATAAATTATATTATTTATTTTCCAACATTTAAGGGTAATAATTAGACATTTATACTGCTTTACAAAAGTAAAATAAATTAGACATTTTTTCTTTGTTTTAAATTATGGTATACATAGAAAATAAATATAGAAAAAAGAAAAAAGAAAAGTCTTCATTTAAATACTGACAGCATTGAGCTCACAGGCTATTCACAATATATGTATATTATACTCTTATTTATGTCTATATTCATAAAATAGAACTCACTCTTTTTGAGAAAAACGGTAAATAATCAGGGAAGCGCCATATCAGAATAAACATTTATCGAAATAAAGGGGGGGGGGGGAATGAGCCCCCTTCCTCCCCTATATACTTAACCAATGAACCTCCTAATCTAATCAGGGAAGCGCCTTATCAAAATAAACCGGTATGCAAATTTGAAGAAAATCAGATAATTCTGCATGAAAAAACCATTTATCTAAATTAAGAGGGATCCCCCCCCCGTTGCTCCCCTTTTATACTTAACCAATGAACCTCTAAATCTAATCAGGGAAGCGCCTTATCAGAATAAACCGGTATGGAAATTTGAAGAAAATCAGATAATTCAGCATGAAAAACACATTTATCTAAATTAAGGGGGGAATTAGCCACTCATTGCTCCCCTTTTATATTTAACCAATGAACCTCCAAATCTAATCAGGGAAGCGCCTTATCAGAATAAACCGGTATACCAAATTTGAATAAAATCGGATAATCCTGCAAGAAAAACCTATTTATCTAAATTAAAGGGGGGGGGGAATTAGCACCCCGTTCTCCCCTTTTATACTTAATCAATGAACCTCCAAATTTTATTAGGGAAGTGCCTTATCAGAATAAACCGGTATACCAAATTTGAAGCGAATCGGATAATTCTGCGTGAAAAACACATTTATCTAAATTAAGAGGGGATTAGCCACCCGTTGCTCCCCTTTTATACCTAACCAATGAACCTCCAAATCTAATCAGGGAAGTGCCTTATCAGAATAAACCGGTATACCAAATTTGAAGAGAATCGGATAATTCTGCATGAAAAACACATTTATCTAAATTAAGGGGGGATTAGCCACCCGTTGCTCCCCTTTTATACCTAACCAATGAACCTCCAAATCTAATCAGCGAAGCGCCTTATCAGAATAAACCGGTATACCAAATTTGAATAAAATCGGATAATTCTGCAAGAAAAAGCCATTTATCTAAATTAAAGGGAGGAGGATTAGCACCCATTCCTCCCCTTTTATACTTAATCAATGAACCTCCAAATCTTATCAGGGAATCGCCTTATCAGAATAAACCGGTATACCAAATTTAAATAAAATCTGATAATTCTGCATGAAAAACCCATTTATCTAAATTAAGGCAGGGATTAGCTCCCCTTCCTCCCTTTCATACTTAACCAATGAACCTCCAAATCTAATCAGGGAAGCGCCTTATCAGAATAAACTGGTATACCAAATTTGAAAGAAAATCGGATAATTTTGCATGAAAAACACATTTATCTAAATTAAGGGGGGGGGGGATAACCCCCGTTCCTACCCTTTTATACTTAATCAATGTACTTCCAAATCTAATTAAGGAAGCGTTATATCAGAATAAACCGGTATACCAAATTTGAATAAAGTCGGATAATTCTGCATGAAAACTAAGGGGGATTAGCTCCCGTTCCACCCCCTCCCCCATTTATACTTTATCAATGAACCCCCAAAACCAATGAGGGAAGCGCCTTATCGGAATGAAATTGGAAATTTTTTTAAGCAAATCGGATATTTCTATCAAGAGTTATCGCGCTACGTACATACATACTTACATACATACAGAACTTGCGGGCACATTAGCTCTCAGGCTTTGATAGCCCGTAAGCTAAAAAATATTATATACAGTGTGTATTTTAAGAGCTGTGCCCCTTCGAGCTCTTTGGGCCTTGAAACAATGTACCGGCTGCACCTCCCCTCTCCTCAGTGATACACGCATTACGAAACAAGAGCAAGAGCATCAATTCAGGGGTTTTACGATACACCGAGGCCGGGCTACCAGGTTTTTTCTTGCTGGAAAATAATCATTTTACGGTATAAATACCGAGTTTGTGCTGAAAAACAATCATTTTACGGTATAAATACCGTTTATAATCGAAATGGCATATATACCATTTTTTTACGCTTAATATACCTTAGAATTACGGTACTCATACCATAAAGAGTGAAAACGGTACAAGTACCGTAAAATTTACGGTACATCTACCGAAATTTTACGAAAATTTTTTACAGTGTACAACTTATCCGTAGATACATTAGTCGCGGGGTTGGCGGTCTTAAACACCAATTTAAGATAGTTGCTAAATTACTATTCTAAAATAGTGGTATCAACATTTATGAATTTTTTTATATTTAACGAGCAATATTTATCTCATCACGCGGGGGCAAAAGCGGGGGGGGGGGGGGGTGGACACCTCAGATGCATAATATCATTAAGCGGTCACAGACCTTTCCAACGATATATCAATTGACGGGTATCGGCAAAATTTAGAAAAGTGCCCCCTATTGGGGGAGCAAAGGGGGGATGAAAACCGGAGATGCATAACACGATTAAGCGGTCACAGACCTTTCCTACGATATATCACATGACGGGTAACTGCAAAATATAGAAAAGTGGCCCCCATGAGGGAGGGGCAAAGTGGGGAGAATGGACATTTATCAAAAAATGGAGATTGCCATTTGATCGGCAGGGAAAAGTTAGCCTCGCTGGAGCCTTCTTAGTTATATTTCTCCCCGCTGTGGCTCAATTAGGGGCAAAGTTATGGCCCAAAGGAAAAAAATCCCCAAACGTTGGAGGGCCCCTGCGGGGGTGGGGGTGCCTCGTAGCATTAATTTTTTGAAATATGTTAACAGGAAATTTATCTACATTTAAAGTAAGGCGTATGTTTGGGGAGGGGGGTGCAAACCAGTATTTCATACTTATCGAAAAATATTTAAAATGGGCCCTACCCGGGCCTCTAATAGAGTTAGGGGAAATCGGAACACGGCAAAATAATCATTGGGAAAAGTTTGCTTGGGCGCTGCTGAGCTTATTCTGGCGCGAGATCTAACAAGGGAACCACTTTTGGTGTTGCTCGCACCTAGCATCGAGACATGGTGCGTTCTGTAGCCCTATACATAAAAGTTAGAGAACCGATAAAATTTCTCTGTTAAAATCATATTTTATATACTTTTTTATGCTTTTAATTTTTTATTATTACATTTTTATTTGTTTATTTCACGCCAAAAGTGAGTTAAGTCGCCAAATATGGCGCTACAATTTTTCCGACCGCTTTATCCAAAGAGTAAATATACAGTACATATTACTAGTATACAGATTGCGATTTTTTTTTAAATAATTGATAGCATAAGAAACAAATATTATGATTTTATTTCTTTTTCTATGCAGACGATAAATATATAAGTAATAAATATAATTCTATAAAAGCTTCGAAGATCATTGAAAACTATTTTTTAGTGAAATAGAAAATAAGCAAACAATTTTCTTTAGAAATCGAATGGAATAAAGTTTCGAATGTTTAAAATTAAATGAAATGTTGCTGTATTAAATGGTACTTTCGTAAAAGTAATCATAAAGTAAATTAATATTTTTACACAATTTAGAAAAATTACTGTTGCTAAATATATCGGACATTGCAATTTCTAGCCATTACAAATTCAGCTATGACATTTCGCTAGGGTTGCCGTAAATGCTCTGCTTTTGAAAATAAACGCCAACTGTTTCCCCGCCAAAAATATGAATATAATGTTGCAATTTTTCAAAATCAAATTCGTGAGTTTTTGAAGGAATTTTCGAACTTTTTTCAATATTTTATACTTATTATTAACTAATTTTTATTTTTAAATGCTTTTCTTTAAAAAAATTCAATGTTAATAGTCCGATAAGTGGTCTCGAAAATTGCATTTTCCGAAAGTTATGCGGCTGTAAAATCAAGAAATATTATTTTAACAGAAAAATTGTATCAATTCTTAAACTTCATAATATAGGGCTTTAAAATGCACCAGGTCTCAATGCTAGGTGCGAGCAACACCAAAAGTGGTTCCCTTGTAAGCTCTACGACCAATAGGAACCGATATATTTAAGGAAATGTGAAAAAAAAGATAGGATTTCTTTGCAGAAGAGAATAATAATTTTAAGTTTTACAGTGCTACGTCGGCCCCAAAGGGTTGCAATGAAAACAGCCATGATAGCACAAGACCCCTTAAAACACAAGAAAAACCCACAGTAATGGGGCAAAAATACGCACTGCGTATCTTTGCCCCACCACTGCGTACTTTTACCCCACCCGATGGGGCAAAGATACGCAGAGCAATGTTTTTTAAAAATTGCAATTTTTCACAGAATTATATTTTGAAAGAATGTCGGTTGATGGTGGCACTTGCCTAAGGTTCTAATCTAACATTTTAATCACTCATTACATAAGTTAAGATCAATATGTGCGTTAAAAATTGAAATGTATGGAAAGTGCGTATCTTTACCCCCACCTATTATATGTAGGAAATGATACTTGAGTTCCAGTAAAGGAAGACAAAGAAGGCTGTTCACTGTTTAGGTGATACATTTTGCTTTTGACCTCCCCGGGCAGTGAGTGCAAGAACACAATTACTTTTGAATGCATTATGTAACAATAAGCTATTGTTAAATACTTTTAAATAGTTACTTTGTTATAAATTTATTTCATGTACTGTTATTTTATTGACTTCTTGAATCCGTAAAGTATGCGACTAATAAATGTATAATCATATGTGTAATCACAGTAAGTGTATAACTAGTCGTTGGGGGCCACCGTAATACTTACCCATCATGGATATACATAATATAAAATACACGTGTTCGTAAGCAGACAAGGTCAAAAATGAACTCATTCAATGGAGTTCATTTTTGACCTTGTCCGCTTACGGACCCGTGTTTACTGTAGCTGATGACGAGCTGTTATATTTTTAGCTCGAAACGCGTCCTATGTATTGTTTTTTATTTTATGGTGATTTTTTACAAAGTTTTATTATTTTAATTGCTTCATATCGCCAGTTTTCGGTGCTGTTTCGCCGTTATATATGGTTACATCAGTGGTGGTTCGTGACTGGCATTTTGGAGGGTACTAAATCCATAGCTGCCAAATTTATTCTTCTGTTATTACTATTGCTTTAAAAGAAATCTTTGCCATATTTGTTGGCAGAATATTCGACCATTAAATAAGGTAATCCTTTTCTTTAAAAATGGTAAGAAAAGAATAATAATGTCCGCCATGCATTTAGTGTCCCAAAATATGACAGTCACGAGTCGCCACTGGTTACCATCTCAGGCAAAGTAACACCACTTTGGCGCCAATTAGGTACCTCGGTGCGTATATGACATCTGTTCCATATTTACTTGTAAAAAATAAGCATAAACGTTCATCAGGTTTGTTTTCATAGCTATTTACATCTTTTTGCGACAAATCTCACTTTTTGAGGCGAGACTGCAGAAAGATTGAAAAAAAACTAGAAAACGGGAAGTCTGTTTTTTCCGAATTTAGTGTCACCCTTGATGAAAATAAAATATATAAATATGGATAGTACAAAACATATTTCAGTTTTAAGACTTAAAACACACGCTTTTATTTTGTACAGAATGGCGTCATCCGAATCCGCTGAAGAATTCTTCATTTACGATAAAGTCTTAAACAACTTCTACAGTATAGTCCGCATAGGACGTCACTATCGCTGAATAATACACAAAAAAAAAAAAATCGGCTATCTCATGATTCATATATATTCATATACATTTGTTTGTAATATTAATATAGATACTTAAAATTAAATTTTGAAAAAGAAATCATTCATTTATTTTAATTACATTTTCTAAAGTTGTTAAGGGAACAAGGCAACCAAAAGGTATAATTACTATTTTCCCCTTACTTTCTACAGAAATGGAATATTTGAGTTACCTGTTATATAATAACATCCTTTCCAATTAAAATTAATTTAAAAAACTATTTTAAAATATTTAAATTAAATTAAAAAACTTCTTTACTTTCAAAATTTAAATTCTACCTTTAAATATTCATTAATTTTCGTTAAGTTCGTTTTTCAGTTAAATTTCACTTAAAAACAATTTTAATTTAATCGCCATAAAAGATCGTCAAAAATTATCAACAATAAAATAATAAATCTTAGAATTAATACATTCTACTGTAATAGAATATTTTTATAATAATTTTCAAATCTAAAATTCATCATTTAACGTTATTTCATTCAAACACTTTTATTACTCTGTGTGGCATCGTCGATTTTAAATCAGCCAATCAACGACGTCCGTTGCTAACGGCGGGTTCGTTGATAGCGTCATCTCGCTGTCTCGGGCCACGGACCTCAACGTGCGAACAAGTGCGCGTTGATGCTCCGTGAAAGGATTTATCTTAACCGTTGGATCGAATGGATCCCTCGGGCAAATCCTTTTCTTATATTTATATAACATGCCATCAAATCATACCTTATTCATAGTGAATTACATATTTTATCTGTGTCAAAATTGTGGTTCCGAAGTGGTTTCGTAGGAATGCTGGAGATTCAAGGACTTTGAATACTGATATATAATGGGTACTACCGATCTCCTTTGTGATCAAGAAATCCGTTCTAATCAAATTATCCATTTGAAAATATGGGTGATGATAAAAAGGAAAAATGAATGTCTCAAGAAAAGTGCAATATACAGATGTTCTCGATTCTCACAATATCTATTTTCGATATATAGCGAAAATCAACATGAGTAAGTACGATGAAAATGCATATATTGCTTTCCCTACGGTGATGACATCGCGGTGGTAAGATGCCTGTTTTATTTTTGCTTTGGAGCATATTACAAATCTCAGGATTTGAACAATTTCTCAGATTCATAATCATTAACTCTCCAGTATGAACTTTTCCTATAAATTAACTTTGATAAAGACTATGAACCACATTTTTTGCATGTACCGATGTTTTATCGATTAAATTAAGATTCTCAATATAAACATATTAATGTTCAAGCTCTCAACAACATTATTTCAATCTTCTATAAAAGAAATGTCAATTTGTTAAAAATGAAATTTAAATCTATGAAACTCATATAAGAATTATTATTGATGAAATTTGTATAATTAGTGCACTAAATTATTTCTCCCTCCCCTTTCCCCATTTAACTACATCATTTAAATAAAAATATTTTGTTTTATTAAGTGTATATGTACCATTTATGTGTTTGATGTTTTTATTATTGAGTGCCAAATTAATTTATCACAATTATATATTAAAGAATTATTAATGATAAACGTTCTAAAGTAAATATTTAACACTTGGCACAATTTAAGATATGCTCAACATAGAAAATATTTCATGCCTGAAAATTGTATAAGTTCAGGTGAGTCTAGAGTTTATTATTTATATTTTACCATGAAGTTACCAAGTTATATTTATTTACTTCCTTCACATGCAATGTTTACTAACCACTAACGATCACTGGCCATATTTAATAAGTAAACTTTCTCTTTTCCAATTCATATTAAAAATCTACATAATATATTTATTATTCCTAATTTTAATTAATCTAAAGTCATTTTATCTTTTCCCTTTATTTTTTTTTCAACCTAACATTTATGGTGCCTTTGCCAAACTTTCGAACTTCTATTTTTTTAATGGGACTCTTTCTGGGTTATTTCTTTCAGTATTGTTTATTTCTTAATATTCAATAGATAATTTCGGATATATGATTTGAATATATAAATTTTTCATGCATTCTCCGGGACTTTTCAGAAAAAATACTTAATTGTTGCTATATATACATTTGTTAGTGTTCAATATATATATTTATTTATTTTGAAATTATCACATACATATTGAGTTAAAACATGTCTGAAGTTACATTTTTTAAAAATAAATATCAGACTATAAAAGGTTTATTTTGCAAATAATTTTTTTTTCTGTTACTACATATTTTTAAATATATAAGGATGATTTTGAAATAATGATTTACGATGTTATTAATTGATTACAAGGTCAATATTCCAAAAAATTAAATTTTTTTCTGTGATTTCTGAAATCGGTGTATGGTTGTAGAGACCTGATCAATCTTCACCTCCATTTTGTTATTTTGTCCCTGATCCAGACATTTTAACAATTGCATTGATTTGAATAAATCACAATTCATTTGGTGTCATTTTTTTTTTCTCCCAAGTTTGTGCAATATAAGAATTTTAAACATAAAATTTTCAGGTTTGATTGTCATTTACATAGGTTTAGGAGTGTTATGGCTCTCTATTAGGATAAAATAAAATTTTAAATAAACATTTTTTAGACAAATAATATTCAATTTTATTCTGAGAATAAATTTTTCAATTATATAGAAACTATTTAAATCTGATTTTTCTATCCTAATGCAATAATTTATATTTATTTTCTAGATGGTTTTCCATATCAGGAAAATTACTTACATACCAGAAAATTTATTTTTGTTTTATTGCAAAATTTTAGTACATGTTATGAATTTTTTACATTGTTTAAAAAATTACTTAATATAAATAAAAAGTTAAAATTGCATTTTACTTTCTTTTTACATTTTATTGATAAATTGTGATCAATTAGATTTGAATTTATAAATGAGTAGTCTATGTTTTGCGGGCCAAAACAGGCAGTGTGCTAGTACATAATAGCACACTGGGATCTATTTGATTTTACCATTCAGCATTCTTGATATATCATAATTTTTTCATTTAAAATTTACCATAGCTACAAACTACACCAACTTATTTTTTTAATATATTTTTATTTTGTATATCAATATCACATTGCCATATTTTTTTATATAGATATATATACTCAACTATTAATTTTCTTTTTACATCAAATTTATAAATTATGGTCATTTGACATTTATGAATTTTTAACTTATATGTCCATTTTAATCATTTAAATTTCTGAATTTACTTATACATCTCTTGCCATACAACCTTACATTTGTTTAAAAATTAAATATTTTATAGAAAAAATATAGATATAAATATATGAAAATTATACTATTTTCCAGATTTTATTAATATTTATCAAACAACATTGACTTACAATATCTGCAATTCTCTCATGTCAGTTTAATATTACCCCTTAAAATTCATTTTTTTTTTTTCAAGCTATAGCATATTCAGTTTTAACCACCGGTTTTTAGATAATACTTTTTTGGTAGTTCTGGTTGTACACAACGGTTTTGTGGATTAGCCTGTGCATATTAAACCGAAAAATCCAGTGTTTTGTGGCAACAGACTACACTTCATTTGGAAATTCGAGGCTCTTTTTACTGTTATGAAGTCAAGTTAACCCTGTCCTTGTACTTTTGAGCGCCACCAGATTTCTGGGTCTCAGACAGTTTAGAGAGTCCAGTCGCAATTTCTGGACGCAATAAATTAAATTATTTAATTCCTATTTTATCGATTTTTTTCTTGCCATGATTGTTTCGTGTTGCGTTACAATCCAGAGCAGTAGAATCTCGTAATTCTCGCTGGCATTTAGTTAAGGGTCGTGACACAAAGGAATATGGCATTCCTCCGCCTTCCAGTCTTGTTCTGCGGTTCAGGAAATTTCGGTTAAAATCCATTTAATTTTATAATATTTATTTGATGCTATAGATAAAGTTCAAATTTATTTATTTATTATTCACTTAGAATAGCAATTTTTTGGACTTTGAGAGAATATAGTGTTATTATTTTGCTGAGGAATTTATTTTAATGATAAAGTTAGTTAAATTTAAAGGGTACCCTATAGCTTATAAAATTGAGAAAGAAATATATAAAAATGAAAAATAAGAAAATGAAAAATATGAAAAAATAATAGAAATGATGAATAATGAAATGATGAATAAAAATATAAAATAAAAATATAAAATGAAATATAAAAATAAAAAATGAAAAAATTGAAAAATATAATAAAATGAAATGTATATATAAAAATATATATTAGACTGATCTAGGCGAATGTTAGGACTTTGCTTATGTGTTGTGTAGAATGTTTGTTTTTTCCCTCAGGCTGACCTGATTCAATTCAGTTATGATGAGCACACACAGAGGGTAAACTTGGCTTAGCTTGGGTAATTTAACCTTCCAATAAGTCCCTCACGGTGCAGTTATATCTATTTTGGATATCATGGGCAGTATACTTCTCAAATTGAGCGGAATAGTTTGTTTGTGTTTGTAAATATTTTTTTTGGTATAACGCTTGGAGACTTAGATCAGTCAGTCCATTGTTGTCGAAGGTCATACTATGGGGCAACTGCCTTACGTTTTTGACCTGTGAACACAATGAAGAGATTGTATATTGCAATCTATTTTTGCTGCTATTTTACTTTACTTCCTCAGCATTTAACATTTCAATGCCAATATTTTTTTAAGAAAAATTTTATGAAATAAATTGAAATATTAAATAATACTATGAAATTTAATTATTATTCTTTTAAAAATTTCAAGTAATATTGGACATATATATATATATTTTAAAAAACTAAGATTTCTAAGCCAAATTTTCTTGAATATATTCAATTGTTAGAATCTTTTTTCTGTATATATACAGATTTGATATATATTATAAAAGTTTTAGATAAATAGTAACGTACATATACTATTTTGTTTTGCCCTTTTTAAATTATTTATTATGTTGTGAGAGCCATACATAGGTCACTTACCTTATCCTCACTTTTGTGCAATACATTGAAGTCTTGGAGAATGTCTTGGGTTTCTTCATGGTGAAATTTTTTACTTACCTGAACATCTATTTCCTGAAAAAATTTATTGTTTTGGTTCTATGCGTTTGTATTACGAGTTGATGTTGATTTGTAATTGTTATGTCATTATTTGAGTATGCCAAAGATTTTAGAAAAATATGTATACTTATATTTTGTATAACATTTTATGTGTAGGCGCAAGCGTATTTATATATATATATATATATATATATATATTTTATACATTTTTATGTTGATATGTGTCAATTGTCCAAGAAACTGGGGCAGATAATTCCTTTTGATTTTGGCTTTGTTTTTAAGTTTTGGAAAGTTCCAATTGCTCGATGCCACAGGCAATAACTTTTTTTTAATGCTTTTTTTTTCCTTAGGGGTAAGGTAAATGTTATATAATAACATCCTTTCCAATTAAAATTAATTTAAAAAACTATTTTAAAATATTTAAATTAAATTAAAAAACTTCTTTACTTTCAAAATTTAAATTCTACCTTTAAATATTCATTAATTTTCGTTAAGTTCGTTTTTCAGTTAAATTTCACTTAAAAACAATTTTAATTTAATCGCCATAAAAGATCGTCAAAAATTATCAACAATAAAATAATAAATCTTAGAATTAATACATTCTACTGTAATAGAATATTTTTATAATAATTTTCAAATCTAAAATTCATCATTTAACGTTATTTCATTCAAACACTTTTATTACTCTGTGTGGCATCGTCGATTTTAAATCAGCCAATCAACGACGTCCGTTGCTAACGGCGGGTTCGTTGATAGCGTCATCTCGCTCTCTCGGGCCACGGACCTCAACGTGCGAACAAGTGCGCGTTGATGCTCCGTGAAAGGATTTATCTTAACCGTTGGATCGAATGGATCCCTCGGGCAAATCCTTTTCTTATATTTATATAACATGCCATCAAATCATACCTTATTCATAGTGAATTACATATTTTATCTGTGTCAAAATTGTGGTTCCGAAGTGGTTTCGTAGGAATGCTGGAGATTCAAGGCCTTTGAATACTGATATATAATGGGTACTACCGATCTCCTTTGTGATCAAGAAATCCGTTCTAATCAAATTATCCATTTGAAAATATGGGTGATGATAAAAAGGAAAAATGAATGTCTCAAGAAAAGTGCAATATACAGATGTTCTCGATTCTCACAATATCTATTTTCGATATATAGCGAAAATCAACATGAGTAAGTACGATGAAAATGCATATATTGCTTTCCCTACGGTGATGACATCGCGGTGGTAAGATGCCTGTTTTATTTTTGCTTTGGAGCATATTACAAATCTCAGGATTTGAACAATTTCTCAGATTCATAATCATTAACTCTCCAGTGTGAACTTTTCCTATAAATTAACTTTGATAAAGACTATGAACCACATTTTTTGCATGTACCGATGTTTTATCGATTAAATTAAGATTCTCAATATAAACATATTAATGTTCAAGCTCTCAACAACATTATTTCAATCTTCTATAAAAGAAATGTCAATTTGTTAAAAATGAAATTTAAATCTATGAAACTCATGTAAGAATTATTATTGATGAAATTTGTATAATTAGTGCACTAAATTATTTCTCCCTCCCCTTTCCCCATTTAACTACATCATTTAAATAAAAATATTTTGTTTTATTAAGTGTATATGTATCATTTATGTGTTTGATGTTTTTATTATTGAGTGCCAAATTAATTTATCACAATTATATATTAAAGAATTATTAATGATAAACGTTCTAAAGTAAATATTTAACACTTGGCACAATTTAAGATATGCTCAACATATACAATTTTCAGGCATGAAATATTTTCTAAGTTCAGGTGAGTCTAGAGTTTATTATTTATATTTTACCATGAAGTTACCAAGTTATATTTATTTACTTCCTTCACATGCAATGTTTACTAACCACTAACGATCACTGGCCATATTTAATAGTAAACTTTCTCCTCTCTAATTCATATTGAAAATCACATATATTATTTATAACTCCTATTTTTAATAATTTAAATTTAAAATCCTTCTTTCCCTTTATTTTATTATATTTTTTTTCTACCTAACATTACCAAAATTAAACAAATGACGCTAAAAACTACAAAAAAAAAAAAATTAATATTTCAAAAAATAAATTGAGATGCAGTTTTCAAACAAATTGCACTTAAAAGTATTTCTTCGCCCCAATACGACGGTATAAAAATTGAAAATGTGCGATGTTTAGAAGTTAAAAATCTTAAAAAGTAGAATAGAGAAGATTAAGTTAAATTGAAGTTAAAATGCAGTACAGTATTTGGTACTACTTAGTTACCCCGTCGACCAAAAATCTATCGCCAAACTATAAGATTGAATGCCAGTAATGGTTGATCGTAAATGTCGTATTCTAATAAGTACCTTATTACCATGCATTTAATGCTTTTCATGGTATCTCGCTGTTATATGGACTTTGGCGCTTTTGTAAAAAGCACGTAATTCGGGGTTAAGAAAGTGAGATTTTTTGCCAAATGACTATGAAAATAAAACAGAATGAGTATTATACGGGCTTATATATATACATATTTAAAAATGCATCCGCTAACACGTATTAGATAAGTTATTTATGTTTGTATATAATCTAATATATAAAAATGAAAATTTGTCTAACAGTCTGTTTTGTACTTCTATACAAATCGGCAGTTTGGAAGCCAAAATTGTGAAAATATACGTACATGTGTATTAAAACACGGCCGAGGCAAATAAAGTAATCCGGAATCGAAATAATTTATAGTTAATTTTTAATTAATAAAAAACCACCAATTTAACAGTAATTTATCAAATTTAGACATTTTTCGTTATAGCAGTTGCCAACAATTAAAATACACAATAAAATTCTTACTACAACAATTAATTTTCTACTGCAAGATTTCCACGTAAAAAATGAAAATGAAATAAATAGTTTGCCGAATTTTAAAAAAAGGTCAATATTACGTCATAACTTTTCTATTGCAAGATATTCACATGAAAAGGGAAAATGAAATGAATAGTTTGACGAATTTAAATGAAAGTTAATATAACTTCATAACTTTTCTATTTCAAGGTTTCCACGTGAAAGATGAAAATATTACGTCATATTGGAAATATAAAGGACGTGGTGAATATATAACGTCATATGAGAGTGAGAAAACATATTGAAGCATGATAAAAACCCGCTTGCGTCTGTTGTAAACATTTATACATTTTTATATTGTATTTTCATTTGATTCATGCGTACAATACTTTGACTGCTTTTTTTAATGTTTGTTTTATGTTGTATGTTAAATTTTGAAATTGATTTTTCAGAACAAACATCCATCAAATTCTAAGCAACGCCGGGCACTTTAGTTTTTAACAGATAAATGGCTTTTGTATCTGTATATCTAATGCTAATATTATAAAGCGTTATAATATTATAAAGTGAACAATATTATTAATGTTTGTACGTTTGTGAGGTGTTATCTCTGAAACTACATAGCCAACTTAAGAAAATGTTGGTGGCCATCTCTGCTCCGAAAAAAAAGACTGTATTTTATGTCAGTGCAACAACCTACATCCCTGCAGGAGCAAAAAAGTTCTAAAATTGCGATTTCTGTGATATTGATTGGATTATAAACTTTAAATTCGGTGTGGTGTTTACTTTCAAGATGTAAATAATCGTTATGAACGCTCTCTAAAAGATTCGAAAATTCAATTTGACAGATAAACGTAAACATTTCTAGAAAGGTTCTAAACTATGATTTGTTTGGAATACTGAAATTTCTGGGATACTGTTGGGGTTAGAAACTAGAACTTTGGCATGGCAGTAATTTATAAGATGTAAATGCTCGTTGTAGAGCGAATTCTAAAAAATCAAAAGACTAAACAAAGCGGAAAAACATCTAAAGATGATCTAAGTAACGAAGTATATGGAATTGTTAGGAATATAAACATGAAAACTGACATGGCTGTATTTATCATGAAGTAAATCCTCGCACAATAGAACAATTTCTAAAAATGTCGCTATATAAAACACTGCAGAAACAAAAAACTTTCGAAATTTTCCTATTTCTGTGTTATTGCTGAGCCCAAAAACTTGAAATTTTGCTTCGGGTTAGTTTTAAAATATAAAATTGTCTCTATGAATGGTTTCTAAAAAATTTAAAAAGATGAAATGAACGGAAAGCGATCTCAATTACCATTAATTTGGAATTATTAGGTATAGAAACTTTAAATATTTCATAATGCTGCATTTCCTCCACAAAACATGCAATTTAAATGCGACAAAACAGATAGATACCCACCTAGCATTAAATAAATTGTGTAAATATTGAATAAAGACCTGTATGAAACAGTGAGTAGGTTGCCCGTGTAAAGGACTAACTCGTTACAGAAAACTAACATTTTCCACCGATAGATGGCGGTAGTCATATGATGATAAAAGATTGTTCTGCATTTTCCAATTCTGAAGAAGCGGGAGTGAGAGCGCAGAATGTGTGTTGTTTTTTGGGTTGTGAAGGTGACTTGACGTAGTGATGTAGTTAAAATAGAAAATGTTACCGCGATTATATTTTGTGTTTGTAATTTTATGTTTTGTGAATGTCCATTAAATCAAGAAAACCACCCGATGGCCTCTTCATTTATCAAGTGTGTTCATTATTAAAGTATAACATCATTTCCTACATTACACCCGAAAGTACTTGTTAAAGTTTTCCTTCTCTAGGCTTTTCTCTCTCTCGCCAAGGCCACTAACAGAGGGAAGTGCCGTTTTAAATGTGATATGAATTTTTTTTCTGATTCATTTTTCTAGATATTTTATCATAAGGTCATATTTTCAATTGTCATTAGTAGTTTTTTTATATATTAACTTATTCTGGTGAAATTTTATAATCCGATTCATATTGGCGTATTTTAGCTTGCATGATTTGCTGAAAAAATATGTATGGATTTGTAAATTACTGCAAAAGACACTTTGACAGCTCAAAGGTTATGCAGACGATATACTCAGATCTTGTGTCATAGATACTTTATATTGCAATCATTAACACATGCTAAATACAGCTCAACTTGTGCAAAATATGTTTGAAAACAAAACAATACAGTGTATGTAGTGGCCAGAATACACTCATCATTTAAATCCGATCGAGCATATCTAAAACACACTCTAACGACACATAGCATGCCACTGTTGATGTGTTCGGTATTTTGATACTATATCAGATTTTGAAGACAGAATTCCTTATCTTTTATCGACAAACTCATTGCATCCGTGGAAAACAGATATTGTACAATATTAACTATTCCGGGGGAGCACACACCCTATAAAGTATAGTCATTCTTTTTAAACATCATATATTTGTCATTTAAAGTAACTCATATTGGTACGGAGCGTCTGATTATGCTCTTGACATCATTTTATACAGTTAAAATTTCGATATAAGATAATTTAGTGTTTCATTTTCTATTTTACTTTTAATATATTGCGTACTTACAATTTTATATCCATGCATGGCTATCTTGCATGGTTTGCTTTCCCATTTTTTAAACGGTGCATACGAATTTATATGTAAGATTCAATTTATCGCAGTATATGGACAATTAAAGATAATATCTCATTTTCTTTGTTTCCACATGTTATTATTAAATCTATGTTCTCAGCAATATTGCTCAGACTAATCCCTCTGAGGGAAGTCCTTGTTGAATTATGAATATAAATTGAGAAAACAATTTAGAAACCCCAAAAAGATAGTTTTAATAATACTTTTTTTTCTACTGCCATATCTTAAAAAAGAAACAGATAAAAATTATAATTTTTTAAATAAATTTAATAGTTCGTATTCTCTATCAAGCTTAAATCAAAGTGATGGATTTTCAATGATAGGGGACAATTTAACCTTTAACTGATGTCACAGAATTTTTACATAACTAGTGTGAAGCGGTCTGTGACACCACTCCATCGAAAGATGAATAAAAACCGCGATTAACTCATAGGATGTTTTTGTACTAAACTTTTTGTACGGGAGTGTTATAATTAAAATTCACCTATTCAAAAGTCTCTGGTGAGTACTAAAGTTCCAAACGAAACAAAATTTCAGTAGTGTTTGTAGATAAACTGAAATTTGCAAGTTAAACTATGAAAATTGAAAAAAGCACCGGTCTGTGAGACCGGTAACATCAGTTAAAGGTTAACGTATTATAATGTAAAATTTGTGCAACAATACGAATTACAATCACGAAATTAGGTTTGATTTTTAAGATAAACATTTAATGCTTATATAAGAGTGTTTTTAAAAAATAGATATTTTTACTTTTATTTAACTTAAATTGAGAGGCTCACAATCATAGTAGACCAAGTCATTTTGAAAAAAAAAAAAGAAAACGAGATAGTCCATTTAGAAGGTGCATAAAATCTGTTTTATCCACACTTCCACAGTAAACCAAGTCTGTAAACAGTTGGCATGTATGAGAAAGTATTTGAAAACAGGCTTGTTCACCGTGGGAGTAGATAAAACAGATTATTTGCATCTGCAAAATAGACTGTCTCATTTTTTTCTCAAAATGGACTTTTGCAATCTATTTTTCACTCACTTTCTGATATGCTAGTGCTATAAAAATTAATTATAAAGTGTGTTTCCGACGGGAATACAACATTGTTATAATTTTAGAACTTAATTATTTATTAATAAATTAATTATAAGGCATTTTTTCGTTAGCCGATCGCAGGTGATAAATCGCCAAATATTATTTATAATTATTACAACTAGGGGAGAGTGGTCAATGAATGGGCCATTAACAAAATATGAAAAAGTATTTGCATATAATTATTTTTGATGCCACCAACCAACAGATGAAGCTACTTGTTCTACCAAACTCATCAAATTTTCCATTGTTTGGGAGAAGCCATTTTCCCACTAGAGTAGGATGGTCAAGAATCTGATTGAAAAGTAAAATTTTCCCCTTTTCAATAAAATAAATAAACTAAAAAGTATCTATTATTTCATTGCAGATATGTGTATTAGCAAGTCTTTGCATATCTGTAAACTAATTTTAGGATGTATTTAGATGTTATTTGAATTTAATGTACTAAAAAAAAATTAATATATTCCAGAAGTATAGGTGGGGCTGATTGGGTCACTATATCATGGTCATGAATGGGGGTTTGTACCGATTATGAAAATATGGTTTTTCTTTCTGATATCTCTTTAAATGAAACATGACTGGCTGTCATGGCCGTAATCCAAGCGTAAATCTAAGTGGTTAATTTCGATAATCAGGGTCTATGTCAATTTAAAGTATTATAATGGAATTTTTTTGGAACAGCATGAATTGCAGTAATAGAATTGGGCGCGATTTTAAAAGATGAACATTGAATGCTTATAAAAAAAATGCATTTCAAACTATTTTTACTTTTTTACTTATTAGATTTAATTTCTTTGTATCAACGTTCACCTTGGGATTTTAAAGAACGGTTGTGATTCATGAGCTTGGAGCACTTCAACTGAATTGTCAGTTTCTCTGCTGACTGATATTTAAGAAATCTTTGATTTCATTATTACATCTTTTGTCAGATGTGTTGTTTTTGTATTAGACAAGGAATAAAAGACACTTCGAAATCATTTGCAAAATGAAAATTAATCATAGTAGAAAGAACAAGTGGGAAAAAATGCAGTGAACAGTATTAATTGATAACAAGACAAGGGCGGGCCATTAAACCCTCCCTGGATTTTGAAGTTTGACTAAATTTTCTTTTTCTCAAATGATTTTTATATATTTTGTAAAAAAAATCTTCTAAAGAGATTAAAAAAAATTCAACACTAACAAGGAAGGTCTCGTTAAGCAAACACTCAGAATATTTTTTGAAATAAATGTTGATAATTCCCCAATGTACAGTCGTGGAAAAAAAAAAGTAAACACCCCCTACTAACTCCTCAAAAAATTATCGTAAACGAAAGTTACTGGTACCGAACGATTATAAATAAAGTCTACTTTTAAATGATGTATAGAAAATTTGCTTAGGGGGCCATCTACATATTAAAACGAATCCAAACTTCATTTTTTTCAATGGCAATACCCAATTTTAACGAGATATTTCAAATCTTCGGTTCAAACTATGCCTAAACACCAAATTTCAAGTCATTTGAATGATAAGTTTTTGAATTATAAACATTCAAAATTGAGTGCTTTCTAATGTTAAATTACATTTTCATTAATATCGCCTGAAATTATACTTCTAATGTGGTAATTTTTTGTGTGGCAATAGTACTAAAATACCCAAACATAAATACGCTGATTTTGCAATTTTTATAATTTTATGATATGAATTATGAAATTAATATTCGAAAAAAATATGAATTGCAACCTATAATTTTTTTGATGGGTTTAGATTTATTAAGTCCTGCTTTATGGAAATCCGAAATTTCACATTTTTCTTCCAAGTAGTTTTCAAGTTATGCTTAAAAAACGGCAAAATGATGGTTTAAGGGGCCGTCTATGATAGAAGTGAGTAGATTAGATATTTTAAAATTTCTTCTGCTGTCTTGTAATCTAAACGGCTTCATTGACTGCTTGAGTGGTGCCTTGATCAAGAAGGCGCTCTCTCGGTTAACAATCGGGTACCGAACTTCAATTTGGATACGGCCCTTAAAATACGCTCGTTTTAAAATAAATAATTTCTCGGAAACTTATGGTACGAATTGCATAAAAATTCGTTTTTAGTCTAATTGAAGGGTGTAGAGTTCATTTATGCTGTCAGAATTGTGTACTGCTATTGAAAAAAAGAAATTTATGGTTCGTTTTAATATGTAGATGCCCCCCTAAAGAAATTTTTTATACATCATTTAAAAGTAGACTTTATTTCCAATCGTTCGGTACCAGTAACTTTCTTCTACGATAATTTGGTGAGGAGTTAGTAGGGGGTGTTTACTTTTTTTTTTCCACGACTGTACCTAACATAAGATTAGTGAAATTTATCTGCGGAACCTCAATAGAAAATCTGACAAAGAAAAAGTTCAAATGCTTCAAATTTTTCTTTAAAATTCAATGAAATCTAAATTTTGTACTTCTAAAGCTGACATACAGTCCTAAATCATTATTACACCTCTTCCACCATGTATGTGATGTGAGATAGAAGAAAGTTTTTGGGATTGGCACATCCAACTAGTTTTAAAATGAAAATCTTCCCAAACGAACCTAATGTTGGAGTTGAGAGGGAGGGGCGCACTGCCTTTGGTAACGTACTTCCTTGAATTTGTATGATTTTACGTTTTTAACCCCTTGGGGACGAGCGACCCGTATACGTGCCGCATGAAGCGCCCATAATCCTTGTTTTTCCTCAGCAGTAAAATTTTACTGTAAAATTTGCCTTATTTAATCAGCGCATTTTCTAGATACAAGAAGACACAAATTTCTGTTTTTAAAAAACGGTGACAAAAGATTAAAAATTTCGTAAAAGGCTCCGGTCGCGAAGGGGTTAAATGAAAATCTATTCAAACGAATCGAGAGATGAGGGCCCCTGCATTCGACTGCATACACCGGGCGCGCTACGCAATTCCTGGAATGTTTTAATTATATACTTTTAAATTACAATCATTGCAAAAGAACCCAACAATGTTACCTAATAACCTATACAAACGAGTCTAGAATTAGGGGCGTAATATTTTTTAAACGAAAGATAAAGTTACAACCGAGAAGGAAAGAAATTTTCATGTCAAGAATTTTTTGAAATTTAAAGAAAAAAAAATCTCCATGAACATACGTGCTATTCTCACATACATGAATACACATATTTGTAAGCTATAGCTATAGATCATTTTGTGCATTTTATTTTACAGGGCGATTCCAAATATTATTTTTCTTTTATTTTTTTCCTAACTGTCCTTTTGATCAAATCACCATTGATAAATATGAAGTCAAACATATTCTTCATGATCCTGAAGTTCCAGAAAAATCCGACAAGTATATCTTTAACCCTTTCGCGGGCAGTGTCCTTAAAAAGGGACACCTAATTTTTTTTTTTACTGACACCCAGAATATTTAATTAAATTTTTCCATTTATAACGTACTTGAAAATAAGCAAGTTTGTATTTTCTAATAAACTCGTTTATAAATTCTGGTGTCAATCTATCATTTCATCAGTTTATAAACAGAATTACTCCGCGCCAGTAACGGTTAAATATTCGGCAAAATGACTAAAACTGAAAGTGTCCTATGATTAATGGCTATATACTGTATATAAACGGAGTTACTGCAATAGGTAGATTTCCAAAGAAAAATTAGTCTACTAAATAAATAAATAGAGTAGGTGGGGGTAAAGATACGCACGGGGCAAAGACACGCACTGGCTGATTTACTATGAAGAGACATTTCTACAATCATGACTGCTAGGTGGTAGTTTGGTCTCAAGTGTAGTTCTCTCATGTGTTCAAACATTGGGGAAAAAGTAGCACTCTGTGCCAAGAAAATGAGTTGGTTTAAATTTTCGATTTTTGATCTAATATTTTTAAAATTTCACTTTAATGTTTAGCTGACAATACCTCGAATTTTTACAAATTCAAAAATTCAGTGGAGAACGGAAGCTCAATAGCTTCTAAATGCCGTATAGTTTACCTCGATCGCATTTGTTTAAACTTGTAGGTAGCCGGTTAAATAAAATACTGCAGAATGGGGTAAAAGCACGCATCCGTCTTGGGGCAAAGATACGCACAATTTTAAGATTCGGGCCTTTGCCCTATCGTTTTAGCTAGAATGCAAGGCTTCCACAATTACGTTGTGGAAAGTTTTATATTGTATAAAATATAATAGCTATTTAACTAATATAAGCTAGTTAACTACCTTTTTCTAGTTAAGTTTTTTTCAATATAGAACGTCAGTATCTACCTACCTACTTTTAAAAATCAATATTCTTGTTTCATAAAACGATTTTGTTTTAAGTCTTAACTCCTGTTAACGGTCTCACAGACCGCTGCTACATTCAGTTTTCATAGCTTAACTTCTAATTTTCAATTTAACTATTAATGTTAGTTTAATTTTGATTCGTTTGGAAACTTAGAAGTATCGCTAAAGACTTCTAAATGATGAGAATTTTTATTATAATAGGCTTTTACATAAAGTTTAGCGCAAAAACAGTATCTTACGAGTCAGTCAAACCTTTTTTATTCATTCTACGATCAAGGGGTATTTGAAATCGCTCACAGTATTTATGCAACAATTTTTATCACAGTAGTTAGAGGTTAACTGCTATTTGCGATCTCACAGACCGCTGTTTTTTTTCCATGTATTTTTTTTTTACAATTTTCAGTTTAACTATAAATTTACTAATGCTTTTGCATAACTCATTCGTTTTATTGGAAATGGGGCAAAAACTCACAGTAATGGCGCAAAAATACTCACTGCGTATCTTTGCCCCACCACTGCGTACTTTTACCCCAACCGATGGGGCAAAGATACGCCAATGTTTTTTAAAAATTGTAATTCCTCACAGAATTATAATTTGAAAGAATGTCGGTTGATGGTGGCACTTGCCTAAGGTTCTAATCTAACATTTTATCACTCATTACATAAGTTCAGGCCAATGTGTGCGTTAAAAATCAAAATGTATGGAAAGTGCGTATCTTTACTAGGGATTGACCGAATACCGAATAGTTGATTCGGTATTCGGTGATTCGGCATGTAAACCGAATATTCGGCTTCGGCCGAATACTTTTAAGTATTCGGTCGAATAATTGCAGATAAGTATTTTGTTAGAAGTAGAAGAATTCTCTTTTACTTAGCAGTAGAATAGGCTAAACAATGAGTTTCAATATTATGTGCATGAGTTCAAAGTTCAGCTGCACTACAAAAAACAAGTCAAAGGCCATTTTTAATTTAAAAAAAAACTTTTTCCATCCTGAAATAGTCTACATAGGTGTGAAATCAGAACAACTGTCTACAACAGAGAAAAAAAAAGTAACGAAGATGCGCATTTTTCCCTTATCATTTAATTTAATTTTACATTAGTTTTTTTTTATTTATTTAAATTTATTTAATGTGTATTTTCTTTAATGTACACATCAAATAAGTATATCAGAGTTCATATCTGTATATCTAAAGTGTATATTAAAGAAAATACACACATCAAATAAGTATACCCATATGCCTATCCTATAGCTTTTATAACCACTACATCAAAATCGCTCACATTTCTTTTCTTCATCACCACAATGTTAAAATAATAATCAAAATATAAATATTCTATCAATAATTTCACAGAAAATAGTTAAAAGTACAAATTGATACGATACCTTTTGTATTTTGAGAACATACCTATTCAACATGTTTATAATTAGACTTAGACAATCAGTAAATCAGCTTAATGACAACATTGTTTCTTTGTATTTGAATGAACTTTTGTTTTTCTGACAATCCTTATCCTTAATAATACCCTGTATAGTTTAATACTTTCATAGGTTATTTTTGGGTATTGACTAGTGATAAAATACTAAAAAATAAGTGATGGGTTAATGAATTTGTGGGTGGAAAGAAGTCATTAAATTTTTTTGTATAATTAGATTTAAGAATAAAAATGTAACTGAATAAAATTATTGAGAATTTAATTTCAATTGAAGCTTATTAAAAAAGTTAATATATGCAAAAATGCGTATTAAAAAGTTTCAAGTATTCGGTTGCCGAATACCAAAGCTTCGGTATACACTTCGACCGAAGCTTCGGTATTCGGCAAAATTGCTGTTTCGGTCAATCCCTAATCTTCATCACCACAATGTTAAACTATTAATCAAAATATAAACATGTATCAATAATTTGACAGAAAATAGTTAAATGTATAAATTGATATACCTTTTGTATTTGGGAACATTCCTATTCAATACGCTTATAAGACAATCAGTAAATCAGCTTAATGACAACATTGTTTCTTTTTATTTGAATGAACTTTAGTTTTGCTAAAAATCCTTACCCTTAATAATAGCCTGTATAGTTTAATACTTTCATAGGTTATTTTGGGTATTGACTAGTGATAAAATAATAAAAAATAAGTGATGGGTTAATGAATTTGTGAGTGGAAAGTAGTCATTAAATTTTTTGGTGTAATTAGATTTAAGAATAAAAATGCAACTGAATTAAATTACTAAGAATTGAATTTTAATTAAAGTTTATTAAAAAAGCTAATATATAAAAAAATATATGTTAAAATTTTTTAAGTATTCGGTTGCCGAATACCGAATATTCGGTGTACATTTTGACCGAAGCTTCGGTATTCGGTATTCGGTATTTGGCAAAATTGCTGCTTCGGTCAATCCCTAATCTTTACCCCCACCTACTCTATAAGTGATGCTTTTCCGTTCCTAAATTTTCAAGTGCCCTTCAAACTGATAGATTTTCTACACTCTATACTACGATATATCCTGCTATACATCTAAAAATATTTTTTACTCGTAAGTATCACTGCATCAAAAGTGCTGCCGTTTTCTCTCAATGAACCGATCGTAAACGTTTCTCTAACCCTCATCTGTTTATGGAAATTCTAGACTTTGCGTCTAGCTCTTCACTTCTCTGATAAACTTTAAGTGCTCCTATCTTGATGGGGCATATTTTGTGGTTGGTTAGGGATATTGTAGTGTAGTCATTCAAGCATATCTCTCCTGTAAAGTAGAGCCGAATCCGAAAATTCCATCTGAAGTCAATACGCAACCCGACACGAACCCGGCTTATTTCTACCCGCACCCGATACTTCAACCCGCAACCCGACTCGGACCCGAAATGAAACGAAAGTAAATCACATTTTAATACAATTATAAAAAGTAATCTACAATTATACCTCTAATATCAATTTTATCTTTTAAATATTATACTAGGGGGCTCTGCCGCCTACCAGCTACGATATCCAACCCCGTTAAGAAAACGCAGACTCTAAAAACAGGCTAATTTGATCGGCTTTAAAAAGATTACGGAAGTTTGAATTATAATTTAAGAAAACAGTGGCGAACTCATTGTAAACGGATTTTCATTCATTTCCCTTTTATTAAGGGATTTTAAAGCCGAATCCGCTGCTGTTAAGACATCTAATGGCTGTTTTCGTGTTTGATTAAATAAGATTATTTAAACATTTGAAAATAATCTAATATAAAATTAACAAAATCAACAGAGTCTTTGCCTTCCGGTATTTTTTAACAACGCTATAAGAAAATTGTTTTAAATTGTTTTGTAATGTTATTAGGTCATTTTAAATATGAGGTAAATTTCCCCCATTTACTGCTTTTAGCTCATATTAATGAATTCATTATTTTAAAGTCTTATTTCTTTGTTAATAGTCACGTGTAAAAACAATTTTTATGACGTACTTTTCAATAGTTTTCTGCTTTTAACACGTAATCCTTTAATTCTAAATTAAAAGTTTTTTTTCCTTGTTTATAATAGTCAGGTGTAAATACATTTTTAATTTAAAGGAAATATTATTCTTTGCGCTGTTTTTACCATTGGGGACAATTTAAAATAATAATCTTTTCTAAAATAAAACTAGCTGGATGTGCCAATCCCAAAACTTTCTTCTATCTTATACATCTTAATATTTTAAAAAGTAGTTACACATGTTAATACTTCAATATTATTAGTTCAATGCTATACCAACTTTCATTTTCTTCTTAAATTTCTGCTTCAGTCAATTAAACGGACTAAAAAGGAGTTAATCTATATCACGATATTTGTTAAAATTAATAGTTTTTCCTTATTCTGTTGTTATCAGCTGCTTGCGAATAGCCGACTTAGCAGGAAGCAAGTTCCCGCCGCTGCACAGTAGAACTACGTAAAATCAAGAAAGTATACAAAAATCGCCATCACAGAGCCCCTTTACCGCGCAGTATTTCGAAATTCAAGGAGGACCTGTAGGCCATATCCAAAATAATATGCACAAAAAATTTGGTTCAATTGTATGCATAATTTTATCAGGGTTCCTACACAATTCTGGTAAAAAAAAAATTCCCTGACTTTTCCAGGTTTTCCCTGAGCTTTCTCAGTAAAAATTCGGCTTATTTATTGTTGTAAAACCCTCCACAATAGACTTTAATTTAGATAAATGCTAGAAGATGTGCTGTATGAATTTCCGATTTTTTAATTATTAAACATATTGTCATATCTATCTATATTATAAAGGACAAACATATCTGTGCGTAACGCATACGTCATTCTGCGAATGGCAACACTCTGAAATTTGAAATGAAATTTCGGGTTTGCAATTTTCGCTACTGCAAATTTTTTAACTTCTAAACATCGCACAGTTTCAATTTTTGCACCGTAATATAGGGGAAAAATGTACTTTTAAATGCAATTTGTTTGATAGCTTTATCTCGATTTATTTTTGAGATATTAATTTTTTTATAGTTTTTAGTACCAATTTTGTAATTGTGGTAACTGAAATACACCATTTCTAAAAGTAAAGGGAAAATAGTCATTGTGTATTTATTTTTATTGATTATATCATTATTGATGCCATTTTCACATTACATATAAAAGTAACTTTTTTTATATAATTATTGAACATCAAATGACGTCAGCCATAAAAAAAAAAAAAAAACTCGCATTCTTCTTCATAAATCAGTTACATTTCAATATTTTTACATTACGCTGATACTGAGTTTGAGACGCTAGGCAAAATGATTCAGTGAGTAAAAATAATGTCATATTTAAAACAAAACGATCATTTGCTTTGATAAAACTAAATGTTTGACCAATACTAAATGGACAGTAACTATGACAACTAAAGGCAAATTTCTGAATTTTTTATTCGCGGGTACTGAGATTAGAACTTAAAGTTTGTGAGAATGTTCACATGCAAAGTTGTATCGGACAAACGTGACTTTAAGTTTGGAAATGCATTCATTAATAATCTATTGCGCGTTAAAATACTTTTAAATTGTGAACTTGAGTTATGCGTATGTAAATTTTGAGAATGTGAAAATAACGTAAGTTTAGATAGATTTTATGGGGGAAAATTTTATGATGTGACAAAGCAAAATCCTTTTTACTGATTTTTCATACCGTATAAACAAACGTTAGAGCCTCAATCGATAACTACATGATAATTATTCATGTTGATTACGTATTCTAATCAGGGTTGGCACGGTTTAAACCAAGTGGTTTTAACCATGGTTTAAACCACGGTTTAAACCAATTGGTTTTTTTGTCAAAAAAACCATTTGGTTTTTTTAAGAAAAAGTCTAATATAATATTTTCTCTTTTTTGCAATTTAATTGTTTTAAATTATAGATAGAAGTAATTTCTACTTTTAACACTTCATCTCAGCAGTCAACATGAGACATAATGAGCCTAGGTCATGTTTCTATGCATGTAGAATGAAAATTAGCATGTGCTGATGAACATATCTGGTACTCTAAAGATTTTCCTTAAAACATGTGAAATTAGAAAAGATAAAATAGATAAATATTATTCAATATTTAGCATAAAATATTTTCATTTAAAAAATGCAGATTATTTACAGTAGTTAACAAAATACAATGATCTTTAAGATTTTGGTTAAGGCTGTTCTTAACTGCTCTGCTCAACAAGCGCAAAACGTTTTGACATATTTACAAATTCATTTTTTAACGGAAAGGTATAAAATTGGAAAGCCTGGCCACGGAAGCGATTTGGAATTGAACTGTTTTTTCCATCTTTTGATCAATCGATTATTTATTGAGTTATCAGCAAATTCGATAACGTGACAAACCCGTTTTTCGCCTGCTCTTGAGTGCTTTTTCTCCCTTCGCGAGGAAATTCGGTTCAACACGCCCACTTGGACTCCTATTTTCTGAAAGATCTATTGAGTTAGCAAAAAAATGGAAAAAACAGCTCAATTACATAGTTTCTGAACAGGGATGACCGCCCCGGGAACCCAGCTTTCGCTTTAGAGTATAAGTGCAATCCCGGGGGGAGACTAAAGTTTCTGAACAACAACACCAGCTAGTTTCATTCATTTTCGCACAAAAATAAATTAAAACTTATGTCAGGAAGTTGCCTTCTTGGATTTGAGAACAGCCTTGTAAAAGAAAATTTTCTGGATTGGGATTGGGGAAGATTATCCTTAAAGAATTTAAAAGAGTAACTTAAGATATCAAATTGAATAACACAGCTTGCAAAAATTGAATGCTATTTATAGCATTTCAGTAATACCAATCAATCTTTTCTGTTAGTTGCTGAATCTAATGGCCAAAAATGTTGACTTGGACACTTGGAGTTATCACTCAGAAAACAAAATAACCAGAAGTATTTGGATATTAAAAAAATAATAATAATAATAACAACCACAGAATAATATATTATATTCATGAAACTGCATCAAATGTTTATTGATTGATTATTATATTATTAATCAAAGGATTCTTCATACGATTTTCAAGGTATCAATGTTTCACTGTGTAGAGCAGTTTACTTTGAACATAAGACATAGGTGTCACTAATAATGTTTAAATTAGAAATGATTTCAATTTTCTATATAATTGACTGTAATTATTTAATTTAAATATTTTCTGAAGTTATATTACTTACATAATATCCAAAAATGTTTATTTTATCAACAGATATGCATCTGTATACAATAGGAAATTATATTTAAAAAAACCTGGTTTAAACCAAAAAAACCTGGTTTAAACCAAATAAACCGGTTTTTTTGGTTTTTTACAAAAAAAAAACCCGGTTTTTTTCCAACCCTGATTCTAATACAGTTTAATTTGTCAATAATTTAAGCAGTTGAGGTTTGTGGAAATAAAATTTTAGTAATTTTAGGTTAAAAAGATTATTTGTTTTAAGAGTTAGGTGACCAATGTAAGATGAATTTTTTATTGAAATTATTTTTGTAGGTTTATCATAAATTTGATCTAACAGTTTCTTTCTAAACATTTTAGTTCGTCGAATTTCGACGGGTTCCAACTCGTATATATAAAAGCCGTTCTCTGTGTGTATGTCCTTTATACAAATTTTTAATTTTTGACCGATTTGCACGAAACTCGATGTACATACGTTTTAGAACGTGGAAAAGATCACTGTCTACTTAAAAAAATTATCAGACCACTATCTATCACTTATTTCCACCGCTTCCATAATTTAACATTATAGAAATATCTCTTTTTAAATCTTTTTTAATTCAAACGTTTCTTTCCTGTTGCCAAACCCTAAAAAATGACACAATGTGAAAAAAAATAAGGATAACGCGTGTATTTTGTTTCTATTTGCCAATAAAAATTCAGATTTTCTTGCTATATTTTTGCGTGTTTGATACCGACGTCATTCTAAACAGAAAATTTACATTTTTTTTGTATACAAAATAAAAACTTTAACTATAAGAGCGGGAAAATAACGTAGCACCTCAATTTGAACGTTTTTTTTTTTAATTAAAACATCTATTTTAATACAAACAGTCAAATTTCATGAAAACATTTTAAGAAAAAGAAAAAAAAGGCTAGATATGACGTCACATTCTATCAAATCTTTTCAACGCGTAATCAAACTCATTGTAAACATATGGCTCCTATATTTTGATTACTACTTCGATTGTATACTACAGCCATATCTTATAGCTATACGTTATCGTTAAGTGTTGTATTGGTTTAGATTCAGTTTAGTGCTAACATTTTCTGTGATTTATAGCAAAAAGAGAGCGGTTATTTACATTTTCAAAGAAAATCTTGACAGATGTCTTGATTTAAAATTTATGGAAAATGACATCATTTCATCTAATCATTGTAGATTTAATTTCAAATTTTCCAAATAAAATTTTAGTAACTACTACCTCATTTGGATGTAATTTTTTTTGCATTTCCCCGCGTATTGTGAAGATATTGTATACTTCTGTTACGCGCGCCAAAGAAAACATGTATTTTAATTTTAAAAGTTAAAAAAATTACCACAATGTGTCAAAAGAACATCCTTTTTCTGAATTTAAATTTCGCGAGTTCCAAAATTAAAACTAAAAATGTGAGTTTTTTCATAAACTTCAAGTTAAGGCTGTTCATAAAGTTAAGGCTGTTCTCAAATCCAAAGGAGCTACTTTCTGACATATTTTTTAATTAATTTTTGTTCGGAAACGCATGAAATTGACAGGAGTTCTTATTTAGAAACTATGTAATCGAAAGATAGTTTCCATTTGTTGGTAAAGGTATAAGATCTTTCAGTTGGTGCTTTGAACTGAATTTCGGACGCAACAGTGCAATAAAGGATAAAAACCGGCCGTCACGCAACCACAATTGCTTATAACTCGATAAGTAATTTATTTATGAAAAAAGGAAAAACTCATTTCAATTCCAAATCGATTTAATAGTCAGGCCTACAAATTTTAATCCTTTACGTTTAATGAGTGAAAAATGCGTCAGAAAGTTTCGCGTTGTTGAGCAGGGAACTGGAGAAGCACCTTAAACATTTGCAGGTTAGTATTTTGTAATCAAGTTGCATGCCAGGTAGTCGCTTAAAACATAAGTCATTCTATATTGTTTCAAACAAAGGTGCATGCCATAATAGGTGTCAGGCACACTTATTAAAATAAGAATACCCTAGCGCACAGCGCCATTACCGAAGATAAACCCGTCAATATACTTAGAGATAAAAATATTTCTGCATTTTTCATTCAGCTAATAAGATTATTCTTTCATAATTGGGTTCACATGATTATATAACTTTCCCCTATAATTCTATGACTAAGCAACGGAAAACAATATGTTATGCACTAAAATCTTCCCTAAAAAACTAATAGGTCAAGTCGCATGGAAATCCGTTCGGAAGAATTCAAGTTATATGCACCCGGAACGAAATTCCCATTTGAATTTTATATACTTATCAGGTTATTTTGAGTAGTTTGATTTGATATCTGTTAAATTCGTGTTTTATTTTATTTTATTTTTGGCGTTTTAATTTCGTTTGCCAATTTAGTTATTGAATATTACGCGAAAGCAAACAAATTCTGAATTATTTACAATGTTTTTGAACAATTGAGTTAATCTTTTGTATTTGGGTTGTAAGCATATTTAAAAAATATGCATGCTTAAAAATTATTTTAAAACCCATAAAACATTCGTAAATTGAGATAAACATTACAAACAAAAATCACTGAAAGTACTTTTGTTTTCTATAATACGTTGGAACAATCGAATGTACAATGTTTAGACGTTAAACTGCAATAAAAAGGAAATTTGTTGAGTTAGGTTGTTGCCACCGAAAATATGATACCAGCGTTACTCATAGACATGTCTTTTCTTTATTCTATTGCATTAAGTGTAAACAGGTTCATCTTTCGTAATCGGGTTGCACTCAACTTTAAAAATATCCATGGTTAAAAATTACTTTAAAATCCATTAAAATCAGAAAACTGAGGTACAATTTTCAAACAAATTTCATTTGAGAGAACTTTTTTCTATTCGACATTGTAAAAAATGAAATTGTGTAATGTTTAAAAGTTAGAAAAATTGCAGTAAAGGCACATTTTATTGGTTACAATTTATGGGTCACAATTTATGGGGACTGACGTAGTGTTTTTACTTTATAATGTAGATAATATCATACAAACGATAATTTCACTAAGTGGTGCACGATTTGGAGGAATTTCTTTTTTTTTTCGTATTGTCAGGAAAATCACATATTTTTCTCTTATACCCGCCAAAGAAAACGTGCATTCTGCTATTAAAGCTCAGGTATTTTACTATGGTTGCAAGAAAATAACGCCATGTTTTTTGATTGTCTTTATAATAATTTGTGGGTGGGAATGCACAAATTTCAGTTATTGTGATTGCCGTATTATTTCGTTTTAATTTATTTCACCTGGAAGGCTTCTTATAATTGACACAAGCGAAGCCGGGTAGTTCTGCTAGTAGTTTGTATAAATTTCATATAAAAATTTTTGATTGGATGAATAATTTAAAATTTACGACGATAATAGAAATTCCGATGGAAATAGTAAATCAAAAATCCTCTGACTTTTACCTGACCTTTTCAAATATTTAAAAAAATTCCCTGACATTTCCCTGAACCGTAGGAACCCTTTTTTATACACTTTTCGATGGTACAATAAAGAAAATGGCACAAACATCGCTATTATAGCGCCCCCCCCCCCTTCCGGCAGATTTTTTTCAAATTCAGGGAGGACTTGCTTGTCATAGCAAGAAACATACATAAAATATTTGTTTCAATTCTATGCATAACTTCATACACTTTTCGATGAAAATCGTACAGATATCACAATTATAGCGCCCCCTTCCGGCGGAATTTTTCCAAATTCAGGGAGGACCTTCGTGCCATGACCAAAAACAAACAAAAAATTTGGTTCAATTCTAAGCATAACTTCATACACTTTTCGAAGGTACAATATTCAAAATGGTACAAAAATCGCTATTACAGCACCGCCTACCGGCTTTTTTTTTTCAAAATTAAGGAAGGACCTGCTTGTCATAGCCAAGAATTAAAAAAAAAATTGGTTCAATTCTATGCATAACTTCCTACACTTTTCGATGGTGCAATATTCAAAATCGCACAAAATTCGCTATTACAGCGACCCCTACCGACGAATTTTTTCCAAATTCAGGGAGGACCTGCTTGCCATCGCCAAAAACTTAAAATAAAAATTTGGTTCAATTCTATGCATAACTTCATACACTTTTTGATGGTACAATGGCGACAGACAGACGGACGGACGGGCGGACACACGGACATTTTCTATAAACATGTTTTTTTGGATCTCTGACCCCTAAAACGTGTAAATCTATCGAAAACCGGAAGTCGAAAAAAATTTCGATTACGATAGAAGAAAGTAAACAAGAAAACAGGAATTCTGCTTTTTCAGAATTTAGTGTCGCCCCCGATGAAAAAAATATGTATATATAAATAGTACAAAACCTATTTCAATTTTAAGACTTAAAGCACACACTTTTATTTTAACTAAAATGACGTTATTCGCATCCGCTTAAGAATTCCACATTTACGATCCACTCTTAAACATCTACAGTAAAGCATGTATAAGGATGTCACTATCGCAAAATAATACACAAATACAGCAAAACGATGCCGTCATTAAAGAAACTCGACAAAAAAAAACAGCTATCTAATGATTCATAGGCATTCATTTGTTTGTAACATTAATATAGACGATTTCAGTCGTAACGTCAGTTGTTACGTCAGTCGTTTTGGTTGGAAACTGACTCCAAACAAACGGTTGCTATGTTTTATTTTCTACTTACTTTGTGTGTTGCAGCTATATCTTATATCTATATCTCACATCTAAGTGTTTTAATACTTGATATGTAGGGGAGAGTGGGGCATATGTTAACAGTACATATTTCACTCAGTTAATTTGAAATAAAAAAATTCAAAGTATTACCAATTGATGGTAGTACTGGTACCATCTTTTAGCTGAATTTTCAGAACAATAGGCCATTTTGATTTCTGGTAGTTGTAATTTGTTTGTTTTAGAAGGTGTGAAGCAAAAAAGTTTTCTAAGTTATTGAAGTAAAAATTCATTCAAAACATTTTTTAAAGAAGAATATCAGCATTGCGTTCTATAGTGGCATTAATTAGGTAAGTCTACAAAAAGTTTTGTTTCCTTAGTTCAATTAAAAATATCTTTTTTTTATAAGTTAGGCTGAAGTTGGTAGATGGGGCACTTGTGAACAGAACATATGGGGGCAGATGTGAGCAGTTCACAAGTGTAATTTTTAAGTCTGTGAATGCATTTTTTTTTTTTTTAGTTTAAAATTTAATTACCTTTGTCAAACGTTGAGCTATATATTCAATGTTTTTAGGATTGCTTCACAGTTTTAATTTACTGGAAGTTAGATAACAATTAAAAGTGACTCAAAAGGAGTATATTAGTGTACAATTTTACGAATAATTTCTTGTATCTATGTTGAAACATTTATTGATTTATTCACACAACTAGAAAGTGGGCATCTAATTAGTTTTTATCACAGTTTTTATTCACAAAAAATTATTTTTGTCTTATTTATGCATGTGTTCACATGTGCCCCAGCTATGTTCACAACTACCCCTTCACCGGGGCACATAACAAATTTAGACAATTTTTAGAATGACGATATAAGTTAGAAATTGTTGATAAATGCATCCAAAAGTTTCACTAAAAGAACAAACAAATTCTAATTATTCATATAAATCAATTTTTGATTCAATAGCTCATAACAATTTTGAGAAATAGTAAAATATGTAAAAATTGTTCACATGTGCCCCCCTCTACCCTACTGGTAACATTTTCCACAATTTATATTTAAAAAGAAATGACGCATAGCAACCGTTTGTTAGGAGTCAGTTTCCAACCAAAACGTCATGACTGAGGTCACACTGAAAGCGTCTACAGATACTTAAAATTAAATATAATTTATAATAGCTCCATGTTTTAACGAAATTATTCGTTTATATTTCTCCAAAATAGCACGTATTTTAATTACATTTTCTTTCGGTTGTTATAAGAAAATGGCAACAAAAAGATATAATTGCTATTTTTCAACTATTTTCCTTTTATTTTCTATATAAATGGAGTACATGAGTTGCCAAAATTAAACAAATGGTGCCAAAAACTAAGCTTTCAAAGAAATTGCATTTAAAAGTACTTTTTTCCCCCAATACGACGGTATAAAAGTTTAAAATGTGCGATGCTTAGAAATTAAAAAAAAATTGCTATAGAGCATTTAATCCCACAATAATACATCTGCTTTGTTTATTGCTGCCTTCTGTAAGCTAACGTTATTTTTTGGAGACAAAATAAGCTGGGAGAAAGAAATAGCATACCGTCCCGGGGGCTAAAAAATATATATCTCTTGAATTGCTGAAAAATAGAATAAAAAATTGAAAAACACCCTAAAAAAATTAGTCAAATTATAAAAATAAATGCAGTGTGCACACTGGGAACTTGTAATGTATATCCTTAGAAAAAATGATTAAATTCCTACGTATAGTTTTTGTTCCTATAAAACATTTTTAATGGAACGATTTTGACCAACTTTAACATTAAATATCTTCGATTTAAAAACTGTCTGCATCAGGTGTTTATTGAACATTTCTCTATAATACTATCAATTTCCATTTTTTGAATGCAGTAGTTTTCTTAATATTAACAAAGACAGACCTTTCACTGCGGCGGTGACAACGTTAGTTACTTTCTTTACTTTCTTCTATCTTCAATAGAAGAAAGTATTGTAATCGAAATTTTTTTCGACTTCCGATTTTCGACGGATTTACATGTTTTAGGGGTCAGAGATCCCAAAAAACATGTTTATAGAAAATGTCCGTGTGTCCGTCGCCATTGTACCATCAAAAAGTGTATGAAGTTATGCATAGAATCGAACCAAATTTTTATTTTAAGTTTTTGGCCATGGCAAACAGATCCTCCCTAAATATAGAAAAATTCGCCGGTAGGGGGCGCTGTAATAGCGATTTTGAATATTGTACCATCGAGAAGTGTACGAAGTTATTCATAGAATTGAACGAAATTTTTTTAAAAAGTATTTGGCTATGGCAAGCAGGTCCTCCATGAATTTGGAAAAAATTCGCCGTTAGGAGGCACTGTAATAGCGATTTTGAATATTGTACCATCGAAAAGTGTATGAAGTTATGCATAGAATTGAACCATTTTTTTTTGTGTTTGTTTTTGGTCATGGCACGAAGGTCCTCCCTGAATTTGAAAAAATTCCGCCGGAAAAGGGCGCTATAATTGCGATGTCTGTACGATTTTCATTATTGTACTATCGAAAAGTATATGAAGTTATGCATATAATTGAACCGATTTTTTTGTGCATGTTTCTGGCTGTGGCAAGCAAGTCCTCCATGAATTTGAAAAAAATCTGCCGGAAGGGGGCGCTGTAATACCGATGTCTGTGCCATTTTCATTATTGTACCATCGAAAACTGTATAAAATTATGCATAGAACTGAACCAAAATTTTCAACCCAAACACTATAAAATCAACACTTGTTGTTCAATTTACATTAAAGTCTAATAAGGATCTATTTACATGAAAATGAAACATAATATTAAGTTTGATTAAATTACATGCATTAGTTTTTGAGATATAGATTTTGCAAAAATCGTGAAAAATTCAGCATACCAACGTTACCTGCTGTACAATTTACACCTAAACCTAATCAGTAACAGCTTACGCCAACGTCTAACTGAATCAGAAGTTCGATGAAAATCCATGCATCAATGCTTGAAATATTGCGGAAATCATACCAAAATGCAGCGCAACAGAGCCACTGTTGGGTGATATTCACCAAAAACTAATCAGCACCAGTTTATATCAAGGTCTAACTGAATCTAAATTTTTATTCAATTCCGTACATTAGTCCTTGAGATAAGAGTTATTGCTGCAATCGTGTAAAAAATGCAGCATAACAGTGCTTCCTGTTGGGCGATATACACCAGAACTTGATAAGCAACAACTTAACTTGTAACTGAATCTGAAGTTTGATGAAAATCTGTACATTAGTTCTTGAGATAAAGAGGTTGCAAAAATTGAGATAAATGCAGCATAGCAGCACCACCTTTTGAGCAATATACACCAAAAACTAATCAGCATCAGTTTACATCAAGGTCTAACTGAATCTAAAGTTTTGTGAAATTCTGTGCATTAGTTCTTGAGATAGAGCACCCACAAAAGATTTGTCACACACAGACAGATGTTTTCCAAAAACCATCAAATCGTCTTCAGGACCTTTTTAAAACATATAAATCCATCGTAAACTGGAAGTCGAAATTTTTTACAAATTAAATACTTTCTTCTTGTAAAGATAGAAGGAAGTAAAAATACATACTTTTATTTTCACGAATATAGTTCATTTGAATTTTTTATGTAAAGAAATTCTTATGATATGCCTTTATCTATTATGTACTACGTATGTTGCCTACTATGTTCTATGTTAGTAAAGTATTTCAATGTGCTAAAATATATTTTAATTTTACCTCGGGTGTTTATGTAATGGCTTTTATATATATTTTTTTTTTCAAAATTAACTGAAATGACTGAAATTCATTAAATGTATATGTTGTTTAACATTTTAAGTATTTCTGAAAATTGAAAAAACCCACATTATGGGTTTTTCAGTGGGCTTTTTCAAGTGGGCCCATTCTGAAAAAACCCACCGGGTTTTTTCGAACTGGGCCCAGCTTTGCGAACCCTGGTTTAACTTATAATTTTCAGTTTAACTATAAATACTAGTGAAATTTACTAATGCTTTTACGTAACTCATTCGCTTTATTGGAAATGGAGCAAAAACCCGCAGTAATGAGGCAAAAATGCGCACTGCGTATTTTTGCCCCACCACTGCGTACTTTTACCCCAACCAATGAGGCAAAGATACTCAGAGCAATGTTTTTTAAAAATTGCAATTTCTCACGGAATTATAATTTGACAGAATATCGGTTGATTGTGGCATTTGCCTAATATTCTAATCTAACATTTTAAACACTTGTTACATAAAGTTTAGACCAATGTGCGTGTTAAAAATCAAAATTTATGGAAAGTGCATATCTTTATCCCCACCTACTCTGTAACTTTTTTTTCGGCCCAGCTAGATCCATTAATTTTTCTTCATATTTTATTGGCTTAGTGTTATGTAATAACATATAACATCCTTTCCAATTAATATTAATCTAAAAAAATATTTTAAAATATTTAAATTAAATCAAAAAACTTCTTTACTTTCAAATTTTAAATTCTACCTTTAAATATTCATTAATTTTCGTTAAGTTCAAGATGATATGCCTTTATCTATTATGTACTACGTATGTTGCCTACTATGTTCTATGTTAGTAAAGTATTTCAATGTGCTAAAATATATTTTTATTTTACCTCGGGTGTTTATGTAATGGCTTTTATATATATATTTTTTTTCAAAATTAACTGAAATGACTGAAATTCATTAAATGTATATGTTGTTTAACATTTTAAATATTTCTGAAAATTGAAAAAACCCACATTATGGGTTTTTCAGTGGGCTTTTTCAAGTGGGCCCATTCTGAAAAAACCCACCGGGTTTTTTCGAACTGGGCCCAGCTTTGCGAACCCTGGTTTAACTTATAATTTTCAGTTTAACTATAAATACTAGTGAAATTTACTAATGCTTTTACGTAACTCATTCGCTTTATTGGAAATGGAGCAAAAACCCGCAGTAATGAGGCAAAAATGCGCACTGCGTATTTTTGCCCCACCACTGCGTACTTTTACCCCAACCAATGAGGCAAAGATACTCAGAGCAATGTTTTTTAAAAATTGCAATTTCTCACGGAATTATAATTTGACAGAATATCGGTTGATTGTGGCATTTGCCTAATATTCTAATCTAACATTTTAAACACTTGTTACATAAAGTTTAGACCAATGTGTGTGTTAAAAATCAAAATTTATGGAAAGTGCATATCTTTATCCCCACCTACTCTGTAACTTTTTTTTCGGTCCAGCTAGATCCATTAATTTTTCTTCATATTTTATTGGCTTAGTGTTATGTAATAACATATAACATCCTTTCCAATCAATATTAATCTAAAAAAATATTTTAAAATATTTAAATTAAATCAAAAAACTTCTTTACTTTCAAATTTTAAATTCTACCTTTAAATATTCATTAATTTTCGTTAAGTTCGTTTTTCAGTTAAATTTCACTTAAAAACAATTTTAATTTAATCGCCATAAAAGATCGTCAAAAATTATCAATAATAAAATAATAAATCTTAAAATTAATACTTTCTACCGTAATAGAATATTTTGATAATAATTTTCAAATCTAAAATTCATCATTTAAAGTTATTTTATTCAAACACTTCTATTACTCTGTGTGGCATCGTTTTTTTTTTAATCGGCCAATCAACGACGTCCGTTCCTAACGGCGGCTTTTTGATAGCGTTCTTTTGCAATAGCATGACTCTCTTCCTGCCTGGATTCTACGGCGAGCGGACGTATTCCGCTCTCGGCGGCTCCGCCTTTTTCTTTTCCATGGCATATCGGCGTCGGGCTAAACGGGTCCTTCGCTTGATATTGCCATTTTAATATTTTACTTAAAAATAACCTTAAAGTTAAATCTTTCTTCAAAGAAAATTTTGTAAGGGCATTGGATGATTTACTTTTCACAATATCGTTTTATATGAATCTGTTGTCACCGACGTCATGAAAAAGTATTGTCAAAATGAGATGGCGAAGAAGGAAAACTTCAAGACGTGGATCAACGGTCTTCATAAAAATTCAAATATGTGCCGTTCTACGCCATCCATCCATTTTCTTGTGAATATGCGATTGTGAAAATATATTTGGATCTACCAGTGTATAATATTTGAAAGATGCTATGAACAGGTATGAATTTATACAGTTTATTTGGGCGTGGTCCAACAAGATTTCCGGGATCGTTTTTCCTTTTCGATATTTAAATATTGCAGTAGTCATACTGTGTATTTCAACAAGAAATGTAAAAAATTATTGTTTCTATGAACTAAAAAGCGAACTATATGGTGGAACTCTTGCAGCAGTAATCTATTAATTTGATTATTTTCATTAGAAGATCATAACGAATGACGATGTTGAAATGATCAGCATTAATCTATCTATAATTTTGTTGAAGTAAAATTCTATGTACTTTCGATATTCTATGGAGTAAAAATTTAAATATATTCGAATATAATAATGAAACATTTTGATATTATAATTGTAAAGAACAGATGCATCTCGTTTTCTCTCCCCATTTCCCCCCATTTAATTAAAATAATACTTTAATAAAGGAATTTGTTTATTTAAATATATTTGTGTATTTTCCTGTGTTTTAATTTATGTATCTCTTAATTTTATCATAAAGTGCCAAATTAATTTATTGCAATGAAATATTACAGAATTATTAATTATAAACGTTTAAAAGTAAAAAATTTAATACTTGGCACAATTTAAAATATGTTCAACATATGCAATTTTCAGGCAGGAAATATTTTCTTAGTTCAGGTGAGTCTAAAGTTTATTATTCATATTTTACCATGAAGTTACCAAGTTACATTTATTTACATCTCTCACATGCAATGTTTATTAACCACTTACGATCTTTTGGCCATATTTAATAGTAAACTTTCTCCTTTCCAATTCATATTAAAAATCACATAATATATAACTCCCAATTTTAATAAATTTAAATTCCTTTTCTCCTTTCACCTCATCTTATTTAATTTTCTTTTTTTCTACCTAATACTTAGTATGATACTTTTAAATTTGTTACAGATGGCCAATCGGTCCACCTATTTTTTTTTTTATGTTCCCGGCTGGCCATATAGTTTTTTTTTTTTTTTTTTTTTTTTTTTTTTTTTTTTTTTTTAATGGGCCGGCCTCTTTAATTTTTTTTTATCGGGCCTGGACAACTATTGGCTACGGAGTAGAATTGGCCTCGTGTAGATCTCTAGGAAGCTTTACAGATGAACCTGATCTAAGAGAAAATTTTATTAGAAAGATGGGCTACTATCATTACTTTCGAGTTGCCATGTAAAAATTAATGCTAGTTTTTTTTACCCTCATTTTAAAATACAAGCGTTTATTTATTTATTAACCATTTGGAAAAATGGTTATTGTCCTCTGTCAGGGTAGGAAATCAAAAACATATCTGAAGCGTTTTATTGGTTGAATCCGCATTTTATTCGTTTTCTGATTGGTCTATACAGTAATCTGTATTTTCCCTTTACTTTTAGCAGAGATGGATACTTCTGTTGCTACTATGACAAAAAAGTAATGAAAACTACAAAAAAAAAAAATTAATAACTCAGAAACAAATTGAGATACAGCTTTCAAACAAATTGCATTTAAAAGTACATTTTTTTCTCTATACGGTGTAAAAAGTAATATTGTGGGATGTTTAAAAGTTTAAGAATGAAATTTCATTTAAAATTGGTCCAGGAATATTAATGTTTAATCCTGGCATACATAATGAATGACCACCTCCGTAGAAGTTTAAAATTTACAGTACCGAAAAATATAATCCATGGCGTACGTAATGTATGATCAACTCCGTGCGATTTTTTATGTCTTAAATTTTAGACTTTGAAAAAATCATTTTCCAAATGATCGTTGTAATTTGTTAAATTGCTTTTTTTTTTTTTTTTTTTACTTTTAAAACTAGAGATTCCATAGAGAAATTCCGTGTGATTCATTAAAATAGAGGAAATGAGACTGATAAAGTTATTTCAACGTATGAAGTATTTTAAATAATATCCATATTAATTGAGACTTCACAAAACTATCTAATTTGGTATTAATCACAAGCCTGCAATACTTTGGGTTATATCATGCTTTTTAACTTTTAATAATTGATTCTCATGTATTTTGTAGCGCTGAATTCGAAAATAACCTTCATTTTTACTTTCTTCTATCTTCAATAGAAGAAAGTATTGAAATCGAAATTTTTTTCGACTTCCGGTTTTTGTCGGATTTACATGTTTTAGGGGTCAGAGATCCCCAAAAACATGTTTATAGAAAATGTCTGTCTGTCCATGTGTCCGTCTGTCTGTCGCCATTGTACCATCAAAAAGTGTATGAAGTTATGCATAGAATTGAACCAAATTTTTATTTTAAGTTTTTGGCCATGGCAAGCAGATCCTCCCTGAATATGGAAAAATTCGCCGGTAGGGGGCGCTGTAATAGCGATTTTGAATATTGTACCATCCAAAAGTGCATGAAGTTATGCATAGAATTGAACCAAATTTTTATTTTAAATTCTTGGCTATGGCAAGCAGATCCTTCCTTAATTTGGAAAAAATTCGCTGGTAGGGGGCGCTGTAATAGCGATTTTTCTGTCATTTTGAATATTGTACCATCGAAAAGCGTATGAAGTTATGCATAGAATTGAGCCAAATTTTTTGTTTCTTTTTGGTCATGGCATGAAGGTCCTTCCTGAATTTGGAAAAATTCCGCTGGAAGGGAGCGCTATAATTACGATGTATGTACCATTTTCTTTATTGTACAATCGAAAAGTGTATAAAATTATGCATACAATTGAACCAAATTTTTTGTGCATGTTTTTGGCTTTGGCCAACAGGTCCTCCTTGAATTTGGAAATATCGCGCGGTAAAGGGGCTCTGTGATAGCGATTTTTGTATACTTTTCTTGATTTTTCGTAGTTCTATTGTCCATCGGCGGCTCGTGCAAAGGCGGGAACTCACTTCCTGCTAAGCCGGCTATTCGCAAACATTTGATAACAACAGAATAGGAAAAACTATTAATTTTAACAAATATCATGATATAGATTAACTCGTTTTTAGTTCATTTAATTGACTGAAGCAGAAATTTAGATGAAAATCAAAGTTGGTATAGTATTGAACTAATAATATTGAAGTATTAACATGTGTAACTAGTTTTTGAAATATTAAGATGTATAAGATAGAAGAAAGTTTTGGGATTGGCACATTCAACTAGTTTTTTTTTTTTTGCGTCGCTTGTAAAAAATAGTTTTTTCCTACTGATTTAACTATGGCGACTAAGGTAGTTGTCGCAAAATTCGATCCTAGATTGATTTTTAAATTATAATTCGTCTGCTACAATGTTCACAAAAGAATAATAATTTTTAAAAAACAAAGAAAATGAGACAATAACATAATTATTTCGTTAAACAATGTTTAATTGTAACAGAATTTACATTTAACCATACAATAGACATGATGCCAATTTTAGGTTAGTGGAGCACTTGAGTTGCACGAACAGCAATTTTGGCCTAATACCGAATATTTAAATTACAGTATAATTTTTTTTTCTTCAGATGCTAAGCAAAAATACTTAATAATTTTTGGAAGGAAAACTAAAAGAAAGAAAAATAATTTTAATTTAAAAATGTATTGTTTTGGAAAAACACACGCGACAGTAATTTTCTAAAGTTCACCAGCAAATAAAAAAATAAATAATGATTAGTTATAAAAATACTCTTCATTTCTTTCTAAATGAATAATAATAATATTTTCGGATAAAAGGATTGTAGTTTCTTTTTCCACCTTCCTTCAGACTTTTTGAAGACCATAAAAACATCAGTCCACTCTAAGCCAAGAAACATCTGTCCAGGTGTGTTCGAAACATCTGCTCTCAGAAAGCGCTAAAGGCCCACCCAAATCAAATAAAACTGTTTGAGAATCAACGTAAAAATTTAATATTAGAGGATGGATAAACTGACAAAGAAAGTAAGTTGAACCATGTTGATATGAAAATTTAACCTTTAATTTCATTTACAGAAACAAAGGATTACTACTTTTCCCAACTCATTCCCGATAATTTGCCAAAATGACAAAAAGGGGGAATTTTGTCTTCACTTAAAAATCTGTAAATAATACATAAATATTTCAACCAATAAATATTTACATATAGAGAAGAAAGTGACTAAGTAATCTTAAATAATTCTCTACTACGGGGAAAATTAAAAACTAGACAAGGAATAATTAGTCTCGCAGCATTTCTTTTATTATTGAACTAGAATTACAGGAATTTTAAAAACTATACTATACAGCTACAAATGTTTCAAGACACATTTTAATCAATTGCACTCTTTAGTTTAAATGAAAATTTCTGAAGTCTTTTGTTCAGATTAACTATCAAGAATATTTGAAATAATATCAAAAAAGATAGTAAAATCTATAATCATTTAGATATTATGTCATATAATACGATAAATTTTAAACGCTATGCCATAAATTTCGTAAGTGCATCGTTATTCCTGATCAAGTTACTTTTAATTCAAACAACTGATTAAACACAAATATAATTCACATACAAATATAATTAATTTAAATGTAATTGTAGTTTTCATACGTCCATATGACCAGGCTTCCTAGTTTTAGTCAAGGCTCCTGTCCCTGTAGGGGAAAACACTCGCGAGCTAATGCTAAACCTATGGGGAGTTGTTTTTTTTAATATTTAGTTTGCATTTCGACATTTTTAAACATTTTTTTTGCATTGGATAGCTGAGGTCCATCTCTACATCGCTACTTTTTTACATTTTCGATTTTGGTTGCAGATATCTTTTACTCAGCGTTCGAAATCCTTGGTGGTCCGCTGGTCCGAGACCACTAAAAATTCAATCGGACCACTAATAAAAAAATTTAGTAGTCCGCAGGACCAGTAACTTTTTCCCTCTCTGACAGGTAAACGTAAATTTTCCCGTCCATGAGAAAACCGCAACCAAACACAAACCACAGAATTTTATTTTATTTAAAAATAAATAAATAAACAATTGCATTAAAACTTACAGTCAATTGAATAAATAATCGGAAATAAAATACATAATAAGTTTATAGTTTGTTTATGTACTGTTTATTTAATTTTTAGCAAATTATAATTTTACATTTCATTATGCCGAAAATTTTGGGTAACTGAAAGAAAGTTTGGTTTATATTCAAGGAGGAGGAAGGGAGAGAGGGGTGTCACTCAAAGGGTTGATGGTACTTAATAGAATTTCATGTAGCGGGCCAGTGACGATGTCAGCGGACCAGTAAACTCTGATGTTTACTGGTCCTTGGGACCAGTGACTTTTTTTTTTTACCAATTCTACCGCTGACTATGATACTCATTTTCGAAATAAAAAAAAAATTAAAAACGACAAAATGCAAACGAGATATTAGAAAATAAGCTCCCCGTAGGTTTAGCATTAGCTCGCGAGTGTCTTCGCCTGCAGGGACCGGGGTGTTAAGGCTGCTAGTCACTCAGCTTCCGAATTCCCCTCACTAATGTTAAATGTATGGGCGTAAAATGCATTTGTATATTTAAAATATCTCGTCCGGAAATTGATGTTTTTAATTGCTTTTTCATTTGTACTCTTCTTGAAAGATGTTTATTTTTTCTTAGTTCTCGAAATATTTCTAAAATCTACCCTTAATTCAATATTTTGTGTGTTAAAAGCTGACGAACTGTGAGTAAGAATTTAACATTTCATTTATAATTAAATATACATTTTAGAAATATTTTGAGAACTAAAATAAAAAGAGACATCCTTTAACCCTAGAATACTAACTTTTATATTTAGTACATAAATACTAACCATGCGTAAAACTTACTCACTCCATATTTAAAATACATTTAAGGCATATTTAAAAAAAATAATTTATATACACATATATATATATATATATATATATATATATACATATACACACACTCATACATTTAAATTTTATTCAGAAAATTATTCATTAAACATATCCTTGTAATATAACTCAGAAGAATAAGCATACTTAATGTGTTAAAAAAAAAGGGTGTGCGAGTAAAATTTACGAAGGTTAGTATTCTAGGGTTAAGAAGAGTACACAAATAAAAAGAAGTTGAAAATATTTTTTTTTTTTTTCCCGAGGAGATATCTAATAGAGTAGGTGGAAGTAAAGATACGCACTGGCTAATTTAATATGAAAAACATTTCTACAATCATGACCGCTAGGTGGTTGTTTGGTCCCAAATGTAGTAGTTGTGTGTTCAAACCTTGTGAAAAAAGTAGCACTCCGTTCCAAGAAAATAAGGCAAGTTTAAATTTTCCAATTTTGATCTAACATTCTTTAAATTTCACTTTATTGTTTAGCTGACAAAACTTCGAATTTTTACAAATCCAAAAATTCAGTGGAGAACGACAAATCCAAAAATCCAGTGGAGAACGGAAGTTCTATAGCTTCTAAATGACGTATAGTTTACCTCGATCGCATTTGTTTAAACTTGTAGGTAGCTGGTTAAGTAAAATACTGCAGAATGGGGTAAAAGTACGCATCCGTCTTGAGGCAAAGATACGCACAAGTTTAAGATTCAGGCCTTTGCCCTATCGTTTTAGCTAGATGCAAAGCAATTACGTCGTGGAAAGTTTTATTTTTTATAAGTTAGTATTGTATAAAATATAATAGCTACTTAACTAAATATAAGCTAGTAAACAGTACCTTTTCCTTTTTCTAGTTAGGTTTTTTTCAATATAAAACGTAGGTATCAACCTACATACTTTTAAAAATAAATACTCTTGTTTCATAAAACGATTTTGTTTTAAGTCTTAACCCTTAACTCCTGTTAACGGTCTCAGAGACCGCGGCTATATTCAGTTTTCATAGCTTAACTTGTAATTTTCAATTTAACTATTGATGTTAGTTTAATTTTGATTCGTTTCGAAACTTAGTAGTATTGCTAAAGACTTCTAATTGAGGGGAATTTTTATTATAATAGGACTTTACATAAAGTTTAGCGAAAAAGCTTTATTTTATGAGTCAGTCAACCATTTTATTCATTCTACAATCAAAGGTTCTTTGAAACCGCTCACAGTATTTATGCAACAATTTTTGTCACAGTAGTTATAGGTTAACTGCTATTTGCGAACTCACAGACCGCTGTTTTTTTTTTTTTTTTTTGATTTAACTTACAATTTTCAGTTTAACTATAAATATTAGTGAAATTTACTAATGCTTATGCATAACTCATTCGTTTTATTGGAAATGGAGCAAAAACCCACAGTAATGGGGCAAAAATACGCACTGCGTATCTTTGCCCCACCACTGCGTACTTTTACCCCAATCTACGGGGCAAAGATACGCAGAGCAATGTTTTTTAAAAATTGCAATTTCTCACAGAATTGTAATTTGACAGAATATCGGTTGATGGTGTCACAACTTGCCTAAAGTTCTAATCTAAGATTTTAATCACTCATTACATAAGTTCAGACCAATGTGTGCGTTAAAAATCAAAATGTATGGAAAGTACGTATCTTTACCCTCACCTACTCTTATATAAAAATGAAAATTTGCCTGTCTGTAATGCTATACAAATCCTCAGTTTAGAAGCAAGAACTGAGAAATGTTACGTATATGCAGGGTTCGTAAATATCATGATATTTTCGAAAATATCAAAAATATCCGATATTTTGATATATATCCGATATTTTCGATATATATCCGATATTTTCGAAGCAGCCAACTTACCGCTGATAATAAATGTTTTCGAGCATAATATAGATTAGAAACTAAAATATATTGCACTTAACATGAAAACTTAATCAAACAATATTCTAAAAATGCATTTATTTTATTTTTTTTTTCTGTTTTTTTTTTTCAAAATTGAAGATGAACTAATTGAAAACAATAACAACTCGCTTTATACACTTATAAAAAAAATAAGTATAAGATTCAGTATCAAGATCAAGTATAAAAAAATCAGATATTTTTAAAACAGATACAAAAAGTTTTTTAATTGAAAAATTTTAACATAAATGTAAGTATAAAATGTCTTACTTCGTATTTCCTAACATGTTGTAGTTTAAACTCAACTGAACCAAAACTTGAGAAAAGATTATTTTCTAATGAAGCTGTATATAACTGCTTATTTAAATTAGTCAGTTTATCTTTCAATGGTTGTTCTGAATTAATTATGTCCCACATAACTATTAGTTCAACATTTAAAACTAAAAGCTTCAAATCCAAAGCTTGAAAAATATATTTGTTTTCTTTTTTGGCTAAAAAAGTCACATCCAAAAGAGACAAAAGTTCTTTATCAGATTCACACAGTCAATAACTGTTGAAAATTTATTTAATTTACACTGCAATATTACAAACTACGACTGAAAATATCAAAAATATCTTGCACTACTTCAATATTTTGAAAATAAATATCAAAAATCTTGATATTTTGAAAATAAATATTGGTTATATAATATATCATAATATATATCCACTGATATATATCAACGAACTCTGGCTGTATATAAACGATTATTTAAATTACATTTTATCTTTCAATGGCTGTTCTGAATTAACTGTCTCACATAATTATTAGTTCTACATTTAAAAATAAAATTTTCAAACAAAGTTTGGAAAAGATTTCTTTTCTTTTCCTAAAAAAGTCATTGCCAGAGGCAAAAGTTCATTAACTACACCTACAGAATGACGCAGTCAATAACAGGTAGAAATTTCATTTACACTTGCTTTGAATGTAGAAAATATAAAAAATATCTTGCTCAGTGATATTTTGAAAATAAATATAAAATATACAAAATATCAAACATCTTGATATTTTGAAAATAAATATCAAGAATTTGAAAATATCGAAAATATCAAAAATCTTGATATTTTAAAAATAAATATCGGATATATATCAAGATATATATCATGATATATATCCATCGATATATATCAACGAACCCTGCGTATATGTGTATTAAAACACGGCCGAGGGAACTAAAGTAATCCGGAGTCGAAATAACTTATAATTAATTTTTAATTAACCTTTAACTGATGTCACAGAAATTGTCACATAACTAGTGCGAAGCGGTCTGTCAGACCGCTCCATCGAAAGATGAATTAAAAGGCACGATTAACTCCTAGGATGGTGTTTTTGTACTAAACTTTTTGCACAGGACTGTTAATTAAAATTCACCCATTCAAAATTCTCTGGTGAGTACTAAAGTTCCAAACGGAACAAACTTTCGATAGTGTTTGTAGTTATACTGAAAATTGCAAGTTAAACAATGAAAATTGAAAAAAGTCGCGGTCTGAGAGACCGGTAACATCAGTTAAAGGTTAATAAAAAAAAACTCCAATTTAACAGCAATTTCCTATCAAATTTAAACATTTTTCGTTATAGCAGTTGCCAAAAATTAAAAATCCACAATAAAATTCTTACCACAACAATTACTTTTCTATTTCAAGATTACCACGTGAAAAATTAAAATTAAATAAACAGTTTGACGAATTAAAAAAAAAAAAAAAGATAATATTACGTCATATTGGAAACATAAAGGACGTGTTAAATATAGTATCAATGCAAAAACCCTTGACGGGTTAAAAGTTTCTGACGCAGCACTTTATCTTATGCTCTAAGAATTTTAAATATGGAACTTAAAAATACTGATATCAAATTTTGAGTGACGTTATGCTATTTCTTAAAAAATATATTTGTATTTATTTCATCATTTTATTTTTGTTTTATTTATAATCGCATGTGCAAAAGTTATGTTCAACATGAAAAGCTGCATAAAATTTTATTCGCTGTTGCTTTATCATTTACATCTCTCATAAATTCAAAATATGAGTTTTAAAAGATATGATATAAAATTTAAGTGACGCCTTGATGTGACTTTAAAAGGTTTGTTTTAAAATTCAATTTAAATTATTTTTGACTTGGTTAAAATATTTTTTTACATCAACACAATACTTTTAATTTTCCAATTTACTGTTAAATATATCACTTTCATTGAATCTATACTATGCATTGAAATGTATTTATTTCAATAAATTGATTTATCTTTTGTGTCACGCTATTCAAAATTGTGAGTAAGATTTATGTAAATGGTTTCTTTGCGTCATTGTGTCCAAACTACATGAAATGTATGAAAAAGGATAGTTTGACGCAAAGAAACCATTTACATAATCTTACTCACAATTTTGAATAGCGTGACACAAAATTATTTATTTCATTAATTCAACAAATTCCATTAATTTGATCTGCTTTAAAAAGATTACGGAAGATTGAATTATAGTAAAACCTGGATTAACCGAGCTTCGATTAATCGAGGTTTCTGTTAACCGAGCCGATAACAAAGTCTGATTTTTTTTTCCCTTTTGAATGAGCCTTAAAGATAACCACACTCTTTAGCTCACTGTCCGTGCTATACAGGCCCTTCTGCCCCCAAAAGCACTCAACTCCAAAGAAACATTGGACCCTGAGAAGTCAATAGCGAACAATGCTTTGTTTCCAGTGGCTGTGTGAACTTTCGCAAATTTTTCAATTTGCATTTTAAAATTTACTACTGGTAGTTGATTTTCTTTTTAAATTTGTTAAGCTGTGAAACAGAACTTTACATATGTTTATTTTTATTATTTAAAAACGTTCTATATATTTTTTTAAAAGAGATGTTAAATTCGCAAGCACGGCGAGTTTTTACACACAGTTTCTATTAACCGAGATTTCCGATTCCGATTTACCAACAGTCCCAATTAGCTCGGATAATCGAGGCTGCTCTGTATAATTAAAAAATCAATGGCGATCTTACTGTAAACGGGTTTCCCTTTTACTGAGGGATTTCAAGACCGAATCAGCTGATGTTAGTTGCTGTTTCCGTGCTTGATTAAATAAGATTAGTTAAACATTTGAAAATTACCAAATATAAAAGCAACTAAGTCAACAGAGTCTTTGCTTTATGGTATTTTTTAACAACGCTATAAGAAAATGATTTTAAATAAGAGATTTTAAATGTAACGTTTTAAATATGACATAATTTTCACCAAACTTTTCTTTCTCTTTCTAACATTCAACTGAAAATATTTTTATTATTAGAAAGATAATATTATTATTTGCGCTACCTTAAAATTGGCAACTATAGTTAAAAATATCATCTCGAAATTTGAAATAAATCTCTCATATAAATATATTTTTTAATTTAAACTGTTTTGCAATATTATTATTTGGCCACTTTGGCCAATATGACGTAATTTCCTCCATTTACGACTTTTAACACATATCAATGAATTTATTATTTAAAAATTTTCTTTTTTTTTTTTTAATATTCACGTGTAAATATAATTTTTATGACGTAATTTTCAATGTTTTCCTTCTTTTAATGCGTAATCATTTAATTCTAATTTGAAAATAATTGATTATTTTATAATTTTCTTTCATTTTAAGTAAGCATGTGTAAAAACAATTTTTATGACGTAATGTTTAATATTTTCCTGCTTTTAACATGTTATCATTTAATTCTAATTTAAAAGGATTTTTTTCTGTTTATAATAGTCACGTGTGAATAAATTTTTAATTTAAAGGATATATTATTCTTTGCGCTGTTTTAACAATTGGCAACAATTTAAAATAATCTTTTCTAAAATATGTAAAAAATATCTCTGGAAATTCTGAAAATTTTAATTTAAAATTGAAATAAACCGTCAAAAAATTAGGCAAGTTAAAAATAATAAATGCACTCTGCAAACTTCGAGTTTCTATTGAATGATTAAATTGAATGAAAATGATTAAATTCCCATGTATATTTTTTTTCCTATGAGACTTTTTTAATGAGACAATTTTATCCAGATTTAACATTAAATATCTTTTTAAATAATTCTTCGATTTAAAAACTGTCTACTTCAACGTTTTTATCAAACATTTCTCTATAATACTACCCATTTTAATATTTTTGTATGCAGTAATTTTCTTAATATTTGCGAAATAGACCTCTAGTCACCAGAGATTCTTTCAAAGCGGCGAAGAGCGTTAGGTTTTTTTTTTTCCGAATAAGAGACAAAATGTAGTACGCAATTGCGTCAAAAGATGGCGACACCAGAATTCTGATATGCTTATTATGTAAACTGTAAATATTGCAAAGTTAAATAAAAACAATTGTCTCGGGGTTATCAAATTTCATTGATATTTATAAATAAAACATTTCAACTAAATTATTTATTATAAAAGAATTATTACATCCCAATAGTTTTTATGCAAGAAAAATAATAATTATAATAATAATAATATTATGGATGTCAGTGATTATATATTGATTGACCGTCATAATAATAAAAAATGATATTATAAAAAGAAGAGCTGAAATGAATTATTTTTTTACGTTTATGATCGTGTGATTTATATTCAAATAATAATTATTAATGTATATTTTTTGTAAAGTGATTGAAATTAAATATATTTATAAAATTTATGGTAATATTTTTATTGTTGAAAAATTGCCAAGAAATAATCATCAACAAATTGGCGTCATTATAATTGTAATTTTATTTAACTTAATAGCAATTAAAAAATTACAAAGGAACTGAGAATAATGGTCAACTAGCAGACTTAAAAAAAAAAACAAAAAAAAACACATTTACATGTGAAAACTCGTACCAGGGAGTATCGAACTGCCTATCTTAAGATCAGTAGACGATGGCCCTTAACCACTCAGCCAGCGGGAAGACAAAATTTTTCTCCCCAAAAGTGGTTAAAAAGAAAGCATGTGTATGAATACAGTGTCATGCATTTTCGGTGAAATTTCCATAGAATGGCGAAGAAATATAGTCCGATTTTTCATGCGCATTATAAAACGAACAAGAGTCTTGCTGGAAACAAGTAAATTGTTATTTGGTTCATCTGAAACATATTTATTTGATTTTTAAAAAATCGCCCGTGTCATTTTCGAGAGAAAAAAAAATCGAATTATTTAACGAACGAGAGTTTTCCCAGAAAAAGGAAAAGTGTTATTCACCTCGCCTTAATCACATATTTATATTATGTATCAATTTAAAAATAATCGTTAGAACCGTTTTCGAGATTTTCAAATTAGGAACTTCCTTGATATCATACCAACGTTTTCACTTTAAAAATGGCTAATTTAGATCTCAAAATATACTGCACGTAGAAATGTAAAAATTTCAGTATACGATTAGACTGCAGATATAAGACTGTTCTAGAAAATTCAGAACAATAAGACTTATATCTGCTGAGTTATTAAAAGGCGGCTTTTCGCGTTTTCTTTGATGTCGAGTTAGCTGTATATATGAATTCCGCCATCTACGAATTCTATGATACGATACGATTTTAGGCTTAAGGCTGCGTCACTCGGAATACTACCGTCTTCCATGATAACGTCATATGAGTGTGTAAAACGTATTGAAGCATGATAAAAATCAAATTATGGAAATATTGGCGTATTTTAACATCATTGCTCCAATGATGAATTAAAATAAATTCATTTATAGCTGTATTTTTTGCGTCGTTTTATAAATTTATACATTTTTATATTGGGTTTTAATTTGGTTCATGTGTACAACACTTCGACTGCTTTTTTTTATTGTTTGTTTTATGTTGTATGTTAAATTTCGAAATTGATTTTTCAGAACATACGTTCTTGAAATTCCGGGCAACGCCGGGTACTTTAGCTAGTTTTAAATATACGAATGCAACCCACGCCCATAAACTTAGCATTAGTGAAGGGAATTCGGAAGCTGATGACTAGCAGTCTTAAGGGGGGTGGTCACTCAGCTTCGGAATTCACCTCAGTGATGTTAAGTCTATGAACTTTTGATACACTCGTATATTTAAAATATCTTCTCGGGAAATTCATATTTTTAACATATTTTTTTATGTACTCTTCTTAAAGGATGTCTCTTTTTTCTTAGTTTTCAAAACATTTCTAAAATCTGTGCTGAATTTAATATTTAGTGTGTTAAAAGCGGGCGAACTGTGAGTAAGATTTTAACACTTCAAATACAGTTAAATCTATACTTTAGAAATATTTTGAGAACTAAGAAAAAAAGAGACATCTTTTAGGAAGCGTACACAAAAAATAGAAGTTAAAAATATTAATTTCCCGAGGAGATATTTTAAATATACGAATGCGTCAAATGCCCATAGAATTTACATTAGTAAGGAAAAATCGGAAGCTGAGTGGCCAGCACCGTCGCACAGTGGGGCAAAAGGCGTATTTTCGAGGACATGGATGTAAGGCTCGTAAAAGACTATGGAATGACTTGATACTTGGTAACTTATGTTGATAAAGATGGAAAATACTAGTATGAAATCGGAAAATTTCTATAACAAAATGGAGAAAATAAAAAGTCTTTATGCTAAAACCTGGTGTTAAACTGCAAAATGAACTTCAAACGTGCTAACCCTTTCGCGACGAGCGTCTTTTACAGAATTTTTAATTTTTCAGGGGTCTGTCCAGACTTTTCTCACAGGGTCCTGTTTTTGTGAAATTTTTTTTTTTTTATTTATGTGAAAATTCTAGTCAATTTTGTGAATTTTAAATTATCGATGTCTTCATGTTCTATCATTCATATATAAAAAGCTAAGTAATATGCTTTTTGGCGAGTTAAACTGCTTACTTACAGGCCAGATTTTATTTTTAAATGACTAAATTTGAGAAAAGTTCAATTTGAAGGTGAAAAAATTCTGTGAAAGGTCTATTTAAGAGACAAATAATTTTGTGAAGGGTCCTGTTTTGGGATAAAATGTTTTGTGAGGGGTCCTGTTTGTGGATAAAAAAAATTGTGAAGTGTCCTGTTTTAAGATAAATTATTTTGTGAAGGGTCCTTTAAAGGACCTAAAATTTTCCTAAGCACATCCCTGTTTTTTATCACCGGTTTATCAAACCAGAAATTTTTGCCTAATTTAATCGAGAAAATGCCCTGATTAAATGAGACAAGATTTACAATAAAAAGTAACTGTTGGGATAAATTAATGATTCTGAGCACTTTATGCGGCACGTATACGTGACGCTCGTCCCCAAGGGGTTAAAAGGAGGTTTAATTAGTTACGTAGGCCTGCCACTAAGAAAAACGAGAACAAAGCCCGTTTTCCCAAACTATTCAGAAGTAGATTTTGAATCATTGTCTTTGTAAAAATTACATTTAAAAACACATATTTTTATAAGCCAAACGATCAAAATCGTATTTGATGAATGAAACAGATCGCAGAACGACAAAAAAGATAATTTTTGGAACGGAAATATCAACCTGTATGTTCAAGCTAAACAATTTGACAAAACCACAAAAATATGCAAAATTCCACAAAATGTATAGATTTATTGCAGGTAAATGTATTTTTGTCCCGCTCGCTGATTTCTCATAAATTCTGGAATGTATAAAACACGTTCATCTAGTTTTTTTTTTCGGGGGGGGGGGGGGGGAATGCCGCGGATTTTATCTATTTTGTTCCAATGACCGGCGCGGCGTCCCGAAGACTTTCCTTAAATGTCCCGATTTCCATAAATTCAACTTAGAAACATATTGAATGAGTTAAAGATACTTTGAAAGGAATTCTATAGGAAGAAACCAAATCATCTCTATTGACAAACTATTGAAATAAAAAAGAAAAGTGCCCAGCTAAACTGATGGCATTGAGCTCACAGGCTATTCACACTAATTGTATATTATACTCTTATTTTAAAGAATAATGCCCCTCAAAAAAAATAAGTGAAGGGGAATTAGCCCCCGTTTCCCCCTTTATGCTTAACCAGTGAACCTCCAAATATAATCAGGGAAGCTCTTTATCATAATAAACCGGTATACCAAATTTGGAGCAAATCGAATAATCCTGCAAAAAAAAAAAACCATTTCTCTAAATTAAGGGGGTGGACTAGCCCACCTTTATCCTTAACCAATGAATCCCTAAAACGAATCAGGGAAGCTCCTTAACATAATAAACCGGTATACCAACTTCGGAGCAAATCGAATCATTCTGCATGAAAAACGCATTTATCTAATTTAAGAGGGGCGGGCTAACCTCCCTTTTCCCCCTTTATCGTTAACCAGTGAACCCCCAAAACTAATCAGGGAAGTTCCTTAACATAATAAACCGGTATACCAAATTCGGAGCAAATCGAATGATTCTGCAAAAAAAAAAAAAAAAAACCATTTATCTGAATTAAGGGGGTGGACTAACCCCTCTTTATCCTTAACCAATGAACACCAAAAACTAATCAGGGAAGTTCCTTAACATAATAAACCGGTATACCAAATTCGGAGCAAATCGAATGATTCTGCATGAAAAACCCATTTATCTGAATTAAGGGGTTGGACTAACCCTTTTCCCCCTTCATCCTTAACCAATGAACTCCCAAAACTAATCAGGGAAGCCCCTTATCACAATGAACCTAGAAAAAAATTTTGAAGCAAATCGGATGTTTCTATCAAGAGTTATCGCGTTACGTACATACATACATACATACGTACGTACGTACATACATACATACAGAACCGGGCGGGCACATTAGCTCTCAGGCTTTGATAGCCTGTGAGCTAAAAACAACAACATACAACAAAAGCAAATCTATTCCATGTTATAAAAATTTGTTTGGTAGGAAAGTACGTATACATGAAAGTGCAATATTTAAATTTGCTTGGAAATCATTACTATAAATTTCAAATTTCGATGTCTTAAGGGTTTTTTTGAGTGTCTCGCTTTTTTGTTACCTGATAAATAACTTTACATATAGAGTAGGTGGGGGCAAAGATAGGCACTTTCCATACATTTTCATTTTTAACACACACATTGGTCTAAACTTATGTAATGAGTGATTAAAATGTTAGATTAGAACCTTAGGCAAGTGCTACCATCAACCGACATTCTGTCAAATTATAATTCTGTGAGAAATTGCAATTTTTAAAAAACATTGCTCTGCGTATCTTTGCCCCATCGGGTGGGGTAAAAGTACGCAGTGGTGGGGCAAAGATACACAGTGCGAATTTTTGCCCCATTACTGAGAGTTTTTGCCCCATTTCCAATAAAACGAATGAGTTATGCAAAAGCATTAGTAAATTTTACTAATATTTATAGTTAAATTGAAAATTGTAAGTTAAACCATGAAAAAAAAAGAAAAAAAAACAGGGGGTCTGTGAGATCGCAAATAGCAGTTAACCTCAAACTACTGTAACAAAAATTGTTGCATAAATACTGTCAGCGGTTCCAAAGACCCCTTTCATCGTAGAATGAATAAAAGGGTTGACTGACTGATAAGATACTGTTTTTGCGCTAAACTTTATGTAAAGGCCTATTATAATAAAAATTCTCCTCATTTAGAAGTATTTTGCGATACTATTAAGTTTTCAAACGAATCAAAATTAAACTAACATCAATAGTTAAATTGAAAATTACAAGTTAAGCTATGAAAACTGAATACAGCAGTGGTCTGTGAGACCATTAACATGAGTTAAGGGCTCAGATTTAAAACAAAATCGTTTTACGAAACAAGAATATTGATTTTTAAAAGTAGGTACCGTAGATACCTACGTTCTACATTATTAAAAAAAAAAAAAAAAAAAAAAAAAAAAAACTTAACTAGAAAATGGAAAATGTAATTAACTAGCTTATATTAGTTAAGTAGCTATTATATTTTATACAATATAAAACTTTCGACAACGTAATTGTGGAAGCCTTGCATTCTAGCTAAAACGATAGGGCAGAGGCCCGAATCTTAAAATTGTGCGTATCTTTGTCCCAAGACCGGATGCGTACTTTTACCCCATGCTGTAGTATTTTACTTAACCGGCTACCTATTATATAAAAATATCAAAGTGTAAAATTTTAAACTAGACTAAAAATAAAACTCGCTTAGAAATAAACACAATACACCCTCACACACCCGTTTCTCAGAAGAAATCAGAGTTTATTTTAAAGAAACACCCTCTTCAATTTAGTAAAGTGCATAAATTGCTTCTTATTGGTTTGTTTTACTTTTTTCAGAAGCCCTTCAGAATAGACAGCACTCCTTCACACTTCACTTTTGCAGTAAGTGGTCTTACATGCTGGTGTAAAACTAGTTGCGTATAACCAATGAATGAATGACTAACCTTGGTATTGAACAACTAATCTTATTATCAGCATTAGTTTTTGCAACTAAAATGCAAATAGTTATTGCCATTTAAAAGATAAAAAAAGAGCATATCCTTTGAAAATAAAGAATAATTAGATAAAATAATAGTATCAAAGTTCCTAGTAAAGCAGAGGTAAATTAAGAATAGTTCGAAAGGTTTCATTAATGAAAGAAAGATTTATGTTGACAGGTTGTTACGAGAAACAACATGGCTTTAATGAATTTTTAAGAGTAAGAGATTAAAATATCTAAAATTATAGCTTAATACGTACCTCGATAACATTTAAATCAGGATGGTAGTTCTGACCAGGACAGCGGTCAAAACTGATTTTGACCAGAACACAGCGCTCAAAACTGGTTTTAACAGTCTGAAACTGGTCAACATTAGTTTTAACCACACAAAAGTGGTTAAAACAGTATTAAATAAAGTAATAAGTATTGAAACTATACAATTGTTTGGATATTAATGTTATATAAAATATATTTATGATAAAATATTAACAATAAATTAATATTCATAAAATTAGAAATTAGTTATTCTTGCATATTTAACTGCAGTGTTCACTTATTTTGCTATAACTAATTGTAAACCCTGAAACAGAATATTTACTACAAACTCAACTTAAACTCTGTTTTGATTTCCCCCACATGTTCTTAAATTACACCAATGAAAAAGTTAGCTTATACACTTCTTCTCAAGTATTTTCTTAACATATTTTAAATTTAATTATGAATATCAACAGAAGAAGGTATAAAATTCCAATATGGGGTTTTATGAAAAATTTACTGATAATTTATCAAAAAAAAAAAAAAAAAAAAAGTCAGAAATGTAAACACAAAAGTAATAAGGATTTTTTTTTAAATGTAAAAATTTCCAATTAACTAAAGAGTTTATTATGAATTTTCATACTCCAGATCTAAAACGTGTTTGTTTAGAAAATCATTAAGGAAATGGTGCTGATATTGTAAAACAGTATTCAAATTTTGCTAGATTTTTTTTTTTTTTTTTGTTTATAAAAACAACAGAAGAACAAAAAATTCCTTAGATAGGGGAAAATAGGGTAATGACGCTCAGAAGGGCAATCCCGCTCACCCAATATATCTAAACAGAATAGAATTGAAAACGTGCGATCGGTACCGTTACCTAGCGAATTTCATCGTAAGTTCCCAAAAAGGATATAGTGCCCGTCGGGAGGAAAGTATTTTTGTGTCCTCATGTTATTAGTTTGCAGTTGTTTTATTATAAAATTCTACAACATCTAACTTGAAGGTAAGTGTACACTCTTATTTTCAAATATTAATTTACTCATTATGTCTACAAAATATATGCATTTAGCTGTACTTTTATGCTTTTATTTATTTTTGTAGTGCGTTGTTACGCCAATTATAATGCAGTAAAACCAGGGTTGCCGGCTTTTAGCTAGGCCAAAAAAAGCCGGCCGGCCTTTTTTGGTTTTAGCCACTTAAAAAAAGCCGGCTTTTATTAAAAAAAGCCGGGTTTTATTTTTAAATTTGGTTTACAGCTAATTCGTTTTAAATTTGGATCAATTAATTTTTAATACACTTATAAATATTTTCTACTAAAAAAAATTATAAATTTTGTCAAATAAATAAGTCTTTATAAATGTTAGAAGGCAACTTTGAAGGCATTATGTCTGAAAAAAAAGTTATAAATATTGAAAAGGATATAAGTTAGACTCCAAACTGGTGTTTTGAAATTCTATATTACATAGCTCCACATATACTACACATTTTAAAGATTATATTTAATTGAACAATGGCAAAATATAATCACATCCACATCAAAATGGAAACATTCTTATGTGTCCATATGGAGAGATTAAGTTATTAATATGTTAAAAGAGAAATTAGAAAGGATATAATTTTTGAGGAGAATTTGGTACATAAGTGTATAAAAAATTGAGCATTTAAACAGGTAAAAAAAAAAAAAAAAAAAAAAATCTAAATAAAATTTTGAAAATCTTGTTGCTAAGCATTTTCATGCATATGCTATTTATAATATTTTTAATAGTGAGAAATGGTGTTTTTATTACATGACTATGTATAATTCTGAATGTTTACTAGAAATAAAATAAGATTTGTATATTAATAGCTCTTAAAATTAATTAAGTAATAAAACATGTAACTAAGTAACCATTGTTCTCTTTAATTTTATAAAGCAGTAAAAATGAAAAAAATTGGGGGAGAGGGGAGTGGAGATAAAGGTCAGTGCAAACCATAGATAAAGCAGTTGGTATGGACCTTTTAAAATTTAGCTGACATATTTGCAATTCTGAGTACAAATCACTAGCAAAACCATCTAAGTTTTATTCCAGTATTAATGCCCTCATTATTCAGAAATTGGGTTACTTATTAAACTCTAGATCAATTAAATGTCATTAAAACTAATTAAAAACACTTTAAATTGTGTATTTTATAATTACAATGCTTCACTTTATAAAAGCCAATTATGGCTAAAAAAGGCCAATTTTGGCCAAAAAAAGCCGGTTAAAAAAACCAATAAAAGCCACCGGCCTGGCTTTTTTTAATTTTAGCCGGCTTTTTTGCAACCCTGAGTAAAACCCAACATGACGATAACGTTTAATGGCGCTCGCGTGGAATTCCAGAAGAAGTGTTGCCAGTGGGCAACTTTTTTAAAATTCAAATTTATTGATTAACACCACTTTTTTGAAATGGTAAAATTTCCCTGTTTTCGCTTTAATTAATATGTCGTTAAACAAGGAGAATTTTACAATTTCAAAAAATTGGTGAAAAAAAAAAAAAAAAAAACCCTAAATTTAAAAAAAGTAGCCCACTGAATGTGTAAAGTGGTCGCAAAATGTCTGCAGTGGTGTGAACAGCCCACACAACTACATATGTGACTTTTGTCTTACTTAAATGATGTATTCAAACTCTGAGCGCAATTACCCTACCATGTTGGGCATTACCGCTCAATCGATGGTTACTTAAATAAAACGATAAAAAAAATTCCTTAAACTTTTATGCAAATTAGTTGATTTCAAACTGTTCCTTATGCTTTGGAGTTATACTTCGTTAATAAAATATTGATTTTTTTGTCTAAATTGGACTAGCTATTCATGTTTTCCCTTAAGTGAACGCCATTCCCCTACACAAATGGCATTTTTCTAAAAAACTCTTGCAACCTACCATTTAATGTTGCTGAAAATGAAAGTTTCCAAAGCATTAATACTAAATTACGGCCTGTAGTAAACAGTCGTGATAAAATTGTAGATGAGCTTTTAAATAAAGCTCATTCTGAAGAGCTGAAAGTACAGGGTAAGTCAAAATGAATATAGCGATTACAAACGGCTATAACTATTTAATGGAAAAGAATTTATCGATAAGATTAACACATAATGTAGACGGAACTTCAAAATTTCTTTACGTAAGGCGCAGGTGCAGTGAAGCGGAAGCCTACGCGAGTTGAAACTTCGCAACAACAAGAAATCTGTTCATTGCAGGCGTCTCATTAGTAAAAATGGCGAGTCCTGTGCAGAAAGCATTCTGCGTGTTAAAATTTAACAAATGTCATTCTGTTATCACAGTGCAGCAAAATGGAGCACCCCCCCACACTGGAGTATGGAGGTTCGCACACTTTTAACCCTCTCGTGCATAAATTATTTTTCATTATTCACAAAAAATCTTTTTTTGTGATAAATGAGAAACCATTATAAAATAATTTTATTATTGTACTGCATGCTAGGTATTATCTGTCTACAAATCAAATCTCCATAAATGAATGCTCAAAAATTTTTTGCTTAATAATGCAATAATTATACGACCTCATATGAGGTCCGTATGCATGAGAGGGTTAAACCAACATCTTTCAAAGCGTTGGATCGGTCGAAGTGGAGATGCCGACGATGTCTTCTGCTCTTGTCCACCAAGTAGACCGAACTTGACACCCTGCGATTTTGTGCTTCCCATGCCCAAAACAATTGAAGAACTCAAAGTACGTATTTGTAATGCGCTTGTGCGGGGCCGTCGCGAAACAACTTTCTTCTAGAAGAAAGTTGTTTCGCGACGGCCCCGGCTTGTGTCGGTGACTGAACAAATGCTTCAGAATGTATGGCGTGAAATGGACTACCACCTAGATGTTGTCCGTGTCCGTGTGACCAAGAGATGTCACAGAGAACATCTATGACATATGTATACAAAATTTTGAAGTTCCGTCTACATTCTGTGTTAATCTTATCGATAAATTCTTTTCCATTAAATAGTTATAGCCGTTTGTAATCGCTATATTCATTTTGACTTACCCTGTATATCTACAATGCAAAAATAACATAATGGGAAAACTGTATCGCTTTCCAAACAGAAACATCGCCATTTCTTAAATCTTACTTTTATAAAAGTGTAATTTGATATATTGGGACTTGAAATTTGATGGGCAGCAATGAACATCGAAAATATAGATTTGCTGATTGTGAATTTTATTATGCATTTGATGAAGCGCTGTGCAAGCTCGTCATCAGTGGAAAGATATTTTTCCAAATTTGGTTCGATCCAGAATAAATCACAACGCCAATTAAGGTTAGAAAATACCATAAAATTTGTTGCATATAACATTTTTTTTTTTATCTAAATGAAACTTTAGAAATCTGTTTCAATGCCATTTTTTTTATTTCATTTTCTTTTAAATAAAAAAATCAGATATGTAATCAAATTATTTAAAATATTTCTGTGCTTAAAAAATGTTGCTTTTTTTTCGGTTATATTATTTAGTATAAATTTTTGCAGAAAAAATACTCTCAAATGTTAAGCTAAATTTATCTTTTAACAAAAAGATTAATTTCTCTTCCCAGTTAAAGTTAATTTTGATCAGGACGGTTAAAACCGTTTTTTTCCATGGTTGAAACCACCCGGGTTAAAACCAATACAACCCTGATTTAAAGAGCTGCTTTCAAAATATAAAAACTACATGAACATAGAATTTTTTTTGTTGTAAAATAACCATTTTCGATTTGGAAAAAACTTCTCTCAAAACAAGACATTTTAAATATCTATCAAATAAGTGTAGTATACAGTAAAACTATCAATTAACGATTTTGCAAATGTTTACTGCAATTTTCTGACAATATGCATGTTAAAATGTGACAATAAAACATGATTAAAAAAAAGCACAAATTGCGTTAAAATATATTCACATTATACAGTTGTTTCAGATTCAGAGTTCCTAATTCTACATCATTAGTACAATTTCAAAGAAAGAAAGACATAAAAACTATAAACCAAAAAAAAAAAAAAATCCCTGCCGGCCCGGCCTACAGGCGGAGGTAGATTTCTAAGCTAAGTATACAAGTTTCACCAACAAAAACTAAATCATGATTAGAGATAAACCCACTTTAACAATTTTATCTGGCCGCTTTGGGCGAGTTTTTATTTCCTTTTTATCTAATAGCAGGTTTTATCAGAATCATGTTAAGGCGGTATTTAAAAAAAAAATACTTTTCCATGCTCAACAACTCTAAATTTTCTGCCACATTTTCAAATTCATTTTTAATAGAAAAAATATTAAACTTGCTGACGTGATTTTTGAAGAGATTTATAAGCGACCTGTGTTTTTATTTTTTGTTCAATTAATTAAAACTTGATTTATATACAATTATTTTCTCAGTAGGACAATATTTTTCGTTTCTAACACAATAGCTTCGGGAAATTCTGTTCAAAATGCCCACTTTGACATTTTTCGGAATATATTCTGCCTCTATCAAAAAATCGATCATTACGGTACATTATATAGTTTCTGAATACCAACTGGATGCGTTTGAGAGCAAAAATGAATTTAAAAATGAGTAAGAAAATAAGCAGTTTGGATTTGAATACACCCTTAATAAGATGATTTTTTCTTCAACCGCTATATATTTTTAATTTGTTTTTGCTGTAAGAATTGGTCCTATCAAAAACTTATCTATATAAATGTTGTAAACAATATTATGAAGATATATGATAAATTCATGGGAATTTTATATCTTGTGAATTGACGGAGTTATGGATTTTTTTCTTCTTCAACCCCCCCCCCCTTTTTTTTTTTTGTTTTCGTTTATTTTTATTATTTTTTTTCTTTTTGCTGTACGAATTTGTCTTATCAAAAACTTGTGAATATGAAAGTTGTAGACAATATTAAAGAGATTTATAATAAAATTAATTGGATTTGATATCTTGAGAATTGACGAAGTTATGAATTTTTTCTCTCCGAAAAACCCTATTTTTGCGTCTTTTGAGCCCATTTTTAATTTTATCAAAAATCTATGATACATAAATTTTTGGCCCTATTTTTAGAAGTAATAAAAACTTTAAACTGATTTGATATGTACAAAAATTAAGAAGTTATGGGGGTTTTTCGGTTTTCACAAAACCACTCCCTATTTCCACCCCCTTGGTCCGATTTTGCCCATTAAGGCTGTTGCTCTGCTCAACAAGCGTAAAACGTTTTGACATATTTACAAATTCATTTTTTAACGGAAAGATATAAAATTGGAAAGCCTGGCCCTGGAAGCGATTTGGAACGGTACTGTTTTTTCCATTTTTTGATCAATCAATTATCTATTGAGTTATAAGTGAATTCGATCACGTGACAAACCCGTTTTTCGCCCGCTCTTGAGTGCTCTTTCTCCCTTCGCGCGGAAATTCGGTTCAAAATGCCCACTTTGACTCTATTTTCTGAAAGATCTATTACGTTTGCAAAAAAAAAAGCTCAATTACATAGTTTCTGAACAACAACACCAGCTAGTTTCATGCATTTTCGAACAAAAATAAATTAAAACTTATGTCAGAAAGTTGTCTTTTTCGATTTGAGATGAACTTGACCGAGATTTTATGCCCCTTGATTTTATGTATCAGTTTGGAAGAGATTTGTGCAGAATTTTGGAAGTTATAGTGTCCAGAAGAAAGCGATTATATATATATATACACACACACATATGTATAGGTATATATAAGTTTTTTACTGAGGGTGGTTTTGGGTTCTAGGGGTCGCGATCGGTGTAGATCTGCAAAAAATTTTCCGAAATTCCAACATAGGGGAGAATGTAATATGTAGTATTTCATACGAAATCTACCAAAAAGAAACCAAAGCATTAACGTTTCTTTGAAATTGCACTGATGATGGTGTTTTAGAAACTCCGAAACAACTTTATGCTGAACATATTTTAACGAAAGTTGTATACTTTTTTCACATTGTATGGTGAACAGTTGAAGGAGAAGAAAAAAACCCGGCTAAAATTAAATAAAAGCGTATTTTTTAACACAAATTATTACACTCTTTATACTTTTTATTTTCTACCTTTTTAGTGTTTAAAATATTTTATTGTTGCAGTTTCACAGCCTATTGACGTATTTTAGCGAACACAGTTTGGCGTATAATTAATTGCATTCATTCTTATTGTAACTCGCACACAGCTGTAACCACAAAGAAAATTTGGAGATTAGTCGCTTGCGCCTAACTAACAGAAAAATGACTTACAATTTATTTGTTAATTTATAATTAAGCTCTAAAAATATTGACATGTTGTTTTGTCATCGGAAATACATTTGTGTACGTAATTTCCATAATTCTAGCACACCAGGAAGTGAGTGAAAAATCGATTACAAAATTCCATCTTTACATACGTGAACCAAGTTAAATAAAATGAAAAATAACTTTTGGAATATTTCGCTATTAAGTAACCGGTATTGCTTAACGTAGAAATGCCTCCTAACCCAAAGAGCATGAGAGTGACACCTCTTGGGCAGTATACTCCCAAGCATAATAAGGATCTATTTATGTGAAGTGTAACAGAATACGAAGTTTGATTAAATTCCGCGTTTTAGTTTTTGAGAAATAGCTTCGCGAAAACCGTGAAAATTGTAGCATTAGCAGCAATACATGTAATATGATTTACACCAAAACCTAATCAACACCAACTTATGTCAAGGTTTAACAGAATATGAAGTCTGATGAAATTCCGTGCATTAGTTCTTCAGATATGACTATAGCTATAATCGTGTTAAATCCTGATAAATGCAGCATAGCAGCGCACTCTGACAATCTATTGAGTAGGTTTTAGGAGAAAAACCTACTCAAAAACAACTTATGTCAACATCTAAACTAAATCTGGAGGTTGATGAAAATCCGTGCATTAGTTCTTAAGATAGAGCTATTGCGGAAATGGTGAAAAATGCAGCATAGCAGCGCCACATCTATTAGACGATTTACAACAAAGCTTAATCAGCATCAACTTTTAACAACTTTTAACTGAATCTGAAGTTTCATGAAAGTTCATGCATTAGTTTGAGATAGAGCTATTGCAAAAATTGTGAAAAATGAAACATAGCAGCGCCACCTGTTGGGAGATTTACATCAAAACCTAATAAGCAACAACTTGTGTCAACATCTTAACTGAATCTGAATTTTGATGAAAATTCGCGCATTAGTTCCTCAGACAGAACTGTTGCGGAAATCGTGAAAAATGCAGCATAGAAGCGCCACCTGTTGGGCGATTTACACCAAAAACTAATCAGCACCAATTCATATCAAGGACTAACTGAATTTGAAGTTTGATGAAAATCCATGCATTAGTTCTTGAGATAGAGCTATTGCGGAAATCGTGAAAAATGCAACATAACGGAGCCACATGTTGGACGATTTACATCAAAAACTAATCAGCACCAATTTATATAAGGGACTAACTGAATATAAATTTTTATTAAATTCCGTGTATTAGTTCTTGAGATAGAATTCCCACAAAATTTGTGTCATTTACAAACAGACAGACATTTTGTAAAGACATGTTTATCGGGGTCTCTAAAACGCGTAAATCCGTAAGTCAAAAATTTTCAAAAATCCAATACTTTCTTCTTTGTAAAGATAAAAAAAAAGTAAACAAGTAAGAAAAAATCATTATTACTCAAAGACAGTACTGTACTGTAACCGATTTCTTTTGTGTGCCCTTGTGTAAATGAATAAAAAATGCTATGAATGCCCTGTTCTAACGTGATCGTAGTGAAATTCAGTAATTTATATCAGTTTGAAAATACATTTGAAATAGCGTAATGTCATTAAAATACTCTGCAAACGATTTTCCCCCATATACCATAATGTAATGAAATACTTTTGAATGCCCCTGTAAATGAACGATTAATCCTACATACTCATATACAATACCAAACATGCTTTGGTGACCCTAAATAACCTTCATCAATTTCATGAAAATCTGAATATATTTACGGGAGTTAGGGCATGGACAGACGAGCAGACAAACCGAATGCATAAACACTTTTCAACTTTGTTGGAAAGTGTTAAAAAGAGTACAAAAAAAGGCCACGCCCGCTTGTGGCTTTCTTTGGTCCCCCCCCCCCCACTTTTTTTTGTACATAAAATTGACTTTTATACCCTGAAGCATTTTAATTGTAACGTGTTTTTTTTTAACGTATAATTTTAAAGTGTTTTTAACTAATTTTAAAAGACATTTTATCAAGTTAGAATTTAATAAATAACATAATTTCACAATAATGATGACATTAATATTGAAATAACACATACATGGAATTGCTGGTTATTTACAGTCAGAATTAAAAATGAATCAGTTAAATTTTAAAAAGGCAAACCTATTGCTTTATTTAGTCTACACTGGCCTTTAACACTTATTTCATTTAAATTTTTACTTTTTAAAATAATTAAAATGTTTTATTTTTAGGACAATAGTTGCTTAGTTATATATTTTATTAATTAAGGGTTATGTAATAATTCTTATTTTTCTCATAAATACTCCTATTTAAAATCTTCCATAAAGTCAGTAAAAAACACTTTCTCACTATAGAAAACAGGTATTAGGAATAAGATATGCACCCGGGCGCAGAATCGGCGCAACGCTGCGACGCACGTCGCAGACTCTTAAGAAGGTCTGCAGACTATTTTTCAACTATTAAAATTTAGGAAAAAAAAGTTTGCTAGAAATTATTTGCCATGTGCCATAATAATACGATCCGCGCCACATACGATTGACGATTCCTTCCGATTCCCTTTAAAATATAAATGATTCACAGAGAAATTCTAGACACGCGATAGTGAACCGCTCATTATTGAATGAATCCTCGTAGGGGTGATTTCTTAAGGAAAAAAAAAAAAAAAAATAGATCATCAGTCCGAAAATTCGGACGTAAATATCACGAATTTCGACAAATGTTCGCCGAAAAAACAATTTCGTCAATCGTTTGCAGTTGAAATAGTCAGAGTATCGTCAAAGCATAGCGAAAAAAAACGTGAATTTCGTCAAAAGATTGCGAAAAAAAAAACGAAATTTTGTCATAAGATCGTGAAAGAAACGTCAATTTCGTAAAAGGGCTGCGGAAAAATAACAACTTTCGTCAAAGGATGGCGGAAAAATGCGACCTCCTTCAAATTATCGCAGAAAAAACGCGAATTTCATCAAAGGGCTACGAAAAAATAGCAACTTTCGCCACAGGATTGTGGAAAAAACGCGAATTTCGTCAAAGGATCGCGGAAAAAACACAAATTTTGTCAAAGGATCGCGGAAAGAACGCGAATGTTATCGAAGGATCGTTAAAAATGAGAATCTCGTCAAAAGATCGTGAAAAATAGGTGAATTTTTCGAATTTTCGGGTGAAAGAACGCAAGTTTCGTCAAATGATCGGAGAAAAAAACGTTAATTTTGTCGAAAGATCGCGAAAAAACACGGATTTCGCTAAAATATCGTGAAAAAACACATATATCGTCAAAAGATCGCGGAGGAAACGAGATTTTTTTTCAAAGGATTGCGGAAAAAACGCGAATTCCGTCAAAGGATCGGGAGAAATAATGCGAATTTCGTCTAAAGATCGGCGAACTACGTCGAAAGGTCGCGAAAAAAACGCGGTCATCGTCGAAAGATCGCGATAAAAAATGCGGACATCGTCGAAAGATCGCGATTAAAAAAAGGCGGACATCGTCGAAAGATCGCGATAAAAAATGCGGACATCGTCGAAAGATCGCGAAAAAATGCGCATTTCGTCAAAGGATCAAGGGGAAAAAAGGTGAATTCCGTCAAACAATCGCGGAAAAATTTGCTGCAACATTGTTTTCACGAAATTTTTTACAGCTGAATGGCAGGTTAAATATTAGTTAGCCATGTTTTGAGTTAAAGCAGGTTAAATTTTGAATTGCACAACTAGCTAATATTGCTAGGTAAAACATTGCATTAGAATTACTTATAGTATTTGCATTAATTATTCAAATTTGATTCTCTCAGAATTTCAATCTGCTCCAAAAATAGCTGTTATTGCTACAAAATTAGATTTTTACTGCTACAAAAATGGATTTTATAGCTAAAAAATTAGATTTTTGCTGCTCCTAAGTGGCTTTAGAGCACTTTCATTCCTGTATTATCACATCTATATATAATTTTTGATATTATCACACTGTATCAATCTTTTCAAAAATTTTAGAAATTGGTGTTCATATGTTATTTTTACTGTTATTCTGTTTTCTAACGTCACGGAAATTTTGACAAATTTCATGAAAGATTTTTCAGACAATGGTGTTAAAATTTATGAGGACAGAGATAAATTATTTTAAAAAGTACTTTCCTTTTATGTTAATCACAAATACTTGGAGTGTTTAAGTGCATGGGGGATTGGAAAGAGGGCGTTTGTCCTTAAGTTCTGCAGACTGTTTTTAAAGTTTCTACTTGTGTTGCAGACTGCAGAAAAAAATTCTGCTGCCGGGGATATGCATATGAATATATCTTTTGAATAGTAACAGCTATTTTCATATTTTATTTTAACGAGCGTTTTATTTCGAAAACATTTTTATTAGTATTTCTATTCTCTCTCTTTTTTTTTTTTTCTACACTGTTCAAATGTTTCCTCTTTCGACATTGATCATTCAACTATTTAATCTCGTCACATGGACTGATCTGAAATGAGTTATGAATTCACATAGTGTAGCAGAAAATACAGAAAAAACTTTTTAAAATGTGATTTTTATAAGTCACTAAAACCCAGGGTAGCAAAAAAAGCCGGCTAAAATTTAAAAAAAAAGCCACGCCGGTGGATTTTATTGGTTTTAACCGGTTTTTTTTTTTTTTTTTTTTGCCAAAATTGACCTTTTTTGGCCATAATTGGCTTTTATAAAGTGAAGCATTCTAATTATAAATTACACATTTTAAAGTGTTTTTAATTACTTTTAATGACATTTAATTGATCTAGAGTTTAATAACTCAATTTCTGAATAATGAAGACATTAATACTGGAATAAAACTTGGATGGTTTTGCTGGTGATAATGATTTGTAGTCAGAATTGCAAATATGTCAGCTAAATTTAAAAGGGCCATACCAACTGCTTTATCTGGTTTACACTGACCCAACTCCATCCCCACCCCCCCAATTTTTTCACTTTTACTGCTTTATAAAATTGAAGAGAACGATGGTTATTTAGTTACATGTTTTATTACTTAATTAATTTTAAGAGCTATTTATATACAAGTCTCATTTTGTTTCTAGTAAACATTTAAAATTATACATAGTCATGTAATAAAAACACCATTTCTCACTATTAAAAACATTATGAATAGCATATGCATGAATATGCTTAGAAACAAGATTTTCTAAATTTTACTTATGTATTTTTTTTCCTGTTTAAGAGCTTTATTTTTTATACACTTACGTACCAAACTCTCCTCAAATATTATATCCTTTCTAATTTCTCTTTTAATATTTATAACTTAATCTCTCCAAATGGACACATAAGAATGTTTCCGTTTTGATGTGCTACATTGTGTTATTGTTTACTTAATATAATCTTTAAAATGTGTAGTATATGTGGAGCTACGTAATATAGAATTTCAAAACACCAGTTTGAGTCTAACTTATATCCTTTTCAATATTTATATATATCTTTTTTTCAGACATAATGCCTTCACAGTTCCTTTCTAGCAGTTATAAAGACTTATTTATTTGACAAAATTTAATAGAAATTATAAATATTTTCCACTAAAAAAATTATAAAGTATTAAAAATTAATTGATCCAAATTTAAAACGAATTAGCTGTAAACCAACTTATAAAAATAAAAACCGGGGTTTTTTCAATAAAAGCCGCTTTTTTAAAATGGTTAAAACAGAGAAAAAAAAAAAAAAGCCGGCCTGCTTTTTTTTGGCCTGGGTAAGAGCCGGCAACCCTGCTAAAAACCACTAATTAGTAACTAAATATGGACGTTCTCAAGCATTATATCAATTGATTTCATTTATTAAATACATATAAATTATTTAGTTTTAATCAATTTTAAATTAAATGGTAGTATTCAAGAATAATGTTTCCTTTTATAGTATTTATCATTGTTTAATTAAAGATGACGTTTAAAATGTATAGAATGTGTGGAGCTATGCCATATAGAATTTTAAAGAGTCTAATTTAATAAATTCACTTCAATGTGTATATATTTTTTTCTTTTAGACATATTGGCTTCATAGTTGCCTTCTAGCAGTTATAAACTTATTTATTTAATGATATGTAATAGAAGTTTATGAATTTTTTAACAGAAGGCATTTATGAGTACACTAAAAATAAGTTAATGCAAACTAGCTGTAAACCATCTATTTTTAAATATAAGCCGTTTTTAAAAATGGTTAAAAACAAAAGGCGTCCGGTTTTCTTTGGCTAAAATACGGTAATCATTTTTGTTACATTTTAATATGTTGTCACAAAGTTGCCCCTTCCTATAAAGTAATGCATACACACTAAATTTTCCAGGACTTGCATTTTCCCACAAAAACCGCCTTTAACCTTTATTCTCTAAATTAGAAAACACTACGATTAAAGTACAACAATTTTTTTTTTTAAGTTTAGTTTTTAAAAGAAAAATAAATTTAAAATACAGAACGAATATTGTCAGTGCTGAACCCAAACATTTTTCTTCGGAAATAAATTTCGCAACTCCGGGATACGGAAATTTGCATTTTTAGACCATTACCAACAATGCATCGAATAGTGATTTTGGTCGAATAATAACTACTAGGAGAGTTAATATTTCAGAGTTTAAAGGTATTAAAAAGTTAAATTTTAAAACAATTTTACATAAAGCAAATACTTCTATTTTGATGAATGAAAAACTTTTACAACTAAACCCTGGAGGGAAAAAAAAAATCCTGTGCTTCGAGTTATTTAAGAAGTGGATACTCAAAACTTTTAAAATAAAACTTTAAATTTCATAACTTCTTCTGAGAATTAAAATAAATTTTCTTATATTCTAAAACAAATATTTTTAAATCAAAGTGAAATTTTGAAGGAATTAAGACGGAAAAATTTACCGTCATATAAACTGTTTTTCAGGAAGAGACAAAAGTAAAAAATAAATAAAATCTTTGATGGCACCTCAACTCAGAAAGAATAACTTTCCTTCTCCTTTTGATTCAGCAAGGAAGTTTTACAAAAACAGAGCAGAGCAGTGTAACATCGCAAAATCCTTTTAGCGACATTAGTCCAGACAATAGAGACCGTATAGAGGCTCTACCAAGCAAAATTCATGGTAGTTCTGGAAATCGGCTTACTTTATGTTTTTTGGGTCGCTGAATCCGAATTTGTAACTTCCCACCAAAATTTCACCCGGCAACCCCCCCCCCCCCCAATTTTGGTAAAAAGCCCCCCAAAAAGGTTTATATTAAAAAAATCCATTTTTTTATTGTTTTAGGAAAAAAGTATTTAGAAATTCAGAAAGTAGACAAAATTTGCAGCAAATTAGATATATGACATTATGACTTAGGATGAAGGGGAAGGTGGATCTGCCTCGGTTCATGCGCGCGGTGCTGCGTGAACTAAGTTGCACAATTCCACTTAACCATTCACACGTTTACATTCGCCCTCCCATCTCCCATCAAAACTTTTTCTATAAGATTTACTTTAAGTTTTTTGGGTCGCTGAATCCGAATTTTTAACTTACCCCCAAAATCCCCCCCCCGAAACCCCCCCTTATTATTTTAGGGGAAAAGCAATACGAAATTCAGAAACTAGACAAAATTTGCAACAAATAGGATATATGACATTATGAAGTAGGATGAACGGGGAGGGTGAGGGCTGCCTCTGAACATGCACTGCGGCGCTACGTGCACTACGTTATGAAGTCCAGGCAATAGGGGATTTTACCTGGCAAAATTAATACTAATTCTGGATTTCGACTCACTTTATGTTTTTTGGGTCACTGAATCCGAATTTGTAACTTCACACCAAAATTTCACCCGATAACTCCCCAAAAAATGGATTTTTTGAAAAAAATTGGTTTTTGAGAAAAGCGCGCGGGGAATGTTCCGAGGGAGCCCCCTCTCTCCCCGTTTATCCTACGTCATAACGTCATATATCCTATTTGTTGCAAATTTTGTCTAGTTTCTGAATTTCGTAATGCTTTCCCCCTAAAACAATAAGAAATTTAAGTTAAAAACAACAATTTTGGGGGGTTTTCGGGGGGAAAATTTGGGGGGAAATTAAAAATTCGGATTCAGCGACCCAAAAACTTAAAGTAAACCTTATAGAGAAAGTTCGGAGGGGAGATGCGAGGGCGAATGTAAATGTGTGAGTGGTTAAGTGGAATTGCGCAACTTAGTCCACGCAGCACTGCAGCGCATGTTCGGAAGCAGATCCCCCCCTCCCCTTCATCCTAAGTCATAATGTCATTATATCTAACTTGTTGCAAATTTTGTCTACTTTCTGAATTTCTAGATACTTTTCCCCTAAAACAATAAAAAAATTGATTTTTTTAACAAAAACCTTTTTTGGGAGGTTTTTTACCAAAATTTGGGGGGGGGGGGTTGCCGGGGGAAATTTTGGTGGGAAGTTACAAATTTGGATTCAGCGACCCAAAAAACAAAGTAAGCCGATTTCCAGAACTACCATAATTTTGCTAAGTAAAATTCCCTATTGCCTGGACTACATGCTGAGCCAACAAAAATACAGTGTGTGTCACTACAAGCTGAAACGGAATTTTTATTCACTACTTTAACATTAATGAAGATATTTAAGCGAGATTTGCATCATATTAACTTCGCTCATATAAAATGTGATAACATCATTGGAAGCGACTGAATTTCGAACAATGACACAGCATATCGCTTACCCGCAAAAAAGTGGCACAATGCAAAAATACTGCATTTCAAAGGAACGTAAAAATAATATTTGCATCTTTTTGTGTAACATAAAACTTAGCTCTGCATTCAGCTTGCAAAACACTTAGGAATCCAGACATAGAAGAGATAGGGAGGATTGAGCGAATTAATCCCCCACCCCCCCCCTACACTATCTAGCTCCCTTCTATGGTGATAAAGTGACACATAGCGTAACCTAGCGATTTTCCAGATAATTACATTTATAACACTTTTTCTGTATAAAGACGCACTTAAGTCAGATCTATTAGAGCAATAATATATATATTTTTTTAGTTGTATCACTTTCTTGCGGGTGAACGATATGAACTGTCAGCTGCAAACTGAATAATGGAATGTCTAGCTCAGTGTTTTTTAGATCTGAATGGTGACAATTTCTAGCACTTCTCGTCATGTCATCCTGTTTTACAGGACATTTTTTTTTGTCTTGATGCCTATTATCATCTCTGAAAGTTTGTTGGATTTTGTTTAAAAACACACTGTAAATTAAAAAAAAAGTGCCCAGCTAAACTGATGGCATTGAACTCACAGACTATTCACACTAATTGTATATTATACTCTTATTTTAAAGAATAATGCCACTCAAAAAAATAAGTGAAGGGATTTAGCCCACGTTTCCCCCTTTATCCTTAACCAGTGAACCTCCAAATCTAATCAGGGAAGCTCCTTATCATAATACCAAATTTGGAGCGAACTGAATAATCTTGCAAAAAAAAAAAAAACATTTATCTAAATTAAGGGGGTGGACTAACCCCCCTTTATCCTTAACCAATTAGTCGCCAAAACGAATCAGGGAAGCTCCTTAACATAATAAACCGGTATACCAACTTCGGAGCAAATCTAATCATTCTGCATGAAAAACCCATTTATCTAAATTAAGAGGGGCGGGCTAACCTCCCTTTTCCCCCTTTACCCTTAACCAATGAACCCCAAAACTAATCAGGGAAGTTCCTTAACATAATAAACCGCTATACCAAATTCGGAGCAAATCGAATCATTCTGCATGAAAAACACATTTATCTGAATTAAAGGGGTGGACTAACCCCGTTTTTCCCCCTTTATCCTTAACCAATGAACTCCAAAAACTAATCAGGGAAGTTCCTTAACATAATAAACCGGTATATCAAATTCGGAGCAAATCGAATCATTCTGCATGAAAAACCCATTTATCTGAATTAAGGGGGGGGGGTGTGGACTAACCCCGTTTTCCCCCCTTTATCCTTAACCAATGAACTCCAAAAACTAATCAGGGAAGCGCCTTATCACAGTGACCCTAGGAAAAAATTTTGAAGCAAATCGGATGTTTCTATCAAGAGTTATCGCGTTACGTACATACATACGTACGTACGTACATACATACATACATACATACATACAGAACGGGCGGGCATATTAGCTCTCAGGCTTTGATAGCCTGTGAGCTAAAAAGCAAAAAACAGATTATTTACTAAAAGACAATATTCAGGAACTTGAATTAGTGCATCATTAATTCCTATGGAGGTTGTCATTAATAGTTAATTTTAAATGCAACTTTTCAAACAGCAAATAAATAATGTGAAAGCAATCTTTTAATTATATTTCTGAATATCTTTATTAATGACAGTTAAAAGTAAAAATTGTGTAACTTTTTAAAAATATTTTTTTTTTAGTTTCTTAAGTATTTGGTATGGCCGAATATTTCGATATTAGACAGAAAGAATATTTTGATATTCGGCGAAACCGAATATTCGCTATTATGTCCGAGTACAGAATATTCGGTGCATACCCATACCAAGTACAAAATCTCATTTTCTTTGCGGAGGGGGGGGGGGGGGGCGGGGAGACATTTTGATGATGCGGGAGGGAGGGGGGTCTCGCCGGACCACTCTCTGAATTCAACACTAAATATTGCGCTCGGAACATGTATCGAAATTTTTTGTGAACAGCTGGTTTACGCAAATTTGAAACAAAAGTAAAGTCAATAAAGCGTTTCATTAAACAAGAAATACACACACCATTCTTTTATTTAGTTTTATAAAGAAAAATAAAACTACTGCTCATTTCATAACCTCGGGCTTAATTACGCAGCTACTCAAGCATATTATATCATGTCAGAAGGTAAATAAATTTATATAAATGGTAGACAAACATCAAATGATTGTGAGATACGCATCTGTATCTGTAGTATATAGGCAATCAGAGTTGACAACTTACGCAATCATGCACGGAAAAAAGAACTAACTATCGCGTTTCTTTTGAGGTTTGAAGATCAAAGAAGTTCAGCATGATCATGTTTACGGAAATTATCGCACAAGATGTAATGTAAACATTCGGTAAGAAATTTTTTTATTTGCAGCAAACGGCCACCAACATTATCTTTACGCTACGGTATGACTATGCGAGACCACGAGACACTAAAGATGACATGACACGGGCTCGTTTTCAGACTCAAAGTGGAAATTTTATTTATTCACAAATTGAAAAATGGGGGAAAAAAACTTGCTTTTGGGGAAAAAATGAATGCGGTTTAAGTTTCTGAAAGTGTTATACAAACTTTTAAAAATCAGTTTGAAAGGGAATTGATTTGTTATTCGTGAGATATGTGGAGGAATATTTTATCTGATTCTGAAGTCTTCGCACGGTCTTGTTAGTAATTTAAAGAAGCCGTGGGATCAGAGGGTTCGTTGATATACTATATCAATGGATATATATCATGATGAACACAAATATAGCTATTAATCACCGGACGCGTTCAATTTTAGACATTTTGTCGAATATTTAAAAATATACTTGTAAGATTCTTTTGGAACTTTAGGATTATAAAGTATGTGTTTGACCTCATATTTATCAACGTCGATTTGATATGGATGACAATTAGGGAGCCAATAAAAAATAATATTTGGGATCACCCAGTAAATTAAAATGCACAGAAAGATATATCGCTTCAGAATACAAATATATGGATACTGTACAACATGTTTACTGATTCGTGTAAGAATAGCACGTATATTCATGGAGATAAAGCGATTTTTAAAAAAAAGTTCAAAAACAATTTTCATGTTTTTAGCTTGTATCATGCAGAGTTTTCAACCAAATTTAACGCTAGTTTAAAAAAATTAGCAAATATAGTGCAATTGAAATATAAATATATTGAATATTTTATGAAATAATGAGCACTTGTACGAAATAATTTTGATTTGCGCATGCGCGGATAACAGATTGTTCTACGTAATTTAATAGCCTAGTACAGGGTCGGCGAACCTATGGCACGCGTGCCGTAGCTGGCACGTGAGAAGATATTTTTGGCACGCCGTTGATTGAAGTTCTAAATCAGAATTCAGTCAAATTCCCGAAATTCTGCACATCATTATTCTTTTTAGGTGCGTTCGTAATTATGTAAATACGTAGCACCTATAGTCGTCGTTCGGTCCGTCCGTCTGTCTGTCCGTTCGTCCGCATATAACAGAGCACAAACTACCCAACCGAATGGTCTGAAATTTTAAATACATAATTGTTGCAAAATTTTGTCGAGCCATTTCAAATTTTATGAAAATCGGATGTGGTATAGTTTAATTACAAGGACAGTCTAAAGTTTTCCGTTACATTAAGCCAATGGGATAAAATTATTTCAAGAGCATTTTAATGATGTTACAGCCTTTCGATCAGAATAAAATTGATATACACTTATGAAGAACACTAAAATATACATTCAGTACAATATGCGGTGCAAAAATATTTATAAAACTAGTTATAGATACGAACGCACCTCATCTGACATGTTTGACGTGCAATTTCCAACTTGTTTTATTAATACACGAGCTTGACTGGAAATAGCTTTTGTTTTTTATAAGTATAGTGAAACCTTCTTGAACGATCACTTCTAAACAACGACAACCTCCGAATACCGGCCACATGTTGATGGAACTAAATACGTTCCAAAGCATTAACATTAAGTAACACGTACGGACCCCTAAAAAATGAATTCTGAACAGCGATAAATGATTTCGTGCATTTTAATTTACAGGGTGATGCCAAATACTATTATTTTTCTTTGATTTTTTTTGTTGACCCCCTAACCGTCCTCCTTATCAAATATCGACGTTGATAAATAAGAAATCAAGCATATTCTCTTTATAATCCTGAAGTTCCAGAAGAATTTGACAAGTATATTTTTAAATATTCGACAAAATGTCGAAAATTGAAATGTCCGGTGATTAATGGCTATATAGTGTATATTTGATATTTTCTATATTTGGTATATATATTTTTAATTATCACTGTGGAAGATATTTTTAGTCCAAAATAAGCGTACTGAAATTTTCAACTGTTATTGACTGCATCACTCCGTTGATATAAACTTTTATCTCAGGCAATGATCTCTTTTAGCCGAAGAAGAATATATTTTCCAAGCTTTACCACTAAGCTTTATTTTTAAACTAACTGACCCGACCGCAGTGTTCTAGTCGTAAAATGCCCAGAGGGTATACGCTAGAAGTGTGCACGGGCCAACATTTCGAGGCCCGGGTCCGGCCCGACTCAGAGGAAAAAAATTCGGCCCGGCCCATACAAAAAAAATATTGGCCCGGCCCGGTATAAGAGCTAAAAGTTCGGCCCGAGTGAATTTCTACAAAACATTGATGTTTTCGTCGATTTGGTTATAAATTTGTCTCGTACGAGGAATTCAGGCCAAAAATATTTTTTATCTTAACCTTTTTCTTTATGTTTATAATCTTCATTTTTATAGAACTGTCGCAGGGTGCGATATTTATTTTGTTAATGATTCTCTATTTCTTGTATGTAAATGTTTCAGTTATCATTAATATTGTTAATCCATATACCACGTATTGAAATGTTAAAAATCTGAAAAATGCTATACAGTATAAAATAAAAGACAGAATTGCATAGAAAAGAAAAAAAGAAATGCATTAACGACAAGTTCTCTTCTTAGCAAGTGTAAATGTATTATATATTCTTTTTTTACGTAGTAGTATATTAATTTTGCATGGTTCAACACGTTTTTCAGTTTAAAACAAGATTCCGTCATAGGCAGGTTCTTTTTCACACGTTTTACTATATTTTAATTTAACTATATTTAATAAAGCGTAGAAATCTACTATTCTTTAAAAGGAATGAATTTGAATGTTTAATTGTAGAATAATGGCGATTTAAAAATGTATGCATTTTTTGAAAAAAATTTTGTGCCAAGCCTAATTTTACTGACCTTTGAACGAACCAGTCACAACAATGATTTTCATACGGGCTGGGTCAAAACTAGGAATGAAAATTTTGGGCCGTGAAGATTAGGAATGAAACCAGTACTGGCTCTGTGCAGAAAAAATAAGTTAGGCTCGGCCCGGCCCGAACCTTCAGGGAAAAAGTAAGGCCCGAGCCTTCAGAAAAAAGTATGGCCCGAGTGCTGTGAACGAAAATAGGCCCGAGCCCGGCCCGCGCAGATCTCTAGTATACGCTATAGACAGAGGGTATACGCTAAATTCATAAACGTCATGCTTGGAGTATACGCCATAGTTTTATTTGAGAAACAGAGGATATACGGCGGTTCTTCAAAAAATCCAGAGGGTACACGGGTATACCTCCGTATACCCTCCACCAGTGACCCGGAGCCGAACAATTTTTGATGCTCCAGCTCCAGCTCCGCTCCAAGATAAAATACCATGGCTCCAGCTCCGGCTCCAACTCGGCTCCGACTTCACACTTCTGAGTTGCAGATTTTAATTTACACATTTAATTTTTGCTCACAAATTCTTTCTTCCTCTACCCTCATTAAAGATCTGACAAAATACATTTTTCTTCTCATCAAACTTGAAATGCTTGTTCAGAAAATATGACATCTTTTCACTTTTGCTTTTAAAATAGAAAGTTTGGTGGAATTTTAAACACAAGAATCTTAAATTTCTTCTACACTTTTCAAACAACGAAAATTGTACAACTACACATGTAGGCTACAGGCGGCCATATTTTTCAAATAGTGTTGTCACCTAGCTCAAGTAGAAAGTAGAAGTAAAGTAGTGATACCATGTTTTGAGAAGTTTTCTATCTCTAATTAAAAAAAAACCTAAAAAATGATATAATTAAAATACTGAATAATGATGTAATAAAAATATGTTAAGCATGGAAATTTAAAAGACTGAAAAAAAATTAATTTAAAAGAATATTAAAAACTAAAGGAGCCCCGGAGCAGGGGAAAATTTGGAGCTCCAGCTCCGGCTCCGGGGAAAACACAGCTCCGGAGCGCTCCGGCTCCGGGCTCCAGCTCCAGCTCCCTGCCCTCCACTACACCCCTGCCCGTTCGGTGCTCGTTGAATGAGCCAAACCTCGTAGTACATAGAACCCGAGAAAATAATGCACCATTAATGTTCGAAAATGTTGGTAACTGAAAACAAACTTTCATAATACAGAAAGTTGCTGAATTGTAATCTAAGTTGAATGAACCAAATCCCGTTGAAATTGAGCCCTTAGAACCAGAGGAAAGAATGCACCCCTAAGCGGGGGAAGGCGCCCTTATCTCTGTAAATTTTACGGATTACTTTTAACATTAACACGATATTATTTAATAAACGGGTGAAATCCCTTAGCTAAAGTTATCTTTAAAGTAGGGTGTAAAAAAAAAATCATAAATCGGATTTTCTTTAATTTATAACAATATATATATATTTTTTGTTATTTAAATCTGATTTTTATGATTTTTTCCCTGCATTAAAATACGGACTAGCTACCAATACATCTAGGTTTGCAAAACAATTAAACCTCTAATTGCTAACATAATCTATGTTTTTACACTTTAGTAAAACTATAATTATTAGTTAGTAATTGAAGAGCTAAGTGAAAGAACATGTTAAGTAGCAAACATTACATTTGAAGAAATTTGATGTGAAAGTTTTTGTTGTCAATTTTAAGGATTTATTGTCTGTTTGATACCATGTGTTTAAAATATTAACAAGTGTGGTACTGAACTCTATCAAAAAAACTTATATTAAAAAATATTAATATTATTTACATTATTAAATATTAAAGAATAATGTCTTAAATCTTCCAGGCTAAATAGAATTTTGGTATTTTAGATTTACCATGTGATAGAATACCTGATAACGCCTTCGTCCAAAAGATAAAATAATTTTTAAGAAAATGTAGCATAACATGTTCTTTCACTCAGTTCTTCAATTACATAATTTATAATTGTTAGTTAGTAATTACAAAAATTATAATTATTAGCTATAGGTCAAAATTAACATTTTTACCTACTGGCCACTGGCCAGTACACTGATTTTTTTCACTGGCCAGTTTTTTTTTAACCACTGGCCAGTAACAAAGTTATGTACGCTCCATACAAAATTATGTTTTTTCTAACTATCAGCATTGTAATTTACTAATATATATTACTTAACATTTGATATGATAACACTCAACTGAAAAATTTAATTTTTACTATTAATTGCAATGAAATAAATTCACAGGAAATTTTCAGAAAGGTTACAACAGAGGGAACTCCCCCCCCCCCCCCGGCACTAACTAACATGCATTTTTCTGCGACCATTTAACGAATTTCGCGTTTTTTTCCCAATCTTTTGACGAAATTCGCTTTTTCTCGTGACCTTTTGCAAAATCTACGTTTTTTCGCAATCTTTTGACGAAAGTTGCGTTTTCTCCGCGATCTTTTCCCGGAATTTGCGTTTTTTCTGCGATTTTGTCGGAAAATTGCGTTTTCTCCGCGATCTTTTCACGAAATTTATGTTTTTTCCGCGATCTTTTCACGAAATTTGCGTTTTTTCCGCGATCTTTTCACGAAATTTGCGTTTTTTCCACGATCTTTTCACGAAATTTGCGTTTTTTCCGCGATCTTTTCACGAATTTTGAGTTTTTCCGCGATCTTTTCACGACATTTGCGTTTTATCCGCGATCTTTACACGAAAATGCGCGTTTTTTCCGCGATACTTTGAAGAATTTTGTTATTCTTTTTCGCGATTCTTTTCGAAATTTGCGTTTTTTCCGCGATCTTTTTCACGAAATTTGTGTTTCTTTCGAGATTTTTTTCACGAAATTTGCATTTTTCCACGATCTTGTCACAAAAGTTAAGTTTTCTCCGCGATCTTTTCCCGAAATTTGCTTTTTTCCGCGATGTTTTGACGTAATTCGCGTTTTTTACGCGGTCCTTGGGCGAAATTCACGTTTTTTCGCGATTTTTTTACGGAATTGGTGGTTGTTTTCTACGAACGATTGACGAAATTGATTTTTTTCGTCGACTATATTGAAATTAGCAATATTTTTATGTCCGAATTTTCGGACTGATGACCTTTTTCCTTTTTTTTTCGGAACCGAATGCCTTCAATTTTCGGAAAAATCGAGATAGGATCACCCCTGCTACTTTTCTTACGTTCGGGAGAATCGCCGATTTGGATGCCGTAAATTTCTAACGAATTTCACCCCTTTCCCCCCTGGCATCGATCTTTCAACCATCGCGTTTGGCGAGTGGTGCCCATTGAGTTTGGCGAGTGAGGACAATAAAGTTAATCGCCACGTTTTAAGTGTTACCCGACGCCTGGCGAGTGCTAATTTTGGGCTATATTATTAGCTAGTAATTACATAAATTATAATTTTTAGTTAGCAATTACATAAATTATAAAAACTGCAAATTAGTAGTTTCATTAGCTAGTAGCATACAATAACGTTATATATAGGGCCGTACTGAGTACTCGGCTAAATTTTGGGCTGAGTACAATACCGAATAGTAGTAAGAATTTAATTTTTTAAGCGTTATTATCATTATTGAAGACAAAGGAATTTATAAATGATCTGTAAAAGTTATTTGAATATAAATGTGTAATATATGCAATTATTCATAAAATCTATTTACTTAGTATATAAAATTATGTCTACAAAATATAGAAAAATTAAGAAAAACCAATGTAGTTCAAAATTTAGTTTTAATATACAAATAAAAATAGGCCATTTTTAAAACTAATGTAAGAAAAAACTATGATTTTGGATACCGAAACATTTTGTAAAAACAGAAAATATAACAAATGAAAAAAACAATATTTTAATAATTCAATTTGTTATATCATAAATTATGCTTCTAAGAGAACAATTTATTTTATATTTTCAAGTTTTACTAAATTTTTCCTCCATGCTAATAGACTATCCGTTTTACCTAGTAACTCTCCTGCTGACGAAGTCTATTTCTTTTTTAACTATTTCTTCATTTTTATTTCCGACCTAGTGTCAGTGCCATAATTATTATCCTATTCATTTGCAATCTCATCAAAAAATAGACTTTTTTTCTGTTGTCTTTTCATTTGGATCATCTCCATCGATATCACTAGTAATGTTTTGATGCTGTATTTTTCTTTTTTTAGGTGAAATTTGAAGATTGATTTTATGCAGGATGGCCATAGAAATTATGAAAAAAAAAAGTCCCCTGATTTTTCCATGACTATATCAGATTTCCCTGATTTCCTTTATTGACGATACACATGCGGTATTTTTTAATGTAATCTTCTTCCTCGTTAGAGGTCGATCCAGGCAAAGTTTAGGGCCCCTTCACAAAAATCCATTTAATAAAACAGGTCCCTACACAAAATTCTTTTCAATAAAACAGGTCCCTTCACAAAATTCCTTTCAATAAAACAGGCCCCTTCACAAAATTCCTTTCAATAAAACAGGCCCCTTCATAAAATTCCTTTCAATAAAACAGGCCCTTTCACAAAATTTCATTCCATGAAAACATACTTTCATTGATTATTTTAATTAAAATGTTTAATTAATTAAACAAAAAACTCACCAGAAAGGAAAATTTTAGCTGAAGGATTTAAAAAAGTTATTATTAATAAACGTTTGGTTTGAATTTGACAAACTCTATTTCATCTTTCTGATAAAATGTTATTTTTCACAAAAAAATAATAAATTTCACAAAAATAACTTTTATTTATCACAAAATGGGCCCCAAAAATAAAACCTGTATCGACCCCTGCTCGTATAACACACTTATCCAGTTTGCTAATAATCTCATTTGGGAGAAAAAAACATAAAATACCATAGGATGCCGGATTAGAGGATGTTTACTGTGTATTCATTTTAGAAAGAACAAGTTGGAAATTGCTCGTCAAACGTGGCAAATGAGGTGCGTTCGTACTATAACTAGTTTTAAAATTATTTTTTGCACCCCATATTGTACTGAATGTATAATTTTTTGCACTTCATAACGTGCATAGTCTGATACATCATTAAAATGCACTTACAATAATTTTTTCGGAACACTTTTGACTGTCCCTGTAATTAAACTATACATCCGATTTTCCTAAAATTTGAAATAGCTCAACAAAATTTTGCAACAATTATATCTTTAAAATTTCAGACCATTCGGAAGGCTGTAATATCATTAAAATGCACTTGCAATAATTTTTCCCATTGGCCGTAATATAAAGAAAAACTTTTGACTGTCCCTGTAATTAAACTATACATCCGATTTTCCTAAAATTTGAAATGTCTCGACAAAATTTTGCAACAATTACATCTTTAAAATTTCAGATTATTCGGAAGGCTCTAATACCATTAAAATCCACTTGCAATAATTTTTCCCATTGGCCGTTATGTAAAGAAAAACTTTTGACTGTCCCTGTAATTAAACTATACGTCCGATTTTCCTAAAATTTGAAATGGCTCGACAAAATTTTGCAACAATTATATCTTTAAAATTTCAGATCATTCGGAAGGCTCTAATATCATTAAAATCCACTTGCAATAATTTTTCCCATTGGCCGTAATGTAAAGAAAAACTTTTGACTGTCCCTGTAATTAAACTATACATCCGATTTTCATAAAATTTGAAATGGCTCGACAAAATTTTGCAACAATTATATCTTTAAAATTTCAGATCATTCGGAAGGCTCTAATATCATTAAAATCCACTTGCAATAATTTTTCCCATTGGCCGTAATGTAAAGAAAAACTTTTGACTGTCCCTGTAATTAAACTATACATCCGATTTTCATAAAATTTGAAATGGCTCGACAAAATTTTGCAACAATTATATCTTTAAAATTTCAGATCATTCGGAAGGCTCTAATACCATTAAAATCCACTTGCAATAATTTTTCCCATTGGCCGTAATGTAAAGAAAAACTTTTGAGTGTCCCTGTAATTAAACTATACATCCGATTTTCCTAAAAATTTGAAATGGCTCGACAAAATTTTGCAACAATTATATCTTTAAAATTTCAGATCATTCGGAAACCTCTAATATCATTAAAATCCACTTGCAATAATTTTTCCCATTGGCCGTAATGTAAAGAAAAACTTTTGAATGTCCCTGTAATTAAACTATACATCCGATTTTCATAAAATTTGAAATGGCTCGACAAAATTTTGCAACAATCATATATTTGAAATTTCAGACTATTCGGTTGGGTAGTTTTTGCTCTGTTACATGCGGACAGACGGACGGACTGAACGACGACTATAGGTGCTACGTATTTATATAATTACGAACGCACCTAAAAATGGGAGGGGTGCTAGTTCCAAAAAGGAGGCAATATTTCATGAGGAAATATATATTAGTAATGTGTTTAGTAATGATATAAAAAAAAGATAATTTTTAGTATGATAAATAAAATGTCCTTAATTTTTAATAATTTTATGAATCACAAATTTGAAAATACAATTAAATAACAACATGTTTTAATAATATCCTGTTTTTTCTAAAGAAATAAAGTTTTATTATTTTTGCAAGATCTTTGGCATGTGAATCTAGAAATAATGCTAAAAAGGGAAGTTTTTTACAAAAAATCTCTGGCTACAACTACAGGTGAATTTAACTATTTTTTTTTTCTTCTTAAGGCAGGGTGCATTTTGTGCAGTAATCCCAGAATTTAATTAAAAAATAAAAAACGCAAATAAGTAATTTCATTAGTTAGTTGTACAAATAACAAAACTAACAAATATTATTTGCAGCTCGTTTTGCATTTGTACTTAGAAAAATTACTGTTAATCATCAAAATCTAAACTCACACACATGTATGTGTATGTTAACCAAAATTTTTTTGAAAATGAGTTAAATCCATTCATACAGAATAAATATAAAGATACCCAGTTATATCTGAAATCCTCAAAATATTTAAATAACAGTATTACTACCTCTCAGTGGGGATTATTAGCTTTCAATGGTTCAATTTTTTTTTTCTTCTTAAGAAAAGTTTTGCTGACTTTTCAATACCTAATTAATTTTCTTATTTAGTATATATGAGTTGCAAAGTAAAAAAAAAAAAAAAAAAAAAAAACATTTATTCAACTTTTACTGAAGAATCTCTTGCTATGTTTAACATTCTTATACATTAATACATTAGTTCTTTTTTTCTTATGCATTCATTTACAATTTAGCTGTTGTCACTCTTTCATTCTACTTTAACTCGAGATTGACACTGACTATTTATTCTTTTACTTTCAGAAATTTATTACACTTGCTACGTTTATTTTATATAAAATAATGCATAAATTGATTTCCTAAAGGAAATTATGACATTGCAAATTATATTAGATTTAAATATCATTTTTAAATGAAACTGTTTTATGTTGGATAAACAATTATTTTCACAAACTTAACTGTTTTTAATTTTTTACAATACTCAGGAATCAAGCTTGGAAACAATTATTTAAAGCTCTTTTTTTGTTTATTCATAAGTCAAAATACCTTTAGAAACTTTCCAATTATGTTCATCTTAGATTTTAATAATTTTTTTGACATTTTAAACATTTAGAAATCTTTTTATTTTAATCAACGATTTTTTTAAAAAATCGGTTGATTAAAATGACGATTTAATCGCTGATTTAAATCAACTGATTAAAATCGTTGACACCCTAAGGAACATTCTCCAAAATTAGACAAATCTTGTTATACAGGAACAGGATATCCTAAAAGACAACTGGTTTTCACAATTCCATACTTCCTTTTCATGTATATACAAACAGATACAGGGCTTGAATTTCAGGGCTCCCGTCCAAAAAATCTCGCCATTTTCCTGAAAATTTTGCATTTTGAAATTACGATCAACTCCCGCGAACGGCTTGCAAATTTCCCGATATTTTCGCGCGACTGATTGACACATTTTGCGTTTTTTTTTGCCACGAAAGATCGTTGAAATTCACGAATTTTCCATGCGACCGATAGACAAATTTCATTATTTTTTTTTCTCGAGATCGGTTGACAAGTGTCCGCAACCGATTGTTAAATTCAGGTGTGATTCTGTTACGAATTTTACGAAAATTTAAGGCAGTTTCCGAAAATTATGAAAAATCGGTCATCAGATCAACAGAAAAATATCGCGAATATTCGACAAATGATCGCCGAAAAAATCAATTTCGTCAATCGTTCGAGGAAAAAAATCTCCAATTTCGTAGCAAAGGATTGCGAATAAAACACAAATTTTGTCAAAGGATCACGGAAAAACGTGAATTTCGTCAAATCGCGGAAAAAAACTCGAAATTCATCAAAGGATTGCAAAAAAAAAATACAAATTACATCAAAGGATAGCAAAAAAATCATAAATTTCGGCAAAGGAACGCGGAAAAAAATGCGAGTTTCGGCAAAGGATCGCGAAAAAAGCTAATTTCGGCAAAGGATCGCGAAAAAAGCTAATTTCGTCAAAAGATCGCGGAAAAAAGCTAATTTCCTCAAAGGATCACAGAAAAAGCTAATTTCGTCAAAGGATCGCGGAACAAACATGAATTTAGTGTTTAGTCAAATGGCCGCTGAAAAAAAACCGCGAATTTCATCAAGGAATCGCGAAAAAAAAACGCGAATTGCATCAAAGAATCGCGAATCTCATCAAAGAATCGCGAAAAAACGTGACTTTTGTCAAAGGATCGCGAAAAAAGCGTGCGTTTCGTCAAAAGATTGCGGGAAAATGCGCATTTAGACAAAGGATCGCGAAGAAAACGTGCATTTTGACAAAGGATAGCGAAAAAACGCGCATTTCGTCAAAGGATCGCGAAAAACACGAATTTCTTCCAGGGATTACAAAAAACCCGCGAATTTTGTCAAAGAATCGCACAAAAATCTCGAATTTCGTCAAAGGATCGCAGAAAAATGGCTAATTTCGTCAAAAGATCCGAAATAACGGCAAATTTCGCCGAAAGATCGCGAAATAACGACAAATTTCGCCAAAAGATCGCGAAATAACGGTAAATTTCGACAAAAAATCGCAAAACGGCAAATTTCGCCAAAAGATCACGAAATAACGGCAAATTTCGTCAAAAGATCGCAAAAAAACGCAAATTCCGTCAAAGGGGCACGAAAAAACACATAGCTAGTGCTGAGAGTGATCTCCCCGCTTCATCCCCTCTGTTGTAACCTTTCAGAAAATTTACTTTCAGTTTCAGATTTTTTTTTTTTTTTTTTTTTTTTTTTTTTTTTTAACTCAGAATCACCCCTGCTTTCTTACTTTTTTAAATAAAAAAACATTTTGCATCATTATTCTGAGTTATTGATTTAAATTGCTTCAATGGTATTTTGTAATGCCTGTATTAATACAGACATGACAAAATAATTAATGTAAATCTTTAAAAAGCACGTAAAATAACAGTGGGTTTTAGATTTTTTCTCCCTCCCAAATATCTCAACTCCCCTCCATTTATAAATGTTGGTAGGGAGACTCCCCCCTCCTATGAAAAATTGAATTTCAAGCCCTGAGATATAAAGGAAAAAGTTAAAAATAAATAAATGAAGAAGTATTTTTTTTTTTTCTTGTGTATGTGTATTGCAGGGGGGGGGGGGGGGGGGGGGTACAAAAGAGGAAAGCAAAATAATTTTTGGAAGAAAGGAGAATTTGGATGTTTGACCATTTATTTAAAGTTACTTAAGGGTGTATCCGAAAAAATATTTTTCCACCCTCAAGAGTTCGAAATTTTCAGACTCATTTTTAAAAGTAAAAACATGAAACTTGCTGGGGTGATTTCTGAAGACATGTTTAACATGCCGTGTGATTTCGTTTTCAGCTCAATTAATTAGAATTCGATTTTTAAACTATTATTTTCTCAGTATGACCATTTTTTTCATTCCCAGATCGCCCGCTTCGGAAAATTCGGTTCAAAACGCCAACTTTGACAGCGTTTATTACAGTATTTTCTACATTTATCAAAAAATTAAGAAGCACGGCACATTATATAGTTTTTAAATAAGAGAATTTCCAAGTTTGTTGTGTTTGAGAGCAAAAATGAATTTGAAAATGAATCAGAAAATAAGCAGTTTGGATCGGAATACACAATTAAAAACTTAAAAGTAAAAAATTTTAAATTATTATATTCAGCTAAATTATGGGATACTAACTTTAACAATAACTTTCATGTATATTGTTAAAAGGACTTCTATTTAATAAATAGGATATATAATACAACAGAAGTAAGTTTTTTTTTTTTTTTTTTTTTTTTTTTTTTTTAATGCATCTAACTGTTAATCTATATGATTACTATACAACTAAACTTTATCAGCATAAACCATATGATAGCAGTATGACAGAAATTATTAGCTAAGAGGCTAAATTTTTAAACTGAAAATAATTTATTTACTTTTATTTTATTCATATATATAAAAAAAAAGTTTATATAAATTTTAAATATGTTTATAATATTTCTGAAGAAAACAATTTTAAAATTTACATTTATTGTAAAAGATAAAATTTTCCCAAAATTTCCAGTTTTTTCATGATTATTTTTCTTCCCCATCACTTGAAAGTCTCCATAAATTTGACATGTGTAGTTAAAACACAATCAAAAGTCTTTAAATTGATGCTGATACAAGATATATATGGTGGAATATAATGTGATACTGTTACTGCTATATGTGATTTTGATAAATCTTTCTAATAATGAACAAATAACTAAAAATACAAAAAAAAAAAACTCATGATGTCAAATGGATGGTTAATGAGATAGTGAAAGTAAAATACAATAGAATTGTTTTCAGAATTTTAATATCCAATAACTTTCTTATGATGATTAAAAAAAAACATTTTGTAATAATGGCATATTTCATACATGGAGATAAGAAAAGCAACATTTTTTCAACATTTTGTATTATTGTAATTCATAATTTTGTATTTTTTTAGCATTGACTTATTTTCTTCATCCAAGAAAAATATGTCTAAGTCTGCAACTAGATATAATTATTCCATTTTTTAACAAAAAATATTATTATTATGCAGTTCTATTTTCTCCTTATGTGTATGAGGAATTACGAATACATAAAGCCATACATCTTTATTTGTTATTATTTAAAACATCTGCAGCTGTATTTAAAAGATAAAGGCTAAATTATGATATTTTTCATAAATATTACTTGACAACAAAACTGTGTTTTAAACTACAAATCAGGAAAAAAGTTAAATAATATTGAAATATATTATTTTATGAATTTAAAAGAAAAAAAAAATCTAATTAATATGGCTAGGGAAAGGTGGGATAAAATAGGTAGGTCTAAAAAATAAAGTTATAAAAAATACAAATTGTAATTTTTTGAAATAGTTTACCCAAATTAGAGTGTTACATACAGGTATCAGTGTCATTTTTCAATGAGTAACAAAATATTTGTTGCTATATTATTACACTTGATAATCATTTTAAAATTTTGGATGACATGACTTGGTTGTAATCATGAGGAAAACTTTGGATTTCAAGTAAATAAGAATTTATTTTCAGCTTATTTATCTATTGTATAGCCTAAAACACTTATTCAGGATTAACTTTTTGCATTTTTTATTACTACAAAAAAAAAAACTTAAAATTAATATTTTAGAACAAAAAACCTATGTGGGGTAAAATAGGTCAACTGCCAGGCTCAGCAAACAAATAGCATTTTTTAAAAAACTTGTTTCGATAATTTTATAATACTCTATGTAACATTTGACATTAAAACAATATAGTGCTCTAAAACTATTTACGTTTTTAACAAGTTTATTAAAAATTAAATTAATTTGATAAATTAATACATAGTAAAAGCAAAACATGGAACTTTCAGCTTTATGCTTACTTTGTGGCAGCTGTCTTGTTATACAGGAAATTTAAAAAAGTAACAGGAAAAAAAGAAGAGAAGCCCAAAATAATACCTAAATCATGGTTAAAAGTCTTACCAACAAAATTATTGATGATTTAGAAAAGGCATTGTTTCTTTAGAAGATGAAAACTTATGTAATTTAAATAGTAATAGGGGCAAACTATCAAAACTGAATTTTAAAACAGAGTCATTGAACAAGAGAAAAAAAATTAGATCCTATTTTTTGTGATCACAATAATCAAGGATGTTCGTAAAAGGGAGTGGATGTTCCTATTTCATGTTTCCTGAGAAAGATGACATGTTTGATTTATCACAAATTACAAGTGTCCTTTCTGATTCAAGAAGTATAATCCAAACTATTTCTTCACTGAAATATATTAATATTTTCAGCATTCTGAAATAAACTTTTAATCAGATTTGTGTGCAATTATTTATTAAATTAAAAGAAACAGAAAGCTTTAAACAAACATATACTTATTTTATCATACGGCATGGGGTAAAATAGTTAAATTTACAATGTATTTTAAAATACAGTTATCACTAATAATTTGCAATTTTATTGTCAAAATTGCTGTTGAAAAGTTGAGAGCAATGTTCATTTGTAAGTTCTATGCAATTTTTTCGTTAATTAAAATAGTAATATATTTTTGGCAAACTAAGTATAAATAAAAAAGCGCTGTTTTAATAACTATTTTACCCCAACCTCATGCTATTACAAAACACATATAAAAATTGCAAGCAAATTAGTAAATTCTTATAAAATAAATAAGGGCTGTGATACCAGATAAACAGTCATGTGTAATTTAAAATCATACAAATCAAATGGCATAATTTTCGGCCAATATCATGGATAAAAATAACTAATGAAATGAAAACAATTTTAAATTATATTTACACCCACGTAAAAAACAGTCCATAAAAGATTAAATACCTTAAAATAAAAATTCTACACCACGAACATTCATTTTAATTGCTGAATTATATGAATTAACTTATTAAATCTACTACTAAAAAAATACTCTTATTTAATACAAATGACTGTTTGTTGTGAAAAGTTTTTTATAACGGATCTCAAAATATTTAATTTTGTTTACTAAAAAGAACAAAAAAGTGAACTTACAAAATATTTCCAACGAATTTTATAAATAACAAATAAAAAAGATACTGAACGCTTAATTCTAAACAGAGTGCAGACGAAAAAACAATCGGCTGCCGTCAATAACTAATAAATGTAAACTGTAAACTAAACAAAATCAAAAACTAACGTTAAGTGGTTGTAGTCACAGTAGCAGTTAAAAACAGCTTTATTCTTTTCCTTTCTTTTTTTTTTTTTTTTTTTTAAAGGAAAAAAAAAATTGCACAAATAATAAAATTTACAAAAATGTCAGGAGTAATATAATTTCACTTTTTTTATTTATCGGAGAAATTGTTTAGTGAATTTACACCCCATGGTTCATGTCGCTTATTTATAAATTATGCAAGATTGATTTACAGTCATACACTGTTTAAAAATTTCTTACATATTTTCGATGTTAGTTCGTTGAAAATTGTAAATAAATAGATTTTTGTTAAACTTTTGTTAACTTTTTGTTGTTTCCATTATTTATTTACTATTCTTTTGAATTCCAAAGTCGGCAACAGGATTTTAGTTTATGAACTATCAAAAATGGCGGATGAGCAGGATCCATCCTGTACACCGGTGTACTATGTCGGTGGATCTGAGGTACAAATCTTGAAACAGAAATTAAGAAATGAGATTTTAAATAATATCTGATTGCATGCTTTTGGGAAAATCCCTTCCTATAAATATTCTAGTCGGTTTTTTACTAAAAGCTATCGTATTTTGATCACATACAGATTGGATTTTTTGTCCCTTTAATTTTATGTGTATGATTTTTTTTTAAATCGAAGTTAGGTTCACTTTAAATTACACTAGATTTTTATTTTAACATTAAAAGTACGTTTCATTAAAAAAAATCGTTTAAACATATTGCAAAGCTTTTAATTTCAATTTGAATTGCAAGTTTATGTTAATTTTTGATCTGTCACGTATTTTTTAAATATACTCTGTATCTCATTTTTAACTGCGTTAAATTTTATGCAATTGTAATTTTTATAAATTGGAACGCAATTTTGTTTTAATTTTTGCGAAGAGTTGTGATTTGATCTGTAAAAACTCATTTTTTATTCTTGTGTTATGTAGATTTTTCCTACAAATTTCTGATTTCTTTAGTATTTTATCCGACTTAAACTCTGTCTTATCTAAGTTCTAACTCCTTTAAGGTTTTTATGTTATGTTAATAAGTATCTTCTAATTGAAAAAAGGAGTAATTTCATTTTAAGTCCTAACAAAATGTGATTGATTGTGGGTAAACATTGAAAAAGTTATTTTATAATGATCAGGAAACTTAAATCTTATCCACTCTTCAGGTCTCAGCATAATAACACTGAGACCAGTATTGGGCAAAATTCAGTCAGATTAATAATCATGATTGCTTCATATTTATATTTAACCATGGCTACCTGTTATCATTATTGATGATTACAAGTAGGGTAAATGCTCCAGTTGTGGCCACTGTACCAGTTGTGGCCACATTGGATAAGTTTGTTCAATATTTAAGCTGTGAATTGATGCAGACAAATAATATGCATTTTTGCACCTTAAGCAAACACCCTTTTATCATTTACAATCTCATTTGTTTATTTTTTGATAAAATGTGACTTAAAAAAAAAAAATAAATGTGTGAAACTGTAGTGTGTGTTCACATGTATTAAGATTTTTGCTTAGCTGTCAAGTTTTCCAAATCTTTCAATATTAGGCACTTATTGGGTTCTGTTTGTCCTGAAACAAATTACTATTAGGTTTTATGAGGTAAGCTTCCTCTCTAATGCAATTTCACATTTAAATTAATTATTTTAGCAGTTTAATGGGGGGTGGCCAAAACTGGTGCTTTAAATTTGCTATATGTACCAGTTGTGGCCATGGTAGTTGGAAGTGGCAAAAAAGGTACAACATATGTTCCACTTTTGGCCACATGATTCCTTATAGTGAGAATTTTAGTAATTAAATAAATTTTAAGAACTTCGGGATAAAACAAAATCAATTTAGTTTTGTTTTATATGTAATGGCTTCAATAATAAAAAAAAAAGCAAGGCTAATAGCAGTTCTATCAAAGAGATTTTGTTTTCTCTATCCAATAGATAATTTCCTTTAGAAAGGACACTGTGCTAGTAACTAAAGAATGATATATTGCTAAAGAAAATATAGTATATTGCGTTTAGTATTGATAAAACCAAAGGGGAGGGGCTATATGATAAATAAATTAAAACATAAATTTTGAAAGATTTTACAAATTATAAATTAAAAAGTTCAATAAAATTACAGCATGATTTCTTGTATTTTTCCTAAAGAAATAAAGAAGTTCCATAATTTTTGCCAGATTTCGGGCAAACAGATTTAGAAATACTAAATATTGCGAAAATCTTAACTAGAGATATCTAAATACAAGCAAGAATGTATTTCCCATTATTTAAAAAGAACAGCGTTCATTTTACCAAGTTTAAAAAACACAGAATTCTGTGCTCTTAAAAAATGGCCTAGAGGGAACACTGTTCTAGGATAAGTAAAATTAAGGCCATTCAAAATGTATAATGCCAGCACTACAAGCTAGCAAAGTTTTGGAGCACCAGAAATATAACTCTTTGGTGATGATTCACGTGTTTTAATCAATCCACAATCCATTGGATAATTATAAGACTGATTTAAATAGTTAATCTTGATGTCCTACAGGCACTGTTGTCCCTTTTATGAATCAAATTAAATATATTTTTTGTTTTTTTAATTGAAATTTTCAGTTAAAATCAACATAAGTACATTTTACTTGATGTTTTTATCAATTCATAAAAAAAATTACAAAATTCTTTTAATATATTAACAAATATATGCGTGGTAAAATAGATGTTGCATAAAAATGCTTTATTTTTACTTATTATCAATTAAAATGTTTGTTAAACTACATGATATTGGAGTGGCCACAACTGGTGCATAGAGATGGCCAAAACTGGTGCAGGGGTGGCCACAACTGGTACAAATTGATATAAATTATTTAATGAGTTATTACTCACAATCTAAAATATTCTTTAAAAAATCATTATAATTCACAGAAAGACAATTAAATTTGCTAAATAATGATGTTATTATGATTTAATATGCTTCAATTGGTCAATAACTGTAAAATTTCTATTTCAAATTTTCTCTAAAGGTGGCCACAACTGGAGCATCTACCCTAGTCATGATAAATATATTACGAAGTAATCATGATTGAAAGAATCATGATTATTAAGAGGCTACTTCAGTCACACAAAAAGATCGGCTTGCTAATGCTAATCCTATGGAAGAAAAATTTTAAGATATCTCTTTTGCATTTCAATATTTTTAAATGACTTTTTTTTGCATTGGCTAGCTGAGGTCGATCTGTACAAAGGCCGGTTTTTACTTTTTCGATTTTGTTTACAGTTATTTATAATGAACACAATTTCATTTTCAGAACTAATTTCTAAAGCGAAAGCATCCTCATAAAAAAAAAAAAAGAAAAAAATCTGCAATCAAAGTCAAAAAAGTAAAAAACAGCCTTTGTATAGATCGACCTCAGCTATCCAATACAAAAAAAAAAAAAAAAAATCATTTAAAAATATTGAAATTAAAACGAGATATCTTTATAAATTTCTTCCATATGATTAGCAGTAGCGAGTGGGTCTTTTCACTTGACTAAAGTAGCTCCCTAATACGATTACAAGTAGCCATAATTAAATATATTATGAAGTAATCGTGATCACTTGATATCATGATTATTAAACTGATTGAATTTTGCCCAACACTGATTGAGACTTTGCACGATTTTTTACATTTTAATTATTAATTTTGAACATGTGAGTTATTTTAGTAGTGTGTATTCAAAACTTTTTAAATAATCCAAAATTTTTGTTCAGCATGTTTAATTCTCTCATTAAAAAACTTAAGATTATTGATGAAGAGAGTAAAACAATTTCGTGATTGTTATTAACTGATTTTTATTATTGATTGTTAGGAAATTTTGTAGATTACAACTTTGTAATTTATGTTATTTAATCCTCTAAGCCAATAGTTCTCATATTGTTATACAACCACCTAACATGTAGGCATTTAGGGACTTTTGTATAATGTGCTGTGATTGTGCAAAATGCATACTTTCATAAAAGTTTTCCTTTTATCTAAAAAATAGTATACTTGCATCACAGACAAAAGCAATGCATGTTACACGAAAACAGTAATAGGTATTCTTAATGTTAATAATAATTAAAGGATAATGATGTGGTATAATAATAAAACAATGTTCTTTTATTACTTACGTTAGTTATTACTTATGTTATGTTTAGTAATGAATGTTTATTATTACAAATATAATTTAAAGTTGTTGTGCATCAACAAGAGAGAGTCTATCAGGTTCGATATAATTTGTTCATTTCACTCTCAAGTCACTTTCTGCATAATTTTTAATAAAATTCTTTCTTTTCAGAAATTTATTTAAGTAATATTCTTCATGATTTTTTCCTTTAAAGATGTAACATATAACTCTTTATATTTTTATAGCAGATAAAATTAATAAATAATATACTTTAGAAAAAAAGGGTAATCATTTTGCAACCCACAATCTGGGAACCATTACATTAAGCCTGAGCGGAGCTATCCTAGAATTTTTCCATTTTCCAAAAACAATTTAGTTTGGCCGTAGACAAAAATATTTTTTGCAGAATTTTGTTTCAAAATGAAATTTACTTCAGCACTAAGTCAAAAAAGAAAATATTTAATTTATGAATATGAGTTTTGCGAGTATTTTAATTAGTATAATGCTGAAAAGCCCCGAGATTCTCAAAGAAAATATATAAAAAAAATACTAAGTAAAATAAAAAACAATTTTTAAATATTAATAAAATTAAGAGATAAATTAATGAAATGTTTCATGAAAAACGATATATTGTCACCCTCCCTGATTACATCACTCATTCAGATGTATAGTAGACTCTCTGAAATCCGCACATCATCACAGATGTAAACAATGAAACTTTCAGTTCAGATGTAGACTAGCAGCTCTTTCGAAGAGTGGCTCACTATATAATGACTTGGTCCATTATTATAACAGGTGGGGATAGAGGAATAGGTTTGATTTCCCCTTATACAGTCTAAAGAGCATTGATCATACAACATTGATGTTTAAAATAAATTAAAACATTGATCTTTCATACTGAAAATAGAATTTTTTTTATGCATTTTATGTTGGTTTGCGTGTTATTAACATATAATTTAGCAAGTTTCTTTAGTAAATTATATTTTTTGCATATCCTCATTTACGTTACCATCAGTTTGCTAGTAAATTTACTTAGGAAGATAGGACACATTATACAGAAAAATTTTTAATAGTTTTACGCAGAAACGTTTATAAGCTTCTTCAATTTGGTCATTTATCATTTTCATACTGAAATTAAATAACAAATTTCAAGATAAAAAAATAGTCTTTATTTTATTATTATTAGATACTTTTTATATTATTACAAAGTATGCCTTTTTTTATTAATTGTAAAGAAAAATTGAGTTTAAGACTTTTAATTTTTCTTTTTCGTTACACAAATTTCCTTAACAATTCAATTAGAAATTTATTTAAAAATTATTACAGACAAATATTTTCTCAAATCTAGAGTGTCAATGATTTAAATCATGATTTTAATCAAGTGATTTTTTAAAAAAAATCATTGATTAAAATCAAAAATTTTCTAAATGTTTAAAATTACATAAAAAAGTATTCAAATCTAAGATTAACATAATTTAGAAAGTTTCTACAGGTATTGTGACTTATGAATACACAAAACACAGCTTTAAATAATTGTTTCTAAGCGTAATTCCTGAGTATTGTGAAAAATTTAAGTACAGTAAGTTTGTAAAAAGCATGGTTTTTATCTAACAAACATAAAAAGCATTTGATTTAAAAATGATATTTAAATCTAATATAACTTACAATGTCATAATTACCTTTTAATAATCAAGTTATTCATTCTTTTATATACAATAAACATAGCAATAGAGTGTTAATGATTTAAATCAAATGATAAAATCACATAGTTTCTGATTTTTTAAAATGGTTTGAAAAAGCATTATAATCAGTAATGAAAATGATCACTAAATCACTTGTAAAAAATGTAATACAGTCGAACCTCATTATCTGACACTCTAATGACCAGGAAAAAGTGTCGTCATAAGCAGAGTGTCGCAATAACCGTAGTTGGAGAAAAATGTTTATAAAAAGCGATATTTTTAATTAATTTAAGACAATTTTAAATTCATAACTGTTCTTGCAGTTTTAAGCAATAAAACATTATTATTAAGCAAAATAAACGCAAAAACAAAATTGAAAACATAAAATCAGATTTATGATGACTTGTTTTTTTATTGTTTAATGAAATATTGATGAATTAAGGTTTGCTTATCCCTAGATGTGCTTTCTAAAATTCTTTTTTCAGTATTATCCAAAGAATTGTAATCAATATTATACAATGAATTGTAATCAATATTTGGTGTTTCAGAAATGGACGTTAGATAATTTTTGATCATTTCAATGCAATGCTTTGGTTTTAGTCAGATGAAAAACGCCATGTAACCACAAGAAAGTGTCGCCTGACCAGAACAAAAAGACCGCGAGTAGACTGATACGTCTATCTAGAGCTTAAGTAGGTCATTCATAGTATGTGGGTTTATTTATTCAGATAAAGGATTGAAGAAAAAATTTTCATTTATCTCAATGGGTATTTTAGACACTTTTGTGAAAAATTTGGGTAAGACATTTCTTACCACTTAATTTCCGTTGTTATAAGATGGATGATGAGAAATAACCAATTTTCCTAAACTGTCGGGATAGCCGGAGTTGAAAATTATTCAACGACGTAAAATCTGGAGTTTATTTACATTAAAATCATATACAGAAAATCTGGACTTTGAAAAACTGACGTGATAAGTGGAGTGACATGAAAACCGGGTGTCAGGATAACGAGATTCGACTGTATTTGTTATTGTTAATTATAACAATATTAAACTGTGTAAAAAGATGTATTATATATTTAAAAACCATCTACTTCAAAACATTATAATATTTATAGTAGCTATTCAAATATTTTAATGTTGTGAGGAAAAAAATCTGATTTAAATTTCAAAAATACAATTTTTGTAATCTATTTATAAATTATGTGTGAATATTGCTACAATTTTTTATCAATTTGATATACATACGCTTTAGAACCTGTCTAAAATTACTGGCTACTTTATGAATTTATCAAACTGTTATCACCTGTTTTCATTCAACCACTTCTTCAAAAATTTAGATTGTGTTCTTAATTAAATAGTTAATTATTTAATAATTACAAAATTTAATCTGTATCACAAATTTAAAATTAAATGCAATTTATCAATAACTTTAAAATATAAGCACTATTTAATATTGGTTTACATAATTATTACAAAATATTAATGCACATAATGTTGTATGTTACTAAAGAAATTTTTAATTTGCAGTTTTTTGTAATTTCTGTTATTACATAATTAAAATTTTATTAATTAAAGCAAAAAAAAACATAGATTATGTTAGTAATTGGGGGGTTATTTATTTTTGAAATGCTTAATTCTTGGTATATGTTTAATATTTTAACACAGGCAAAAAAATATAAAAAAGTCTGATTTAAATCAAAAAATCCGATTTAAATAAAAAAAATTGATTTTTTTTTATTTTTTTTTTTAAAATCATGATTTTTTTACACCCTACTCAAATTACACCATTATTTTTTTTTCCAAAAATCTTTAATTTTCCAAACTTGCATTAAAAAAAAAAAAAAAAAAAAAAAAAAAGATTAAATATTTCTGATATATACATATATAGCAAAAATATTTAATCTTTTTTTTGTTTTTGTTTTTTCCTTGTAGTGATATCTTGCATTTTAAAAATTTGTTTTCATAAGTTTCTTTACCATTGCATATATTAGGAATGCATTAGCGATTTTCTTGTTAGATGTGCTTGCTAAGAAAAATATTTTGTTTTCACAAATTCTTTTTAAATTCCTTAATATATATATATATACATATATATGTATATAATAATAGTAATAATAATAATAATCATTGCCTTTTTTAAAAGTATTCCCTCCTTTTGAATATTTTTATTGGTAGTAGCAGATTTTTGTGTGCAAAATTTATTGAAAACTAGGCTTATTTCTCTTTTAATGAAATGGTTATTTATCATTTAAATTTTATGTAATATTATCATTATTTTAATTAATCTGTTGAATGTCCACGCCAAGCATATTTTGCATGTTTTTGGGGTGAGAATTTATGACATTTCCATTTATTTTATTTTTATTCTACCTAAATCTACCCTCTCTCCCAGGATAAGCTTTATAAAACATGTTTAAAATTTACCTGTCCATTTTTGTTAATTTATTAAAAAAAAAAATAATCATTAATCAATATCTTATTTCTCCCTGCCCCCAACTGTTCACGCAGCAAAGGCAAGAACTTGTAGGGTTTCCTTTTTTATATATATATATTCTACTTAAATCTACCCTCTCGTGCAGGACACAAATTTAAAAACTCTTTAATGTTTTAAAATTTCCCTGCACATTTTTGTTAATTTACAAAAAAAAAAAAAAAAAAAAAAAAATCATTCATCTATCTACCCCACCTTTGCAGCCCCTCAACTCTTCACACAGCAGAGAGATTTCAAAGTTTATAAAGGGAAGAGCAAAGCATTTTCTTCTTTTTTTTTAATTTCACTTTTCACTCTCCTTTTATTTATCACTTTTATTAAATTATAGTGATATTTTTCTTTTTAAATATTAGCATTGTAAAAAAAAAAATTAAAAAATTTAAATAACACAATTTTTTTTACGATTTCATCCTACTATATTGGTTTAAACAATGTAAAACAGGATGTTTGTTTGAATTTTATGTGTAGTTACACCAATGCAAGAATAAAAAAAAGCAATGCATAATAGCACAAATTTAAGATAAACAAATATAAAATTGTATCAGCCAGGGTTCGTTGATATATATCAATGGATATATATCATGATATATATCTTGATATATATCCGATATTTATTTTTAAAATATCAAGATTTTTGATATTTTCGATATTTTCAAATTCTTGATATTTATTTTCAAAATATCACCATGTGAGATAATTTTGATATTTTCCACATTCAAAGCAAGTGTAAATGAAATTTCCACATGTTATTGACTATATCATTCTGTAGATAATTTACTTTTGCCTTTGGCAGTAACTTTTTTAGGAAAAGAAGAAAACAAATCTTTTCCAAGCTTTATGTTTGAAACTTTTATTTTTAAATGTAGAACTAATAATTATGTAAGACAGTTAATTCAGAACAGCCATTGAAAGGTAAAATGTAATTTTGATAATTCTTTATATATAGCCAGAGTTCGTCGATATATATCAATGGATATCTATCCAATATTTATTTTCAAAATATCAAGATTTTTGATATTTTCATATTACTTGATATATATTTTCAATATATCAAGATGTTTAATATTTTCTGCATTTGATATTTATTTTCAAAATATGAATGTGTGCAAGATATTTTTGATATTTTCAGTCGTAATTCGTAATATTTCAGTGTAAATGAAATAAATTTTCAACTGTTATTGACTATGAATCTGTAGATAAAGAACTTTTGTCTCTTCTGGATGTGACTTTTTTAGGCAAAAAAGAAAATAAATATATTTTGAAGCTTTTATTTTTAAAATGTTGAACTAATAATTATGTGGGACATAATTAATTCAGAACAACCATTGAAAGATTAATTGACTAACTTTTAAGTTATATACAGTTTCATTAGAAAGGAATCTTTTCTCATGTTTTGGTCCAGTTTAGTTTAAACTAGACAACATGTTAGAAAATACGAAATAAGATACTTTATACTTACATTTATATTAAAATTTTTCAATTAAAAGAACTTTTTTGTATTTAAAATTTTTGATTTTTTTATACTTGACCTTGATACTGAATCCTATAGTTTTTTTTTTCTTTTTTTTTTATAAAGCAAATTTACTGTTTTTAATTAGTTCATCTTCAATTTTGTTCTAAGTAAAAAAAAAAAAAACAGAAAATAAAAAGAAAAATGCATTTTTAGAATATTCTTTGATTAAGTTTTCATGTTAAGTGCAATATATTTTAGTATTTAATCTATATTATGCTTGAAAACATTTATTATCAGCGGTAAGTTGGCTGCTTTGAAAATATCGGATATATATCGAAAATATCGGATATATATCAAAATATCGGATATTTTTGATATTTTCGAAAATATCATGATATTTACGAACCCTGGTATCAGCACATGTTCATTCAATAATCTCAAATGTAAAATTCATCCAGAACCACACACGGAAAGCTGTGCCATACAATTCAGATCGTGGCCGAGGTCAGGAACTATGCTGCTAGACTCCCCATCCCCTCTTTTCTTCCTTTTCCCACCTTTGATATTAGGACTTCTAAATGGACTAATCCATTATATAGGGAGTCACTCTTCAAAAGAGCCGTTAGTCAGATGTAGAGGAAAAATTACAGAATTTTTTAGTTTTATATCATTCCAATAGTATGTATTTTAATACGTAATTCTTGATAATATGACTGAATTCGTGGTTTTTCATGAAAGAAGTATAAATTTATTTCTGAAAAAAATCAAAATATTGCTGATATCACCAGTAATCACAATCTTTTTACCAAGTATATTTGTGTATTAAATAAATTTTTTTGGTTATTAAGACTAACTAAACTTGAAATAAAACCTCATTAGTTTACGATTTTGGCATGAATTGTTAAACTAATTGTCTATATATTGTGTGAGATTTGTGAGGAAAGTTTCATTGAAACATTTAAGGAAAATGTATCTCATCTTTATTATGCATATTTAATTATATATTATTAATTATTTACTTGACCTTTACTTTTAATAATTTTTTAAATTATCTTACTTCTTATCATTTTAATTTATTACTTTAATTAATTATTTTACTATTTTGAAAACATTCATTAGTATAATTTTGATTGGATTATTACATTCAAATTACCATTTTAAAAATGTAAACAAAGCAATGACCTGGAATCCGCAAATTTCTAAAATCCACACAACCTCTGATCCCAAGATGTGTGGATTTGAGAGAGTCTACTGTATTGAGCTTTTTTTTCTTTGTGTTTTCTAGGGGAAAAAAAAAAAAAAACAATCTGAAGTGACTATACTCAACTTTCCAAATACTTTATAGAATACTGTGTGTTCAAATATTGGATGGTCCAGAATTTACTAAAAATTTAAACATTCAATAATTTGAAAAGTATAGCAATATAGTACAATTTGTTACAAAACTGTATACAAATGCACTGAATTTTTTAACCGTGGAAAAATGTATTGCCAGTATAGATGCGATTGTCACCAACAGTTACTTGCTGCAGCAATCCAGAACAGGAGTGGTTAAAATTTATAGATTTCATTTTTCATTTGTGTTTTGAATCTGTTATTTATAAGCTTTTGTAAAATTATCAATTTCACCTCCAAGTTTTTACTTATTGTTTCTCATGAATTTCAAAATCCAATCTGATATTGCTAACAATATTTTTGATAGTAATGAATGATAGTAAAAATTTTTCTTCTTTTTCAGAGGACTCGACATCACAGCGATCCATCATCTGATTCATCATGTCTGCCATTACCAGTTGCAGAAGACTATAGTACATTTGATATCGTAAAAGCAACACAGTTTGGAGTATTTGAACGTTGTCATGAAATTATAGAAGGTGGTTATGATGTTAACAGACCTGATTCTGAAAATGTCACATTATTGCATTGGGCAGCTATCAATAATCGGCAAGAAATTGTCAAGTATTATATATCTAAAGGTGCCGTAGTCGATACAATTGGAGGGGAACTTCTTTCCACACCTTTGCATTGGGCTACAAGGCATGTAAAAAGTTTTTTCAACAATATATTTTAATGAACAATTTACCATATTTTCCATTGTATATATCAAGCATCTTAAATCTAACATTTTTTTTAAAAATAAAACATGAAAGTAAAACAATGACATTATCTATTTTGGAACAGATGTCATAAGTTCTCACGGTCACCATCTTAGAATTTTTCTTGGCGTGAAAACCTCTTTTCTGCCAAGTAGTAAATGTCGCCAAGCACCGGTTATACACATGTTTCACCTAACGAAAATAAAATGTAAATAATAAACAAAATTCACTAAAGTGGCAATCAGTAATCTTGTATGAGTGCTTTGTGCACATTAACCGAAAAAAAACATCACTGCATTCAGCATTTCTCGCGGTGTAGCATTTTCAAAATTCAGCAGTTCTCGCTTTCTAGCAATCTCAAAATGTAAAAAACTCTTAAAGCAGCAAAATATACATAAAAAACGAAACTCGCTAAAATGGCAATCTTGTATGAGCGCTTCGCGCACATTAACCGATGAAAAACATCACTGCATCCAGCAGTTCTCGCAGTGTAGCATTCTCAAAATTCAGCAGTTCTCGCTTTCTAGCAATCTCAAAATGTAAAAATCTCTTAAAGCAGCAAAATATAGATAAAATTATCAACATACCTTAACAGACATCTGCTTTCTTGAAAGCTCCAGCATGAAATCTCTCTCATAACATCACCGTCATTTTCCAAAATAGGCTTATGAATGCGCATTGACACACTATAAACAAACCTACTTTTCTTGTCAAAATTTCCTCATATTTCTTAATTACTTCAGCAAAAGCATTTAAATGGATTACAGAAACCATAGTTAGTCAAATACATCCAATAAATTTAACATAAAAATAAAAAGACAGAAAGATACAACACAATATCAAAATACATCCACAAATTCCACCACTTCTCAGCGGTTGCCAGAACACAACACGTCAGAACACACACATCACACGGGGTTCCACGTATCGAGGTTGCCATATCCATAAACACAGCAACAAAAAATCGCCAAACAATTCAAAACAACGGCTGAGGGAACATAAGGCATCTAAGCCTCTATTTTAAAAATAAAAATATTAATAGCAAAATACTGTAATTTCCTTTTAAATAATCTAATTATAATAAAATCTGAGTGCAGAAAACTGTCTGAACGATGCCGGTACGAACCACTCTGCTCTGCGAATTGACCGTAGCTAAACGCCATGTTATGCTTAATGAAAAACAAATCCTAACATGACAGCTAAATGATAATTTTTTCTTCTTGAAATCATGTCTGTTAAGCATATTTTCACATAAAACATAGGTATCATATCCATTTATAATGTATTAAGTTCTAAATTAAAATTAAGCTATTATAAACATAGAAATCAGATCTAAACAAACAATACTATTGCCATTCAGATTCAAATTCCAGCAAATCTGCAAACAAATGAATGACTCTTTGAACGCTTCATTAAAAAAGATATAGGTTAACCCCGATGCTGGTCTTAAAATATTTAAAAAGAATATTAAAACCTTTTAATATTTTAACTTTGTTTAAAACCTTCAAAAACTATCCGATTAAGTTCTAAATTTGAGGGCCAAACCAACAACAACAAGTTCTAAATTGCAAATAATGGATAACTATCGCCATCTGGTGGAGAAAAGATATAGCTTTTGCTCTAAGAAGGTCCATGCAAGCACATTGCATTACATGTATTTTTAATTTATTCAGAATGATTATTCTTTTGCAAAATTTCAGATTTCCTGTAACATTTGTTTTCTGTCTTATATGACGAAGTAAAAATTATCCGAATTTGAATATCTAAAACTTTTGAATGCATTTGCAATAAAGAATTATTTCAGCAGCACCTCTGTAGGTCGTTTTAATCCTCAATGAATTCAGAGCTTATGTTTCTTGCTATAATTCTTTTGCGATCAACTTTCTGTTGTAATTGTACTTTTTTTTACAATGCATTTTATCAGATTTGAAGACATTGCAAATAAAATGAATATTTCTTATCTGTACAACATATTTTAATTATCTTGCAGATAAAATTTTGAATTTTAACATAGTTTGTAGTGAAAAAAAAAAAAAAAAGTCACACTAAACAACAAATTTTTAATGTAGAGAGAACCTAAACAAGCATTTTCGTCGTAGAATGTGTAGCTGGAAATGGCGCCTTTAAGCGCTGGTGATTAAATTGTAGTTTACATAATTTCTTTGTTCTAATCATAAAAAATCAAAGGATAATACTTTTTGATTAACAAAATGCATGAGGCATCTTATTATTATTATTTTTTTTTCTAAGTCAGAAAAATATTTTTTTAAGTATTATTTTGAAGATTTATCTTTCACTTTCCGTCATTTTTGACAGAGATTATATACTAATATACAATAGTATAGGTGAAAACTGGGAGTTTTCACTCTGTCATTTTTGACAGAGATTATATATTAGTATACAGTAGTATTGGTGAAAACTGGGAGAAGCTAGTAGCCAGTGGTCGGTAGACTCGGTTCTATTAGTGGCCACTATATGTTTCAAACTTTCTTAACATCTAGATAAACTGTAATCGTTGTATATATACATATTTTTCTATACACACAATAAAATGTTATTTGGATTTTATTTAATAAGTAAATGTCTTATTAATATACTACATACATTATATATAGTTGAAATCTCTGGTAAGGGTATTTCGCAGGATTAAACAGTCTCTCTTGCAGAAAAATAATCTAACTGCTGAGCATGTGGCAGGAGTCGAAATATTGACGATGCTGCATATATACTGCATAAATATTGAAGTCTTTAAAATCCGTTTGCATTCGGTGGAAAAAAAAGAATAAATTACTTGTATTGCATGTGGAATACTGATGAATATATTTTCCAGAATAAAACTGTATTTCTTTAAAAAATAATCTAACTGAAGAGCACATGATGAAAAGCCGAAATATTGAAAATACAGCAAAGTCATTGAAATCTGCTTGCATTCCTTAGAAAAAGAATTAACATTTGCTAATTAGATATAATCAAAGTAGAGATGCATATTTCCATCAAAAAAGCTGTATTTCACTTGCCGATCGATAAGATTTAATCGACACTTGGCGAGTGGCAACTAGGGTGGTGATCGATGACTGATTTTTTTAATCGCCATGTGGGGAGTGGCTACAATTAATTTTCACCCCTCTATACAATAGACTCTCCCAAATCTGCACAATCCGCCAGAGGTTGTGCAGATTGTAGAATATAATAAAATTAAATTAAAAAATGATTAAAAAATTAACAGTAAAGACCATATAAATAATTAAAAATGCAATATAGGACATAAGCATAATAATGATCAGACACTTTTTTTTTTTTTTTTTTTTTTAAGTTGTTCAGTGAAATTAATTTTATAAAGATACATTATCATAAATTAACAAAGTTTTATTTTGTATTTAGCTAGATTTAATAATAAAAAAATTTTGATTAATTAAAAATGCGTTTGTTAAAAAGATAAGTTATCTAGATCAGCGCCATCTTGAATTTTATATTTGTTATAAAATAAATTTATTCTTCAATCATGAGAAAATTTGAAAAGTCAATCATATTAACCAAGTCAGCATTACATATTAAAATGTCTACAGAATTATATATAATAAAGATAATTAAATATTGAAAACAGCAGCAAACAAATGTAAAAAGCTAAACATTTTGGCTGTAATTACAGATGCAAATATTGTGCAGAACATTATGATGTGCCAAGTTTTTACTCTAGATACTCTAAATTAATTAAAATCATAATTTTATTTGTAGTTAGATGCACCATCCAAAAAAACTTTCTTGATTTTAAAAAATATATATAGTATATATAAAAAACTGCAATCATTGATATCAGCAGAACCTCCAATTTTCACCCTATAGCTCTACTATTTACCTCTGCAACAATGTGCAGATTTTAGAGTTGCATATTTAAGAGAGTACTGTACTGCCTGTTTAGAAACCTGCTTGTAGTATTGTTTTATGTTAGAATTTTAGTAGCACATAAATATTCAATTAATAGAATTAATCTATGAAAGTATAATTTTTTTAAATTAAATATAATTTATACATAAATTACATTAATCAATGTGACTAATTCTATATCTACCTTATATATATATATATATATATATATATATATATATATATATATATATATATATATATATATATATATGTATATATATAATCCTAATGAAATTATTTTATGAAACGACAAATTTGCATATAGACACAAATATATGAAATAATAATTTTCCAATTAAATGCAAAGATGTTAAAATTTCCTCCTTGGTTTTCATTTCAATTTTAATGAGAAAATGACATCAGTAATGAGAAAGCGGGATCATTTACCTATTTATATCTCACATACACAGCAATGAAAATTTTTTGTTGCCACTGTTATAGAAATACCATTAAAATTTAAAATGAATTAATATGTTAATGTTTCTTTTTTAATATTTTAAATTTAGAAATTTTAAGAGCTATTTGCCCTTTGAATCAATGTGAAATTAGTATGTCTCAATATGAAAGTGATGACGTACGATGCTCAGACTGTGCTTAGACAGATGCATGTATCAAAATTATGGCAAACCTAGTCATTTTCTTTTTCAGAACTTGGCGGTACATGCCTGGCTGAATTCGATTATAAGACATGTTAACAAGCATTAGCTTGGTGATAAAGACATAATTACTAAGATGCTTGCCGATTCGCTTTTTCCAGAATCAGCAGCAGCAACTTATATATGGGCCCGTGGGGCACAGGCCCACCCAATAATTTGAAGTCTCCACTCACCAAATTTCCATTGATTTATTTCATTATTTAATCACTGAAATAAAATTTGGTTTTATTGAAGTTCCCAAAATAATTTTGTTTGAAAAATAGTAAGGATATCAATTAGATTTACAGAAGCACTGTAAATCTCTTCAGCAGGTGTAAAAATAAATTTTTCTCAAAATAAATTTCATGCGTATTTTGCCATCAGTTTTTATAGGTGAAAACTGGGAAATTGAGTTAGTAGCCAGTGGCCGGTAGTCTCAGTTTCATTAGTGGCCACTTTTTAAAGTTAGTGGCCACTATAATGTTTCAAACTTTCTTGGCATCTAGATAAACTATAATCGTTGTATATATACATATTTTCTATAAATCAGAGTTTTATACCAGCCAACTATTCATGATAAGAATAGGGACACAGTTGAAATTCAAGAAAATTACTTTAAAACTACAAAATTGTTATCATATTATTTTTTTTAGAATATATTTTTGGATTATTTGTAAATGTTCATAAACACAATTATCAATCAGATTACTGTTACTTTCTTTACATAAAAAGTTAGTAACTAAATCAAAATTCCAACAACTAGATGTATACAAAAAAAAAAAAAAAAAAAAAATTAAACAAAACACGATAAAATGCCATTTTGATTTTATTTGAAAATTAAATGTGTTATTAACATACCATATACATTACATACAGTTGAAATCTAAGCTGGTGAGTGTATTTCGCAGGATTAAACAGTATCTCTTGCAGAAAAATAATCTAACTGATCAAACACATTGAAGATATTGTAATGTCCTTACTCTTTAGGGTCCAATTTTTTTTTTTCTGAGAACAAAATTACTTTTATTTTAATAATCTTAATCGTAGCTATCCAAATAGATTTACTGATATGATAATAGGTTAAGAGTTTTTGGAGTCGTTTGGAAAATCTCGTATTACAAGAGGGTTTAACAGATATTACAACTTTATAATGTTTTTTGTTTTTTACCACACGATTCGTTCAGAAAAGTAACCTATATTTTAAATTTAAAGGGTGAAATATATGTATAAAATAAATTACTAAATGTCCAAACATAAATGAACTCATAATAAGAAAAGCATAGCCATATACTATCATTACTATGTATGGATAGTAACAAAAGGAATTTTTAAGACAAAATAATACTTGATGAAAAGACATGTACTACTGGTAGTAAACCAGACCCGAAAGGGTTGCATCCAGGGGAAAAAAAAGGAATAAATTATTTGAAATACATGTGGAATCAAAGCTGATGAATGTATTTTACGTAAAACTATATTTCTTGAAAAAATAATCCAACTGAAGAGAGAGCACGGCAAAAAACTGAAATATTGAAAATACAGCTAAATCACTGCAATCTCCTTGCATCCGGTAGGAAAAAGAGTTAATCAGTTTGCTAATTAGATGTAATCAAAGTAGAGATGCATATTTCCATGAAAAAAGTTGTATTTCAGTTGGTGATCGATAACAGATTTTTTTTTATCGCCACTTGGCGAGTGGCGACTATAGTGGCGATCGATGGCCGATATTTTAATCGCCACTTTTACAACTTTAATCGCCACGTGGCGAGTGGCGACCGCTAATTTACAACTATATCAGTTTTAATGTCTTGATGAATCGATGAAGGTGACTAAAATGACATTTAGTTTTTCTTGATATTTAGTTTTTTGCATTTTCAATAGTTTTCAATTTTCATGTTATTTATAATAAATATTAATGTATTTATAAGGAAGATAACTTGTAAGAATATACTTTAATAACTTATTTATTAAATTATAATTATAATAACTTTATATTTTTCTTAGAAAAATCATAATTTGACTTTAAATTATCATTTTTAGTCATTCACTCTTCCCCCGCCTCTCTCTTCACACACATGCACTGGGAAAATAATTGTATGTGTTACTGTTCTCAAACTTTTTTAAGCACACCCAATATTTTTCAAGAGTTGTTGTTACTGTCCAGAATCATCTCAACCAATCAAATGTCACCTTTCTCATATAGGCTAAGTTTATCGCATGAGGAAATGGTGTAATATTTAGGGGTAATTTTTTAAAATATAAAACTAAAATTGCTTCCGAGCAAGATTTTTTTGTGTTTTTAACTCACATTTTTATTTATTTTTTTGTCTTAAAATAGTACAAGTAAGTCCCATGTTTACCAAGAAGGAACTGGATTCATAATGGCATAAAAGTCTGATGCTCTATAGCTAGTACATATGTTGTTTGAAACAATGTATTATATATTTTTAAAAGTATATGAGTATTGTTTTCATTGTGTGTTGATGTATTATTAAAAGTAAAATACAATTGCAACAAAAAAGTGAGCAAAATGCAGGATTGCAATAAAACCGCAAAGCACTTATTGCACAGGGTTGGCACACGAAGGGCACAGGAGACAGAGCCCCCTAGTATATTATATTTTTACATAAGATTTTTATTGTGGGTCAACTTTCTTAAATTTTGGATTCTTGTCTATAATTGAGGTATTGTGTTCTAATCATTTTTCAATTTTTAATATCTTGTGTGAAGTGTATAGTTCTTTAGATCTCTTGGTTTTTTATCATTTATTTTGTTTTATAATGCACTATTAGGAGCTAAATTTTGTCATTTTAGGCTTAATGCTGACAAAATTGGATGAAATAACGCATCTTCACTATGAATTAAAACTGCAAGCTCCTGAATGATTCTGTGGGTTATTCATAGTTTCTTATTTTATATGCTGGTTTCCTATGTTCATATCTTGTTCATCTTTACAATTTTTTTTTACCAATACCTAGGTAGCTAAATGTTTTAGCAATCTTTTATATATATATATATACATACATACATTTATGTATTTATTTTTTAAAATAAAGTACTGGTAAAAGAGTTGGGTGTGTAATATTTAAACGGAGCTTCTGACTGTAAAATAGTCAATGATACGTCGTCTTCATTTTGAAAGACCTATCCAGTGATATGCCACTCAATGTGGCGTGTAAAATTTTTTTTGTCTCTATCGCCATTTTGTATTTTACGACCACCATTTTGAATGTATAAAAACAAAACCTAGCCATTGGACGGTTAAGACGAATCGATAGACCTCATTCATTAAAATCCATCCAGCCATTGGGATGTGTCGAGGGTATAAAGAAATCCACATACCCAGATACACGTGAAACACGAAATCTTTCTTGGCAGTCGGGTAAAAACAAGCATTAAATATATACCAGAAAAATGGTAAATTGTATTAAATTACTTTTTTAAATGATGCTATTATAAATTTATTTCAGCTATCTTTTACTTTTTTATGAATTTTTAAAGTATTTTCATACATTTATTTATTCTTCATCTAGGCAAGGTCATCTTGCAATGGTTGTTTTACTTATGCGCCATGGAGCAGATCCAGCAATTACTGATGGAGAAGGTATATTTTTTTCTTATTTATATAACAAGTACTGATTAAGGTAACAAAATATTTATTTTCAATCAGAACTTAACATTTGGAGCAGCATGGTGAGATTAATGCCGAAAACTTTTAAATTGAAATATAACATTTGGTTTAAATAGAAAAATAGATATACAGTCCACTCCCTCTAATCCGCAACTCTATAATCCGCAAACGCCTATAATCCACACTATATTTCAGATGTAAACAAAGAGTAAAAATCTTTTTTTAAGCAGGATAATTCACATTTTGACTGTAATAAAAGTTGACTAATCTGATGAATTTATTAAGAATTTTAATTAATTTTAAATGTACTAAAATTTTTTAATGCGTTTCTGCATTAGTTAGAAAGAAATATTCTGCGTATCTTAAAAATAACTATTAGACTGCTATATTCTGAACGCATTTGTTGGCTATGTAAAAGGTAAAATTGCTTTCAAAGAGGGGTTAGCTCTTTTGGATAAATGTCTTAATCTTTTAGAAAAACAAACTTTTGTTATCTATCAAGAAATCCTGACTCTTGTAAAAGGCTTCAAGATTAAATTGCAGAGTATAAATTAAAAGCTATAAAGCAAACAATTATCACTGTGATGTTTGAGATCTAAAAATAAGTAGAAATGTTTCTATAAATTGTGCATTATTATATCATTTAAATATATTTCAAATATTGGGTATAGTTTATATATATATATATAAGCAATTTCTTTTATTTCTGTGTTATTTATTTACAATGTGGATACTATATTTGTTGATAAATTCCAAATATTACAATGTAAACAAAGAAATGACCTATAATTCGCAAAACCCTTGGTCCCAACCTGTGCGGATTAGAGGGAGTGTACTGTACATAAAAATTGATTTTTGTTCTTTTTTTATAAAAATAAACATTAAGAATTAATGTTAAAGTCATGCATGGTGCATATGATGTGCTATGATGGATATGACCAAATTATAATCATATATGATGTATATATTTATGAGATGTATATGATATATATGGCAGATTTATATATAACTATGTGACATATAGGAATTGAATTTGGCAAAATCATATCTGGGACTTTGATATAATCGTGTTCACTTAGGCTGCTAATAATAATGAAGTACTGAGAGATATTCCTTCTATGCAAAATTGACTTTAACCTCTGAAAAGATTTACCATATATACTTATGTATAACTATACCTCCTTACTTTAAGAGAAAAAAAATAAACTTCTGTATTAGTCAACTCCCTATTTAAAAAAAAAAAGTAAAAAGAAAAATCTTGTGCAAATCAACTATCGTTTCTCTTCCTAAAATGCTGACAGAAACAAAAACTTATGATTGATTTTAAAAAGAAAAATAATTGCTCAGAAAATTTTGAAATAAAATTAAAATATGCGGTGCTACTTAGTTATCCCGTTGCCCAATTTCGCCAAATTATATAAATCGCCAAACCACTCGCCAAATTATACAAATTGACATAATATATTTTTTAAATAATGAAAGAACAAATAAATTAGTATATAACATTAATAAAATACAATAAAACATCGAAATAAAAATCACTTGATGACGTAAACACGTGTAACTTACTTAAAGTCAAGTGAATATGACATTTACGATCAGCCATTATTGGCTTTTAATCTTATAGTTTGTCGATAGATTTTTGGTCGACGGGATATCTATGTAGTACAAAATATACATTAAATAGTAAATTCAATCAACATAAAAATGTAGTCATTGGATTTCTAATTCCAATCTTGTGCCAGACTAAGCAAATAGTTCAGCAGTCTTTTTGCATCATTCTTGCATCATCATATTTCATATATACTATCAATTCCATCATGTGCATTTTGTATAAATAATTTTCCTTTTCAATTAAAAGTAATACATAATTTTCTATGCTGCAAGTTTGTTGCTGTTACAATTTTTTTAAAAGCATATGATGACTTTTTTGTTGGTATAGCATTTTTGTGCATTTTTCATCCATTGCACAGTCAGTGTAATCTGACTTCTCTAGATTTCTGTATTGGAATTCAGCATTTTTTAAAAGAATGTTTGGCCTAAAAATTATTACCAGAAGCAACAATAATTGTAAAGGTTGAAAGTTGAAATACTTAGATCAGGTTATTAAAAAACATGATTTTTTATCTCAATATATTTTCTATATTGAATGTAATATCCTAAAATAAGAATTCTTAAGCATTTTTATTTTAGATTCCGATTGGTTGCATTGGGAATAATAAATACAATAGGATCTTTATAATGAAATCCTAAAAATGTGAGTTTGTGTGATATTTAAATCATATTTCACACATGATTACGCTTTCTTTGTAAACATGCCAAATATGTTTGAAATGTATCAAAATACAGTAGATTATCTTTATATTTCATTCTTTGGGATCAGGAGTTGTGCAGATTAAAAATTTTAGCATAATTATAGATCATTTTGCACATTGTTAAATTTACTTTAAAAACACTGTCCAAATATGCCTGTACCAAATTATTCCTTATATTACTCATTTTCAAAAAAAATTATGTAATAATAGCAATTTTTTCATTAAAAAGAGCTCTGAATTAAGGAAATAAAATATAACTTATATATCAAATTTAGTCCCTTAAAGAGTAGCATTTTTTTACAATGTGGGAGTACAGCTCCTTCTAAACTGCAAAATTCATTGTTTACATCTAAGTTGTGCCTTATATAGAAAATTGCATTATAAAGATCTACTATATCTCTTTTTTTGTGTGTGTGTGTGTCTTGAATAAAAGTAGGAATGCACCGAATATTCGGTATTCGGCTATGTTACTGAATATTCGGTTAGGCTGAATATCAAACTATTTAATTAAGTCGACTATTGGGCTTGGCCAAATATCAAACTATTCGGTCTGGCCAAATATCAAAGTATTTGGCCGAACCGAATAGTTAAAAAACCTTTTAGAACAAATTTTTAAACTTTTCACAATTTTCACTTTTAACTGTCAGCTTATAAATATATTTATAATACTTAGAAACAAAATCATATTTAAATAAAATAGAATGTTTTTAGATTATTTATTTGCTGTTTGTAAAGTATAACTTAAGAAAATGAATCATGAGGAGGATTAAAATGATGAAGAATGGTGATGATTTATTAGGATTTTCGTTAGACTTAATGATTTACAAATGCAAGTTCCTAAATTTTGTTTAGTAAGTAATCTGTTTCTTGCTTTTTCACAAATTAGAGTTTCTAAACAAAATAGAAAAACTTTTGGGGTTGATAATAGGTTTCAAGACGACAGACAATTTTTGTTCAGGAAATCACAATCGTAATCCACTTATAGAGTTATAAATACATTGTAACTCATCTCACTTGAGGTCAAACTTGGATTTTCATTTGTTATTTTAACAATAATGAAGATATTATAATTGTGTTTTCAACTGTGACTGGCTTTGATTTCTGTGAAATATGATCTGATGAGAAGTGCTGGAAAATGCCGCCATTCATAGCTAAAGAGCTATGAGCTAAACATTCTTTTATTCAATTGCATTTATACTGTGTCACTGACCAAATTCAGTCATTTTCAATATTATCATTACATTTAATACAAACAAAATTAATATGAAACTAATCTCGTTAAAATATCTTTATTATTGATGAAGTTGTGAATAAAAATTCAGCTTCAGCTTGTTTCACACCCAATATATTTTATTGAATGTATTGTAATTTTGATGGAGTAAGTGGATTGAGATATTGTTTCTTGTTTAAAAATTTTTTTTTCTTTTGACCGTATTATCCCATTGAAAGTTTGTTGTAAGATTTTAGGAACAACCTGAATCTCTGAAAATGATCACCCACTCCAGACACTGGTCTAGGATGCATTTAAAAACTTCCTAGCTAAATCAAATGGAGTAGAAAAGTTATTCTAGCTGGGCTGCCGTTATCTGGGTAGATTGTATAATTTATTTATTTTTACTTTAGTCTTTTCCTGACATATAAACGATATATGACCCTGTAAAGTTTTTCTTCCAATTTTTTTTACTATTTTTCTTTGATTTTAAAATGTTTGTCTTAATTTGTAGAAGAAACCATGAAATTTAAAATGTTATTAATTAAAAAAGTCTTATAGTAATTATCCTTCTTAAATAATTCAAAGCAGATTTTTTTTCAATGTAAAATTTACTCATAAAAAGCTCTTGTTTATCAAAATGTAAGTTTCTTTTATTAAATATTATGTAAAATTGTTTTAAAAGGTAACGTTTTAATACCTTTAAACTTTGAAATATAAAAAGTATTCAGCCAACCGAATATTTGGTATTCGGCCGAATAGCTACTATTCGACTGGCCGAATATATTCGGTATTCGGTCGAATAGCTACTATTCGGCTGGCCGAATATTTGGTATTCGGCCTAACAGTTACTATTCAGCTAGCCGAATATTCAGTATACCTGTGGGCCGAATATTCAGTATTCAGCCAAAATTGCTATTCGGTGCATCCCTAAATAAAAGTAGACCCTCTTTGTACACTGTTTTTTATCACAAATTTCTCTACTTGCGCTTGAATATATATAGTAATCTTGGTGAAAATTACTGTACAAATTACAGTAAAACTTGCTAAGCCAGAAGCACAAGGCTCCTGAAAACAATTCTATTTTAGACAGGTATATTTGTTTTATATTCTTTTTTTGGGGGGACCATAAAGTCTTTACATTTCAGCATTATTCTGTTATGTGAATTATAGGTTTCATTTTCACATTTTCTTTTTATTATATAAATTGAAAAAAGTTTGTGTTTTCTGTACTTCTGTGGAGCTAAGATTGGGTTGCATGTATTTGTGTAAAAGAAACTAATGAGACTATCTATGGTATTCAGGGTCCTTTGCTTTAACCTTTTTGGTGTATAAGCTAAGGTTAGGTGTGATCTGTTCATAGATTTAATTTTCCAATTACAGCTTGGTATGTTTATATACAATAAACTTCCAATTAACTGCCACTCGATCAACTGCCACCCTTGGTTAACCATCACACCCCCCCCCCCCCCCCCTCATTTTTTAAAAATCAGAAACGAATAACAAAAATTCAAATGCACATAAACCCGAGCGAGATGTATTTTGAGTAAAAGGCTTGTCTGACGTGAGAAACAGTAACTAGAAAGCATTTTTGCAGATGAAATCACAGACTGTCTTATTTGTGACAAGAACGATATTGGTTATGAAGAATTAACAGACAACGAAATTATTCAAAATGTTTTGAAATCAGAGAAACCTGAAGCGGATGAATATGATGAATCTGGGAATGATCATCCAGGAGTCGGTCATATCTGCTAAATGCCTTAATTGGTTTGAGATGCAACAGGAGGCACATTACTTTTATTACGTAGAATTCGCAATCTTGCTCTAATAAAAGCACAAGCAAAACACAAACATAAAAATACAATGGATTTACTTTGTATGAAAACAGATACTACATATTTATTCAGTAAAATTCTAAATTTGTCTTATAAATAGATTTCTTATTATCAGTTATGCTTTTTATAAATAAAAGTACAAAAAAAAAAAAAAAAAAAAAATCTTTTAATCATTCTTATTTATATAGAAATGTAATTTTTAGTAACGGTCTTGTACTATCTTTCGATTGTCCGCCACACCATCGGTCCCATTAGTGATGGATAATCGGAAGTTTACTGTACTATCTTGCTGTGTGTATTAATCTAAACATTGCTCCTTGAACATAACATATTACAGTTATAATTATTCTGAAGCATCAAATCCTTCTAATAGATAAAATGTCGTAGTGAGCAGAATTCAATTTAACTTAATCTTAAGTCTGCCGTTTAATGTTCCTGAAACATTCTTAAGTCAGCACATTCATGCAACAGAGTTTCTACTTAAGTCAATTTAAATATTCTCGAACACCTATTCTCAAGTTATGGTCTGCAGACTACAAGTAGTTCTCATGAAGTCTACCCTTATGTGGTCCTTGTATTTTTTTAAAAAAAAGATAAAATTAGATTTAATGTCACACACTCTAACTGTAAATTTCAGAGTATGGAAATTATGCATGAAAATCCACAGGTACATAGAACATTTTTATTTATAAATGTGGTCCAACTTGAAAAAAGTTTGATAACACTGTTCTAAAATTAATGTAGTGTAAGGAAATCTAGGGGGAAGGGAGTTACAGTATGCTGTAGATGCTTGATTATTGGATATTTAATTAAAATTGACTCCTACTGGTGGCTGTACTCAATTTAGGAATTCATGGGCATAAACCAACTAAAATGAAAAAAAAAAAAAAAGAATTGTATAAACTTTACCATTTTTACATTTTGAGTTAAGAAACACACATTATTTTAAAGATTCTGAAATGCACGAGCTGTAATGTAATGTGGAAAAATATATTTTCCAAACTCATTGAATAGTAAAAAAAAAAAAAAAAAAACTGAAATAATCAGATTAATCTAAGTACTTTATTATGTAAATTTAAAATCTTGCCTCAAATGTGAAACACAAAAGTAGGGAAGAAAATGCATCATTGTTTATTTTCATGTGATTACTAAAAATGATGTAAAAGAGATTATAATTACATATTTTTCTTACAGGGTTCCCACGGGTCAGGGAAATGTCAGGGAATTTTTTAAATATTTGAAAAGATCAGGGAATTTTATATATATTACTTCCATCAGAATTTCTGTTATCGCCATAATGAAGTAATTTTGAATTAATTATTCATCCAATATCAAATTTTTATAAAATTTATGCAAACTATATAACAATATGAAAAATAATTAAAAAATTGGAAATTCATACAAGACATACTTTTTTCTATCATGCATCTAAATTAAAGTCCATTGTGGGGGGGTTTACAACAATATATAAGCCGAATTTTTCCTGTGAAAATCAGGGAAATTTTTAAATAAAGTCAGGGAATTTTTTTTCCAGAATTGTGTAGGAACCCTGTCTTATTTTAATCTTGTTTCAATTGTTTTTAATTTTACTTTAAATTAATTTAATAATGATAATAGTTATTTTTTATTTATATTAATTTACTTATTACAATATTTTTGTTTTTCTTCCTTATAAGTTATTTACAATTTAATGTTAGTACACTTATAAATTGCCACAGATAATTTTCTAAATGTTTTCCTGGTTTTCCAAGGATTTTGACTGTCTGCCTTAATCTCATTTCTTGAGGGTTTGATAATTGGGAGTCTACTGTATAAAAGTGATAATAATTAAAAATATGGCCTCTTTTACACAAATGAGATAAGCATGCTGAAAACAATCTGCAAATGATTCTTTTTTAGTGTTTTAACATGTTTGTCTTAATTAGTAAATTCGAGTCAATACTATTAAGCTATTCATTTCTATTGTTTTCTTAAAAATGTTATATTGTATCTTTATCCTAGGTAAATTTTAAAAAAGTTATTTTACTACTGCACAACAACTGGCAAATAAAATTATATGTTGATATGCATTCAAATAAAAATTGTTATAATCTGTTATTCTTTATTTTCTTTTTCTTGTTGTCAAATTTTCTATATGAATTATTTGGTAACTTCTTTATTATAGTGGCCCTTCACAATTAGGTTTATAAGGAGGTTGTAGGTTATGATTTCATCAAAATCATCTGTAACCTTATACAGTAGAAGTTCTTTGTTACACTATTTTATGTAATGCAATTCTCTATATAACCAACACCCCCCTTTGGTAATGGAGAAAGCTTCCTATTTAGTCCTAATATGCTTCTCCTCTTAGGCTTTGACATTATTAGAAGTAAGGATAAACGTCAACATTCTAAAGATGGAAGTTTTTTACATAAATTAATTATCATCAGTAATTATTTAAGTATTGCGCGGCAGCGCAATACTTATGTATTTCCAGTTGCACTTCTCAGTTTTAATTTAACATAGAAAAGCCTATGGAGCTTATAACTTTTTAATTTTTTTTCCCCTTTTTTTGTCCCTGATGCCACAATTTTTCTTTGTAATTTTAATGATATTGTAAATTCAAAGTACGAATGTGTTTGCCTGACGTCAGGGTCAAAACAGATGATACAGAATGCCTCAAAACAGATGCCTTTGCATGTGGGTGAATTATAATGGTGAGAATAACTTAGTCTAAGCTTTATTTATATTATTCAAATATTTTTCTTAATTCCAAATTTCACGTTTTTCATCAAGAATCAATGGACATTTTTGTTATAAAATTTAACATTTTTTTCTATCCTTGCAAAAATTCAAAAGCCATAATACTAATTTATCTACAGAAATTAATTTTCAGTTAAATTATTTCCACATGAAAAAATGAAATTTGTTTTTTTTTTTTTTTTTTTTATGAATTAAAAAGAAGATGGCATCATACAGGAATCAAAACTGATATTTTCAAACATTTGTTAGTAATACAAGAAACATTAATAAGAGTAAATGCAGAAAGCAGGTGACTATGACGTGAAAAATTTGCAACATATTTCACCGATACTGATTTTTAAGCATGAATATCAAATATACAAATGTGCCCATTCGATTAAAAAAGTGTTAACTTTCTGATTTATTTATATTTTCCTTTTATTTATTTTTAAATGAAGTTTTAATTTCATTAAGGAATACTAGCTGGAAAGAAACACTGAACTATTTATATTGTTTTTAAGACTGTGTAAAAATTGAAATCGCCGGATGCTTAGGAGTTAATAAATTTGCAAATAACCGACATCTTTTTACAGTTTTCATCATCAATATGACGTCAGCATTACACACGGGCATGTAATATATATATTGTTCATATGCAATTTCTTTTTGTGGTATTAAGAAGTAAAAATAATTATTTGTAAATTTTAAAAAGACAGAGACTTTTAACGTTAAATAAACTTAACGAAGTAGCGTTAAGTAAGCTTAACGTTATTACCGCATTTTTTATCTAAAATTATTCCTTTTGTCTTTTTTTTTTTTTTCTTTTCTTTTCTTTGTGGCACGAAAACGACTGATCTTGATGCTAAATAAATACCCCAAGTTAAATTTAGGTAACAATTTCCTCTTGCATTTACATCGCCCCCTGGCAGCATATAGGGTAGCAAAATTTAAGTAAAACTGTTTTTTATGTTTTACTGTGCAACAACTATACAGTTGTTATAATATTAACAGTCAAGATTTAAGGATATTTTTGCATTCATAGTGTACCAGAGTGGAAAATGGGGTAACTAAAATTAAATAAAAAAAAAATTATGTTTTTATTAAAGATTTTCTATGTTCGGACTGGAAGTTTTTGTCAAAACTTTGCACTACTGCACTGATGAAACATTTTGGATTAAACATTGGCAAATACACCACAAATTGTGATGTGATACCTTGTAGATCAAACCTGATGATGATATATGCAGTTAATTTTTAAATGAGTTCGCCTGAATGTGAGAGTTACTAAAAAACTTGACATATTAAACAAAAACATAATTTGCCTAACAAATTAAAAAAATAAAATTTATTTCCTAGATTATTTAAGCTTGAGAAGAGACAGATATTAAGATATTTTATTCAGTTAGTTCTACATTTAATGTTAAATTTTTGTAACAAATTAGTTAAACCAAGTGAACATTGAAAAATAAAAATGAAATTCAAACAATATGATACTTAAGCACCCGAAAAACTTACATTCCATTCAAACAAAATCAAAATAAATCTTAAGACTTTTTTGTGAAAGATTATATATAGTTCAGATAAATCGAAATAAATCTTTGACTGTTTTGTGAAGGTTTGCAGTTGAGATGCCTAATCATTTGTTTTCACCTAACGTAAACTTAATACAAAATCAGCAATACAAATATTTGCAACTTAAATTTGGAAAAAAGTCTTAAGATTTATTTCGATTTTGTTTGAATGGAATGTAAGTTTTTCGGGTGCTTAAGTATCATATTGTTTGAATTTTATTTTTTAATATTCACTTGGTTTAACTAATTTGTTACAAAAATTGAATAGTAAATGTAGAACTAACTGAATGAAATAATATCTGTCCCTTTTTGGGCTTAAATAATCTAGGAAATACATTTTATTTTTTTAATTTGTTAGGCAAATTATGTTTTTGTTTAATATTATATTGATCAGTAATGAAATGCATCAGATTTGGTGTACACTTATTGTTACAATGGAAGTTAATCAAATACTCTAAAAACTCAACTATTTTCTTTCCCTAATGATAAAGAATTGAAAAATAAATGGCTAACAACAATAAACCAAATATGTTTTGTTCCTTCAAATTTGAACAGAGTAAGTTATTTCTGTTGTATTTTATTATATCATGCAAATTAAACTGTTTTAGCAAAATCTGTATAAATTACATATTAAAAAATGAAATATCTATATTATAAAGGACAAACATATCTGTGTGTAATGCATACGTCATTTTGCGAAAGGCAATCGGTTTGGCAATTTCTGCTACTGCAAATTTTTAAACTTCTAACCATCACACATTTTCAATTTTTACACTGTTGTACAGGGAAAAAAATGAGCTTTTAAATGCAATTTGTTTGAAAGCTGCATCTCAATTTATTTTTGAGATATTAATTTTTTTTGTAGTTTTTAATACAAATTTTGTAATTGTGGCAACTGAAGTACTCTATTTATATTGAAAGTAAAGGGAAAATTGTAGATTACTGTATGTTTTTGTTGCCATTTTCTCGTAAAAACAGAAAAAAATGAAATAAAAAAAAAATGTTATATCAAGAATATCGTCTGTTAATTAATCAGGTGAATTTTGGTTTTATTTTGTTTTTATTCATCAAGTTAATAAATTGTAGTTTATTGCAAACTTACTTTACAAATGATACAAAGCTGAATGAATGTAATTTTATTATTCCGTGTATAATAACGTTTTCCGAATTTTGAAAAAATATACATGAATGATTTCTGATAAAACATGGAGCTATTATTGCTTTTTTCTGGGTTTGTATGTTATTTCCTGATAATGACATCATATGCATATTTTTCTACAAATGTTTTTTAAGACTGGATCGTAAATGTGAATGCTTTAGCCGATGCAAATGACGTGATTTGATAAAAAGAGCGTGTATTTAATTCTTAAAACAGAAATATGTTTTATCGAAGTGCGTCATTTTCACTTGCTGCTTTGAAACTCTTCACAGGTAAAAAGGCTTTACATTTGAAAATAATGTAATCGAAATCACGCCCTGATAAAATGCAATATTTTACGAAAATTTACAATGTCTTTATAGAAGAGCAGTGACATACACTGTGTCAGAATTCTTTGTCCAAAAAATAGCAATTTATATTACAAAATTTGATGATTTTCGCCTGGATGAAATCACTTCGCCAAGTTAGACAAGCAAATAAAGTACATTTTAGGAATAATTCTACGTTTAAAATAATGTCAGGTTCCCAAAGTTTTTGTCTAAAATTCTTTCCACTAATAAAATTTTATTGCTATTCTTTAAGACATTCTACAATAATTTTATCAAAATAACATAATTTGCTTAATTTAATTTTTCATAATTTTATATAATCTCTATATATTTAAAATACAAAAATGTTTTTTAGTCATCTGCCCTGAGCATTCTGCTGAACCAGTTTTACTAATATAAATTTTTTTTAAACTTAAGCTGATTATTTGTAGATGTGCCTGCACTAGCTGTTTTTAATCCCCATTTTTATATTTAAATAGTATTTTATGAAATTTCTTCAAAATTGTTGTAATTAGATAGCTTTTATTATTGCAGAGAAGAGAGAAATAATAAGGTTTATTCATCTTTATTCATGACATTTTCTGATAAAAATTCAAAATCGTTGTATAGGGTTTAGTGGCGCAAAACAGAGAATGACGTACTGCTTTTGAAAACATGCATTTTTTCTCAAAGTTTCCATGTTTTTTTTACCTTCTACATGTGTACTGGTATTAAGTTTCTGACACTAGGCGAAATGCTTAAGTAAGTGAAAATGACGTCATATTTAAAAGAAAACGATCATTTTCTTAGATAAAGCTAAATATTTTAACACAAATGCTACTAAAAACATAAATCAGGCAATTTTTACTCTCTTCTTTTACGATTAGAATCTCAAGATAAGGTGCAATTGTTTACGTGCAAAGATGTTGCTGAAAATCGTGACTTCCAGTTTTGAGTTAAAAAGATTTCAAATTAAAATACCATTTAAAAAATAATAGTGAAAATGGAGATGAGAAGTGCATATATAAATTTTGAGAGGGTGAAAATGATGTCCAGTTTAGATTTCATGGGGGAAAAATTCTATAGTCGTGTCAAAGTGGATTAACTTTCGTTGTTTTTCATTCTGGAATATCAAGAAAAAGAGCCTCAATTGTTAACTTCATCATAATAACTGATTTTTATTATATTTTACTGATTGCGTATCTGTCTACATTATAAAGTACAAATGTTTCTCTACGTAACACTGATGTCATTTTGTGAATGGCAACACTTCACGATTAAATTCCGGTACTGCATTTTTTAAATCTTCTAACCATTGTACATTTTTAATTTTTAGAACGTCTTTACGGAAAAAAAACTACTTTCAAATGCAATTCGTTTAAAAACTGTATCTTAATTGACTGATTTATTACGTTTTTAAAAATAATTTTCAAGTATGATATTTTGTAATTTATCTTATCACGAGCAGGCTTTAGTACATAATAATAATAAATAATTTTGCACATAAAGCAATAAAAATTGTTCAGCATTTATTTCTGACCAATTTTTCACAATGAAATTAAGACTTCCTCTATAAATAAATAAAAGAATAATATTATAAAAACACATTTGTAATCAAACAAGTTAAATTTTTAGGCAGCCAAATAGGGGGGCGGGGGGGGGAAACCTTTCAAATGGAATTTATTTGCAAAGTGTATCTCAGTTTACAGATTGTCTATGGTTTAAAAAAAAAAAATCAAGCATGGAATATTTTAAAATTCATCTCTATTGCATGGAGCTTGATTATGAAAGATTAATCCGTTTTCCTTTAAAACAACATAGAGTTCACTTTCTTACAGCCAATATTCCATAAAAAAATTCCTCTATGAATAAATAAATAAAATAATATAAACAAAACACAAATTTAACAGACATGTAATTGAAGTACGCGCTTAAAGCTCTGAAAGTATCAGAATTTAAAAGGATGCTGTAAGTAGTAAAATCTTGGGTTAATAACTCTTAGCATGCATCTAAATATGTAAATATCGCTTTTAATAAATTTCAAAACTTTATTTGATTGTATAATTCATATTTTTCATATGAAAAATGCTTTTTTATTGTAGGTGGGCAATTAAAAAAATATATTGCACACAAAAAAAATATTAGTTTTCAATAAAAAAAAAAAAAATGCTTTTACCTTTATACCCGGGAAGCCCGGTACGATTTCCTAGTTTATTTTTAATAGTTTTTTATGATCATTAAAGCAATATTTAGCTTTTTTATAGAAACATTTGGATACTACTACTATTTTAAAATTTTTTCATCCAAAAAGATCTAACAATTTTTATAAACGTTTAGTTATTTGATATAATTAAATCAAGAACACATTTTAAATAAATTTTAATACTTGCTATTCAATTTAATTCAGTCAGCCCTTAAACTCACTACTGTTTATTATATGTAGAATCCTTGTCATAATTTTATATAGTTTTCTTGTGGTTTGTATGGTAATTTTATATGGTTTGTTTTTTATTTAAAATGCATAATTCTAACTTTTTGTACCACAATGCAGATGAGTTGTTGTTCATCAAAGCATATGATTTAAATTAAGAATTCATACAAAATCCTATTTTTTAATGTCTTTAATGGAATAGTTATTAGCATTTTGATGAGATTTCGTGCTAAAATAAGTTTACTTTTGACCGTGTTAAAATATTCTGGTGAAATCAAATTGCGATCCAATCTAAAGTTTTGAACACAGTTATTGTTATTATTTGACAATTAATTTTTCAGGTGACTGTTTATGAGTTTACATTTTCATTGTATTTTGTTGTCAATAAGTTAATAATGGATCTGTAATTCTGAGAACATATGTGCATTTCTTGAATAAAAAAGGACATAAATGAGTGATCAATAAAATCACATTATTTTTGCAAGAAACATATTTTCCTCCAAACTTTTATTTATTTTTATAAGATATGTTACTTATGTTATAAGTCATTAGCTGCTAATCTTAATCCAAAATCTCATTAACACGAATTCCTGACCAAATTAAACATCTTTTCTTATTAACTTTATCTGTTAAATATTGAAGTTAGAATATGAATATGCTGTAAAAATATAACTGTATTCAAATTTTATAAGATTTTTTCTAGGGCATTGCATAAGAACTTTAATTTTAAGTATTTTCCATGACAATATTAGGAAATGATCTATAAAATAAATTTAGTAATTATTCTTTGTCATAAAAAAGTCTTCATGTAAATATGGAATTTGTAAATTTTCATGCCTTCTATGCTTACTTAGTTTGTGTTAAAAGTTCTTTTTTTAAGTGTTACATTACATCTAATTATTTTAGACATCTGCACAAAAGCCTTTGAATTTATTATTTTTAATTAATTGGTTTTAATTAAAACACAGGCACAATAAATATATTACTTAAAATAGCAAAGCAAACATTTATGCATTTTGTACATATTTTTTTAACAGAAGAGGTGCAGCATTAATTAAAACATTTTTTCATGTCTCATTTTTGTCATTTATATATTTATTTCAACCTTTTAATGTGTTTTTGTTTATTTTCATTTATGCGTTCTCCGATAAGTAATTAGTTTTACAAATAATATTTTTAATCAAATTGTTAATTCTAACCAATAGTTATGTTTGAATAAGATTTAAAACTATTTGAAATTCTTTGATAAGTTTTTATTTATATACTAAATGTATTTTAAAAAATCGAAGTGTTTAATCTAATCTTACAATATTCAATTAATTTTTTTAAATAATGTACAATATATTAGTTTTATCAGAAGAGATATTCAATCTGAGTTGAGAAAAATGCATAATTATATTCTTATTCTTAAAAAAAAAAAAAAAAAAAAAAAAAAAAAAAATTAGTTCCCTTCATTAATGCATAATTATTTTAATTTATCTAACCTGATTTTCTTCCTGCTTTTGATGATGTCAAAACTACATGTCTGGATTTCTCCAGATATCTAGGGTAGTTGATATAATGCAAACTTCTCAGACTTAAACAATGAATCTTGCAGTTGAAGCATTTGCATTCCCACATTGAAAAAAATTGCTACTCTCTAGAGGACTAAATTTGATAAATTAGTTCAACTTTATCTCCTTAATTCAGAACTTTTTAATAAAAAAGATTGCTATTATTACGGCAGGGTTTTTTTTTTTTTTTTTTTTTTTTTTAAAATAAGTAATATAATGAAGGATTTTGTCCAGGCATATTTGGACCGTATGTACAAAGTAAATTTAACAATGAAATTTATAATCTGCACAACTTCTGTCTCAAGGGATGTCATATAAAGGTACTCTACTGTATTTTGATAAGTTTCAGGTATATTTGGCCATGTTTACAAAGTTTAATTATGTGATAATGTGATTTATATAACATGCAACTATTCATTTTTATATCTGATATAAGGATCTTCCGCTGTATGCACATTATATATATGTTGTATATAGGCATACATCATAACTTTGCCATACATCTAGGTCACTTGGCGATTCATCCTTGCAGACCTCTGCAATAATGAAGTAACAATTATTTTAACCAAAACTGGAAAATGGAAAAATTTAAACTTTCATATAATAAATTATGACTGCATTTAATTATTATTGTGTGATTTCATTTATATAAAATCTGTGATGATTGATTAGTTTTAATTGGCATCACAGGTATTGTTGCATAAATATTAATGTTTCACTTCCAAGCATGACAGATGAGCTTTATTTTATACACTGCAAGTAGCAATTGAAAGGGCATATTGAAATGTGTTTTTAGGCGCATAAATTATTTGCCCTCGTATCCTCGTTATCGATATATAAAGTTTTAAAATTTGCAAAATAAAACATCTAGCGTTCAGAAGGGAAGGCACTCTGCCAGCCAGCGAGCGAAACAGTTCATGGTGTAAAACAATAGTAGCTTCCCTTCTTATCAGTTAGAAGTTCTTTGGGTAAATTATCGGTGTCATGTGACTTTATTCAGTTTCGAAACCAGATTTTGAATATAGAACCCAGTAAGACATCACATTTAGGCTCTGTGTGAAGCTCGTGTTATATTGAAAAGATGCTCTTAATGCATCATTGATGCATTAAAATGCAAAATAATGCAGCACTTATGCACCATTTAGCATTATTTTGTGATTCATTATTTAGTGTTTTAATCCATCAGTGCTGCAGTAAAAATAGTTGGCTGTACAAAACTGCCAAATGTGTGGCACAAACTGGATTTAAGATTTGGTGTTAGTCGTGTTACGAAAGGTTTGCACACCGAACATTTGTAACTGAAAAAAAAAACTTGGAATGATTCTCTTTATTTTCATATATCACTTATTATAATATGTGTTTTGAAAATATAGATTTTCAAAATCCAGTCAATCCAAATTTGTGCCAACCCTGTATATCTTGATAATGCGGAGACGAGGGCAAATAATTTATGCATGAGCAAATGTGTTTCAATATACACTTTCGATTACACTAAGGTATAGTTTCCTGGTAAGTATGACTGATGAACTTTATTCACTGTCAAGGAAAAAGTATGTGGTGTGTCTATAGAAGTTCTCACTTCAATAATTTTTTACATTTATTTCTAAATGAAGGAAATTTGTTTTCAAGTGTGTTACTAATTGTATTCCTTATTTTTAGGTTGTCAGTGCATTCATCTAGCAGCACAGTTTGGTCACACTGCTATAGTTGCATATTTAGTTGCCAAGGGCCAAAATGTAAATGCAGCTGACAAGAATGGTATGACTCCTCTGATGTGGTCATGTTATAGGATTTCTACGTGAGTTAATAATCTGTGTAATTAAAAAAGTTTTTAAAATCATGTTATTATTGTAGTAAATAATCTGTACTTTTAAATGAAAATATATGATATTAAAGTCTGAATATTTTTATCTTTGTTTTTTGATCTTGATTTAAAGTAACTCTTTTAACTCATAAATATTCATTAATGCACATCATCTTTTGTCTTAGACAGGTACTGACATAACCTATACAATGTGTTTTGCATACTTCAGCATTTCAGATTTTTAATAATTCTTTGTCTAGAAAGGAAATTTTTACCAATATATTTTTACCAAACACTTTCAACCAGACAATCTAAAGCAATCCTTTTTTCAGCCTATATTTTATGCTGCAGGCTTGACACAATTTATGCTCCATACCCTCCAATGCAATTTGTGTTCATTATTACTCGAGCGTTTGTTGCTTTTAAAAGTATTTTCTGATTTATTTTGTATTAAAATTTTGGATCCAGATAAAAGATAAGTTGTTAAATGCAATATGCACAAAGTTGTATTGATTAAGAATATGATTATTATTTTTTAAAAACATTTTATAAATTTGAAACAGGCTTTATTGAAATGAAAATGTATTGCTATTTCTAATAGTGCAATTTGTTTTCTTTGTTTGAACATGCACTATTAGGAATTTAATTAAAATCACATATAACCTTTATGATTTTTAAAAGTGCCAAAAATGTTCATTTTGAAAGTTGAGAATCGAAACTATCAGTAGTTTTATAAAAAAAATTTTGTTTTCCTTTATTCAGTTCAATATTTTTTTAACAAAACAAACTATTTGCCTGTGCTTGCATTGAATGAACATGTAAAGGGAAAAAAAAAACCCTTAAGTTCTGAAGTCAAAACATTATACAAATTAAAGTTTATTTAATCACAATACAAATTAACATTGGTTATATGTTTTCTTTAACCTTAAAACACTATAAATTTAAATTTATTTACTAAGCAATAAATTAATAAACTTTTAAATGTCTCTCTTCCAGAAGACTGTGCATTAGGGTGGTCACAAGCAACATGGGGAAAAAAATTTTTAACGTTTTCTTCGGGGGGACCCTCCTAAAAGTTGCCAATTAGTTAAAAAATGAGATTGGCAAAGTTTCAGCTCAAATAAATAATATTAACCCGTGCCTCATCGAGGTTGAATTCTTGAAAATTTGCAATTTTTGGCAAAAAATTGTCGTTTTTCTTTCCTTATGTGAAAAATATTTGTCTTAGAAACCTGATTCTTGTTTTATTTCATAGAAACTGTTGTTGCCTTGAACTTTTACTCTCATGAAAACTTATATTTAATGAACATTTAGTATTTTTCAGGACATCTAGTGAACCATACCCTCAAACTCTGCATTTTTGAAACATAGGTAAAAAATGACAAATTAAAAATTTTATTACTTTTGATAATTTTTTTTGTATCATTTTTATTAATAGGCAAAAATAAGTGAACAATTTTTGTAACTTTAAAAATATTTCACGAATTATAATTGATTATTACTTATCTAGTTCTGTGTCTAGTAAGAAAGATCTTCTCGATTTGTGTTGCAGTTGAACCTCTGAATTTCTCTTTTTATTACAAGGCTGTTTTTGTTATCTGTTATGGTTATCTATTTTTAGAATTGACAAAACATTCCGTAAAACCCCTTGCCCCTCTTGATATGATGGCAGAAATGTAAGATTTTTTAAATTGGCCACATGTCTCATCAAATCAACGACAGTAAGCAGCTAAGTAATTGTCAAGTTTTATGTATTTTATTTTATAATATTCGCAAAATGAACTGATCGCCAGAGAAGCTGATAGACTTAGAATACATCCACTAGCTAACCACAGATATCGACTCTGCAAATAACTGTTTCGTAAACAAAAAACTGAGCTCATCAAAAACAGATTTTAAAATTCCCGTTTAGAGAGAACTGTTGTTCACTGGGGTGGAAAACTGCTGCACCATTTTTTGAATAAAGAAAATGTAGAGTGGATAAAAGTTTTAATTAGTTGTGGGGATGAAGAACAGTTACTACGAGTTCCTCAACTTGAAAATAGTATCGGAATAATTCAGGCGAAAGCTGTATTTTTAGCAGTTGAAGAGTGGGAGGAAGTTGGTAAAATCCAGGCAATATTTTTTGATACAACTGCAGTAAACACAGGTCGCCTCAGAGTTAACCTGCATTTTTCTATAGCAATTGTTAAAGGAAAAGTCTTCTGTATTTACCATGCCACCAGCATAATTTAGAAAGCTGTTCTTGATTGTAAAATGGACACAATCACTGCCCCTCAGCCAGATATTAAAAAAAAACCTAATTCTGATTTGGTGGTCTAAATTAAACCAGAGTAAGTATACAAATGTTACTGAAGATGAAATACTAGGTATAAATAGTTAATTCAGAAGAAATTTCAAATTTTCTTACAGGAACTCTTAAAAATTAACAGCTCAGGGATGATTATAAAGAGTTTATCCAACTTTGTTTAATTTTTATTGAACTCCTTCCTGCAAAAGACTTTTTTTCAAAGCACCTGGTACTTTTAATCATGTCAGATGGATGGAGGCACAGGCCATTCATTCTCTTAAAATATATTGTTTCAGGGATCATCTTTCAATAACAAATTTAGAAAAAGAAGGTATCGGAGATTTTTTCTTATTTTTAATCAATATTTATGCAAAAGCGTGCTTCAATACTTCCACTGCCACTTTAGCCCCCAATTCAAGACCTGCAAATAATAAAATCACTTGTTCACTACAGAAAATTTGATAAATAGGTTACACACAGACAAAGCACTTGCTAAAATGACAAACCGCCTTTGGTATCTTAACTCGAATCAAGTTGCATTTTCATTTTTAGATAATACTTTGGTAAAAAAAAGCCAACATAAGCCACCTTATCTAAACCATTACCACTTGTATCCTTTCCGGAGCAGTGTCCCACGCCGGGAGCGCCTAATTTTAATTCCAAACTTACAAACGGCATGAAGAATATTTTAATAAAATTTTGCTTTTACAATGAAAGGTTAAAGTAATGTGATTTTAATTTCTAAAAATGTCGTATTGTAAATTCCGGGGTAGACCATCATTTCATCCTTTTACGAACAGAATTTTTCTGTGCCGGAAAGGGTTAACATGACAGTTGTAAGGGAAAATAATTTATTTTCTTTATTATGCCTCCTTTCTTAATAATAAAATGCAATTGAGCATTATTTGCTCTCATTTCTATACTTCCTTTGCCCTCCCTTTTTAAAAAAAAATTCTTTCAGTTTAAAATTCGATTTTTTTCCTTTTCTTTGGAATTTTTTTTAATCAAACACTTTATTGGACTTCACAAAATGAAAAAAAGAAAAAAAAAAGGTGGAAAGCAGATGAAATGGAATGTTACAAATTTTTTTTTTCGCTTTTTCAAAAAAAGTCAATTTTTAGGATTCAGGTGAAGTCTGGTCCTGGAAAATGCGCATATTTTTAAATCTATACATTTTTAGAAAAAAATGGTGTGTGGTTCTTCAAAGCAAAACTTTTTTTTATAAAATGAGACCTGCATTATGTTTCTAGGTTCAATTGTATTCATTTCATGAAGGAAAAACAGCATTTTTTTGCGAAAAATCACGTTTTTTTCAAACATAAACCTCAATGAGGCACGGTTTAATATTATCCAAATGAGCTGAAACTTAGCCAATCTCATTTTCTAGTCAATTGGCAACTTTTTGGGGGGTCCCCCCGAAAAAATTCGAAAATTGATTTCTTGTGACCACCCTACTGTGCATTCATCCAATTAAAAACTGTGAGTTTTGAAGAATAAGAGTTGTCTTAAAAAATTGCAAAATTTTTTGCTAAGTTTAATTACAGAATGAAGCATGATTGCAACTCACAAACTAGTTTTAATCACAGTAACAATTCTTCATTTAAAGTGAAATTTTTTGCAAATTCTAATGACTTAGCACACAAACATTAATAATTTAACTTAATCCATGTAACGGAGGATCTAATGTAACCACTTTGATTTATAAAGATAAGGTAGTTTTTCATCAGTTCTCAGTTTTGTGCCAATTTTCGAGCTGAGAATAGCAACAATGGAATGAAAGATAAGGTTTCGTTCTCTAATTATGGGCAAATAATTGGAACTTTATTCCTCTTAATGCCAACATTGAGTAGTAGATTAGTTTCCTGTTAATATGCTTTTTTTTAATCACCTAATTTATATTTTTTGAAATTATTTTAAATGGTGGCATACAAGAATATAAAATTTAACTGTAAATTTGATAGTCATTTAACAAAAACCAAAATCTTGTTTTTTGTCGAATAAAAGACTTTTGTAAAAAAAAAAAAAATTGCATAAATGATAATTTAAAACTAGTCGGATGTACCAATCCCAAAACTTTCTTCTATCTCATACATGTTAATACTTCAAAATTCGCTATCACACTGCCAAAATTAAATGGCAATCTATTAAATGGCAAAATGAGGATTCTAACGATATGAAATTCCGTGCATTAATTCTTGAGATATGACTATCGCTGAAATCGTCTAAATTCAGCAAAATGCTGCCTAGCAGCGCCACCTATTGGGTGATTTATACCAAATCCTAATCAGCAACAGTTTATGTCAACGTCTGACTGAATCTGAAGTTTGGAGAAAATCCGTACATTAGTTTTTGAGATAGAGCAATAGCGAAAATCGTGAAAATTTCTGCATAGCAGCGCACCTATTGGGTGATTAACACCAAAACCTAATTAACAACAACTTGTGTCAACATACAACTAAATCTGAAGTTAGATGAAAATTGGTCCATTAGTTCTATTGATAGAGCTATTGAGGCAATTGTGGAAAAGGCAGCAGAGAAGCGCCATCTGTTGGGCGATTTACACCAACACCTAATCAGTAGCAAGTCATATCAAGGACTAACTTAATCTGAAGTTTGATGAAAATCCGTGCGTTAGTTCTTAAGATAGAGCTATTGGGGAAATCGTGTAAATCCTGCAAAATTCATCATAACAGCGCCACCTGTTGGGTGATTTACACCAAAACGTAATCATCATCAATTCATATCAAGGACTAACGAAATCTGAAGTTTGATCAAAATCCATGCATTAGTTCTTGAGATAGAGCTATTGCAAAAATCGTGAAAAATGCAGCATTGCAGCGCCACCTGTTGAGCGATTTTCACCAAAAACTAATCAGCATCAATTTGTATTAGGCACTAACTGAACATCAATTTTTATTAAATTCCGTGCATTAGTTCTTGAGATAGAGCGCCCACAAAATTTGTGTCACATACACACAGACAGACAGACTCACAGAGTCACAGACAGACATTTTGTAAAAACATGTTTTTTGGAATCTCTGACCCCTAAAACGTGTAAATCCGTCGAAAACCGGAATTCGAAAATTTTCATGAATCCAATACTTTCTTCTTGTAAAAATAGAAGAAAGTAAAAATGGTAGTACAAATTCCAAAAAAAAAATTTATTGAATGGGGGACGGACAAAATTTACAATATTGGGTTCAAAGATTAAATTAAGATTGCTTTTATATATGCTTTGCCAGTAAGCTTTGAAAATCAGAAGAAAAAAAAATGCAAAAAAGCCCTTCAATAAAATAATCTAATCGAAAATTCGAACCTCAGCTTCATTGAAGCCTGTCTTTGTCTCTCTGGACCAAGTTTACAGACCAATGTGCAGTAGTCTGTTCTAGAAACAACAAACACTTTCCTTTCTCCACCTGCCTTACTTTGCACTTGTTTTTATTATAAATGTAGATTACATGTAGCCAACAAAAGGCAGGCTGTGGTACTCCACGATTATATTCCCACTGGTCCATACAATAACAAACTGCATTATATTTTTATCGTATTTTAAAAATACAATACGCAGCAAAACTCTAAATGGTCCTTCCTGTCTATCAAGTGAATAATTTAATTGTGGTCATACGCGATGCAGTATGTTAGACGAGAAAAATTTCAAAATAATAACTGCTGATAAAGTAAAGGCAGCTGGCCGTTTGTGTAAAACAAGGTGTATCGTTATGAATGGAACTTTTGAAACCGCAACTAATTTTAAAGCATATTTAAAGATTAGATTTTTTGTTTTATACCATTTAGAGTCCTGCATCGGGTTGGGTCAAAGGTTTTACTATAGTTGAATATTAAAGAATATAGATTTGTTCATTCTTCTCTGTGAAACATAAAAATGATATTAGAGAATTAGAGGTTTGCACGGGCCGGAATTACCAGGCCTGGAAACGGCCCGCCCCGCTCCATCCCGTGTAAAACTTAAAAGTTCGGCCCTAGCCCGGCAAGGCCCATTTATAATTTTATCGGCTTCGTCTAAATATTTATATCGGGCCAGTAGACTGGCTTAATTGTAGCTACCGGCCCGGCCTGGAAGGGCCATTCATTTTTTTTGCCGGCCCGGACCGTTTTGTTTATCAGCCCGGCCCATTGAAAAAACTGCTCTAATAAAGCGGCCTGGCCAGTTTGAAATTTTGCTGACCCGCCGCGGCCTGAGGGCCGGACCGGTGCAGACCTCTATTAGAGATACGTTGATAATTTTTCATAACGGTATTAAAACATGATTTGCTTTCCTTACATTGCGGGTTCAGGTCAGGTTGTGGGTTGAAATATTGCGGGTTCGGGTCGAGTTGCGGGTTGCCTGAAATTATTTTTGCGACTTCGGGTCGGGTTGCGGGTTGCCGAAAATTATTTTTGTGGGTTCAGGTCGGGTTGCGGGTTGACTTAAAATGGAATTTGCGGGTTCGGGTCGGGTAAAACCCGACCCGTGCAGGACTCTAGTCCACCTGAATTAACAAAGGCATGCATTATTAAGGTAAGCTGGAAGCATGCTATATTTTTAAGAATCTCATAAAATACTGCCATTAAAATAATTCCAGTGTCCGAGTAAACCACTTAAAAGTTCGTTGATAATCTGAAAAGTCCATCTCTTTTTTTTTGTTCTTCATTTTGCTAAAAAAAAATGTCTAATGCAAACTCTGATTATGTTTTGAAGTATAGAACAATAGACAACTTAATCTGGAGGAAATCTATAATAATACAGATAAAAGTTTGTTTTTGTGTACTGTGTTCTGAAGAGACAGCTGCATGCAGAACTACAAGATTTGGCAGGAAGGTACTTTATCTGAAGTTAGGCACTACAAAGCTAGGTTTAGTTTTTGTTCATAATTTATTTATTTAAATTTCTATGGGATACTTAGCGTTTTTTATATTTTGTGGCAATTTTCCCAAATTAGTAAAAAAAAATCCAGTTTCAAACTTTTAGCCCAGTATATTAAATTTTGTCCTCTTTTCAATAAAATTTAATCTGAATGCATACTAGAGATGAGTTCAAGCTCATTTTTTGGAGCCCGGGCCCACCCGAGCCCGACGATTTTAAATCCGAACCTGAAAGATTTTTTGTCATCAGAGCCCGAGCCTGATACCACTCTTTACCGATACATCTTTAACTATAATCGATTCCTTTCTCATAACAGTCTTCCGTGATTGACGTGAACCGGAAAATCAATGTAAATTACAAAATTGACACCGTTATCTTAAAGGTCAGATGCCTTTATATTAAAAGAAGAAACACTGACTGATTGCTTCCTATCAGAATAATAAAGTAATTATATTTACTTACGAAGCAAAGTGATCTCGTAAATCTACTACAGAGTCCTTAACATGAGCAGAGCTCATGACAAATAGATATAATACTCAGTAAAGTTATTTTCATATGAAGAATGATTATGACTCATGCGCAAATATAAGATTAAATAATTTGCAAACCTCAAGCTAATTCTGGTCTACTAAAAATCGAAGAAAACATTCTCTTTGTGTTAGATAACTAAATAAAAAATAAATAAACGATTGGACTAAAAAATATCTTTTGTCACAAACGAAAATCCTAATAAAAACAAATTCATTGCTTGTGTTTGTTTTGATTGGCACCATATTAATTGATCATCGTCGAAAATGCTGTATACATAAATCTGAAAACATCACAAATTTTCTTTTGAAACAGCAATCAAATACTAAAATAAATAAACACGATTTTTGTTACCCCTTCATTTTGATCTAAATAACATTGAAAAGACTTGAAAAGTAATTTTAAACGGGGAAAAAAGTTCTTTCAATCTTTTCTATACATAAATAAATATAGTTTTCCGGTTTCAGAAAGAACGAGCCCGAGCCCGAAGGCTAGAATAAAAATAGAGCCCGAGCCTGTCTCATCTCTAATGCATACAGTGATTTTGCATTTGACAGTCTCATTAGTAAAAGGAATCTGGTTTCAATCTTTTACTCCTACCAGGGATCTGTTTAGGAAGAAATTAGGTCCTTTAAAGAACCCTTCACAAAATTTTTCATCTCAGAAGAGGATCCTTCACAAAACTTTTCACCTTAAAAAAGGACCCTTCACAAAATTCTTTGCCTTAAAAATATGCCTTTTACAAAATTTTTCCAGCTCTAAACTATACCTTTCACAAATTTAATCATTTAAAAGTAAAATGTGACCTGTCATTTTTACATATATGAAGAAAACATATCTATTTTACATAGATATATCTTTTAAAATATATATAAAAAAGAACCTGGACATAACGATCATTTCAAATTCACAAAATTAGGACTAGATTTTTCACAAATGTAAAAAAGCTGTTTACAAAAACAGGAGCCTGAGAGAAAAGTCTGGACAGACCCCTGCCTACATAATAAATTTTGTCTTCCATGCAATAAATTTGATTCAAAATTTGTACAGCAATTTTTAAGTTTTTTGTTGTTTTTTTAGCCAATTTTAGTTTTTTTCACATTTTGCAGCGATTTTTTGCATATTCATAAAAGGAATCCAGTTTGTCTCTTAGCTCATTAAAGTAAATTTTATCCTCTACTATATTTGAATTTTTATGTGATTTTTCCAAATTAGTAAAAGGGATTTGGTTCCAATTTTTTTAGCCCAATGCAGTTAATTTTGTACTTTTTTTAAGTAAAATGTACTTTGTTTTTATATAGCGACTTTATTTTTTTTTATTTTTTTTTTGTTTTGTTTTGTTTTGCTTAATTTTTTTTTATATTTGTGAAAGGAATCCAGTTTTTTAATTTTTATATAATTTTTTGCATATTTAAAAAAATATATATATGATTTTGGGGTTTTTTTGCATTTTGTAGACATTTTAAATTCAAGATATAAGACATTTATCAAAAAAAAAAAAAAAAAAAAGGAACACTCTTTTTGTATCCAAATAATTTCATTGGCTATGCTTACAAATTTTATTCCTTTAAGTATAAAAATAATTCTGCGAATGTGTCAGAAAGTTTTTCGTTGTTGAGCAGCAAACTGAAATAATGATAAAAAAAAAAAGCAAAATTCTTCTCTTTTTTTTTTTCTTTGTTATTAAAAAATAATTGTTATATCTGTTGTTAATTGACTGATTTCGTTCAAATTTTCAGCGAGTTGAAATGATAATAAATTAGGTTGGGTACCAAATTTTTATTAAAATATAATAAGTTATCAAAATTATAGACCCTCAGACAAAATCCCTCTATTAGACACACAGAAAAGGTGAGCTGAAAACTATCTGCAGTTTATTTAGCTCGAAGAAGCAGGGCGTTATGGGAGTCAGATAAGCTTTCCATAGATATGTTTTTATTATGCAGAAAGAAAATCTGCATAGAATTTTTCAAAAGAAAACAAAACCAAAACTAAATTAATGCATCTATCCATAATAGGAAGTTTTATATAGGGTAGATGTGCCAGCAGTGGCACCAACTTATATGGGTGCGAGCCCACCCAATAATTTGATCTGTCTGCCCACCCAATTTCATTTGATTTAATTCATAATTTATTTTCTTAATTATTTAATCGCTGACATGAAATTATGTTTTATCAATGTTCTCAAAATAGTTTTGTTTGAAAAATAGTAAGGACATCAATTAGACTGACATGAGTACTGAAAACCCCCTCAGCAGATGTCTAGTTAAATTTCTCACGAAAACAAATTTCCTGCATATTTTGCCATCTGTTTTGATGCCTTAATTGATAAAACACTTAGGTGACTAAAATGTATGCTTTTCTTAACATTTAGTTTTTTACACTTTCAATAATTAGCAATTCAAATGTTATTTTAAAATAAATATTAATGTTTTTATAAGGAAGAATTTATAAGAATATAATTTAATAAAATTATTTATAAAATTATAATAAAATTATAATGATTTAAAAATTTGCTTAAAAAAAACATAATTTGAATTATCATCTTTAGTCATTCATTCCTCTCATCTCTCTCTCTCTCTCTCTCCACACACATACACACTAAGAGAAAATATTATATGTGTTATTTTATTCAAAAAATTTTAAGCCCACCCAATATGTTTGAAAAATTGGCGCTACTGTAGTGCCAGTAATAGACACCCTTCAAAGTTTTTGGTGTATAAAAATATTACGAATAAAAATTTAGTTTTTATTATGTTTTTAATAATTCCCCCTTGCATGCTTTATAACTTGGGTTATTGTTAACACTCTTAATCAAACCAGTTAGGAAGCAGAAAATAATCTTTCACAGTACCACTGTTTTCCAGTGAAAATCTTAATGAACATGCTAAGAGCTGACTTCAATTAATTAATTTATATCTTTTTTATGTTCTTGCAAAAATGGCATGTTTTTGTTTCGATAGTAAAGCTTTGAATTTTTTATACTAATGGCAATTTACAAATTTCATTTATTTTTAAGATTTTAGGACCATTATCCATTACTGGAATGCTTAATTAGTCAAATTCCAGTGATGGACACCCCATCTGGACATTACTAAAAGTGCAATTTCTATAATGTTCATAGTGCATAATACCTTTTGATTTAATTGAAAAGCAAAGCAATTAAATTTAATTTTTAAATGGCGCTTACCAGAATTTAATAACATTTTATTTTTAAAATGTAATCCTAGAATGCTTCTCATTCGTCTTCTGCATGAAGCCCATAACAAATAATCTTGACCTCTTCCAAAAGAGGAAATGGGTCGTGCCTCTCAGTACCTTCATTTGACCTTGGCTACTACATTTGAGGATATTCCTTCTTCCCGAAATATTTGTGCATTTGGTGTTTTCAGAACAATATTTGTCTCTCAGACGAATTGTTAGCAGTAACTTTTGTATTTGAGAATCTGATTTAGTTTTTTTGCTGTGATGATGTGACATGTCAAAATGTTTTTTTGGAGTAGACCTTAGGCTATCCGGGAAAGAACTATTGAAACAACTAAGAGATGAAGAAAATTTTATTTATAGAGATAAATCAGAAAATGAAGATTTTATTGAATTTGAAAATGACAAAATCGCTGATAGCGATAGGGATGAAAATAATGAATTATCCTTTGACCATAAAGATGAAGAAAGGACAATGTTGAAAAAACAAACCCAGGAGGACAAAAATATGAAGTCAAATTCTGAAGCTAAAACTGAAAACCACTGTGTATCAAATAAAAGTAAATCTGTTGCAAATATTGTGAAATTTTTAAAGTCGTGTGACAAGGACAAATCTTTTATTATTCTATTATACAAAACCAAATAAGTGTGTTATTCTTCTGTTTACTTTCCATGAAAATCCAAACGCTAATCAAGAAAATAAAAAACCAGAAGTGATAGAAATTTGTAATTCCACAAAAAATGCCGCAGACACATTGGATAAGATGTGTAATAACGTGTCATGTAGTAGAAAAACATGTCGATGGCCTCTTTGTGCGTTTTATGGTTTCATAAATATCAGTTTAGTGAATGCATATGTTGTATATAGGGCTTAATTTCTAACCAAAAAAAAAAAAAAAAAACACCAGAGCCTTAATATTCTGCAGTACTACTGGTACTAAAGACTGTACCATTCCCCACACCCCATGTTACTCCAATCTGCATATTTATATTTCATACATTATTTGCAAAATTTAAAGTATTTTTTATAGCAAAACTAGGGGGCTCTGCCCCCTACAAGCTACGCTCGTCAACACCCATTCAGACACTGCAAACTCTAAAAGCATGCTAATTTGATTGACTTTAAAACAATTTCGGAAGAATGAATTATAATTTAAAAAAAACAGTGGCTATCTCCTTGTTAACAGGTTGTTTTCATCTTTGATTAAATCAGATCAGTGAAGCATGTCAAAAAAAGCTAATATAAAATTATTTAAGTAAACAGAGTCTTTGTCTCCCGGTATTTTTAATAACGCTATATGAGAATTTTTTTTTTTTTTTTTAAATAAGACATTTTAAATGTATTGTTTTAAATCTGACGTAATTTTCACCAAAGTTTTCCTTCTCTTTTTAATATTCATGTGAAAATACTTTTGTTGTTAGATTAGAAATATTTTTTGCACTGTCTTAAAATTCTTATCACAAGAGCAATGCGACTCTTGTAGGCACTTCAGTAACATCTTCATTGGTTCAAAATATCTCAATTTGTTGATTTTCTGTAAGCAAGTAAACCCTATTGATTTACAATGGATGTCTATGGGAATTTGGCAAAATATTAGAGATATTGCCAAGTGGGTGCCACTTTTGACTAATAATTTTGGTCGCCAAATTTGGCAATATATCGCAGAGTTGACGACAATCTTGGTGGCATTTGGCGACAGAACAAGGTCCCCCATATGGTAACCCCCATTATAGGTATGGAGATGCATTAAATGCTATTCAATATGTAATAGATTAGTTTTAAAAGACTATATCAAAATGTGAAATAAATATCTCGTGCAAGTATATTTTTAAATTTCAGCTGTTTGGCAATATTATGGTTTGGCAGTTTTAAATATTATGTAATTTCCTCTATTTACATCTTTTTAATGCATATTAATGAATTTATTATTTTACAATTTTCTTTCTCTTTTAAAATTCACATGTAATATAGTTTTTATGATGTAATTATCAGTATTTTCCTGCTTTTAATACGTAATCATTTAATTCTCATTTGAAAGTTTTTTCTGTTTATAATAGTCATGTGTCAATAAATTTTTAATTTGAAGGAAATATTATTCTTTACGCTGTTTTTAAATTTGACAACAGTTTAAAATAATAAACTTTCCTGAAAGTTGTGAAAAATATCTCTCAAAATGCTCAAAATTTGAATTTAAGATAGAAATGAAACCTCAAAAAATGAGTCAAATTAAAAAAATAAGTGCAGTCTGCACACCGGTAACTTCTAATGTATAAAATGATCTAAAAATTATTAAATTCCTATATATAGTTTTTGCTCCAATAAAACCTTTTTAATGGTATGATTTTGACCAACTTTAACATTAAATATCTCTTAAAATAATTCTTCGATTTGAAAACTGTCTGCTTCAGCGTGTTTATCAAACATTTCTCTATAATACCACCGATTTTCATATTTTTGTATGCAATATTTTACTGAATGAAGAAAGACCTCCGTTCACCAAAAATTCAAAACCAGCAGCATCAGTGACAGCCTTAGTTACTTTTTTTTAGAATAGAGAGATAATTTTAAATATATTTATCAGCATATACTTAGCTGTCAACTATTCTACTTTTTAGATATCATCACATCTTCCAAATAGTAATCTTTACCTAATTTTAATGTTAATTAATTGCAGAATTTGCGATTAAATATGGTAAGGAATATGATTTAGAAATAGTGTTAACACAAAAAAAAATAGTTCGCAGCTATGCATTTTTATGAAAAAATGAAAGAAATTTACAGAAATTAATATTTGTATGCTGAAGAATGGAGCAATGTTTTTTTCAATTTCCTATAAAAGGTGCATATCTTAACCTATAATCGATTCCTTCTGCATAATAATCTTTTGTGGTGAGTCCCTGTAAATCAGATTAAATTAAAAATTTGGCACCGTTATAGGAAAGATTCGATGCTTTTATAGAAAAAGGATAAACACTGCTCAATTGCTTTCTATCAGAATAACGATATGTGGCAATTATATCTACTTACAAAAGAAAGTTACTTTGTGAACGTGTAGATGCAGAGCAAGCAGCGTTCATGATACAAAATAACGTGATTTACATACACATACACAATAGAACACAAAAAACCTCAAACAAACAAAACCTCAACTGATGCTCGTTGGCTAAAAACAGAAAATATTCTTTCCAGGTTAGATATCTAAATAAAATAGTAAAATATACCAGCCAATTAAAAATTATCGTACTGTCACAAAAGAAAGTTGAATTGAAAGCAAATATCATTGTTCAGTCTCTTGAGTGGTGCCATTTTCAACATGTCGCCGGCATCAAAAAAGGAAAAGAAGAACACTTTTTTTGTTTTCCCTTCATTCTGATCAAAATAGCATTAAAATGGTTTGAAATAGAATATAATATGTAATTTTGAAGGAGGAAAAGTTTATATATATATATATACACAAATAAATAAAATTTTGAATGTAAGACTGATTGAGCTTGAGCCAGTTCAAGCCCAAAAAGTGATATAAAAATTAATGTAAAACCTTGGAGCTAAAAAGGAAAGGGTAATTTAGGCTTTGGTTTTTCAGAAGCGCTTATAACACTGGGCTCCAGGGCCCTGTATTTATGAGCTTCGCTAAATTATGACCAATACTTAGATATTTACTAAGAACAGAAGTGCCGGATCTGAGCTCTAGTGGGCTTCAGCACAAATTAAGCCCTGGTTATATAAGTGCATAATATGACTCAAAAATACAAAAAAGCATTTTCCAGAAAAAAGTTTGCGATGTGAAGATCTTCTTGTTCCACAGAGGAAGAAGCATCTCATTGTAACAACTTTGCCCCAATCAACAATAACAATTATGAGTAAACTTTTGAAACTTAATATGAATGTTCAGCAACCCGGATATTATGAATGTAAAAAAAAGAAAAAATTTGTATTTTGCATATTCAATTTGCGCAGAATGATGCGCAACTTTTCTCTAATGTGTTCCAGAACAATGTGTGGTGAACATCATGCTAATATGTGTAACAATTTCTTCGAAAATAAATAAATCATGCTTTCTTGATTACTTGAAGATCGAGAGTGATAAAGTCATCTGCAGATAGTATACTTTTATTCTAATTGGCTTTTAAAATTAATTTTAAGCATGCTTACCCACATTTCGTCTGGGAGACGAATGGTTATCATTTCCGTAAGTTTTCAAAGGGTAGCATTCTAGGGTTAAATAGTTGCTTTTAATTAATTTCATGTGATTAATAAAATTTTTAATATTGTAATCAAGTTATTTTTTAAACCGTACCTTGCATATTTTATAATATGACAATCAATCAAATTATTCAGGAAACAGATAATGTTTAAGCGCATAGGAAGATGGGGTGCTTATGGGGCTCAAGCCTTCCCATATTTAAATAAAAGCAATTTTTTAAGCCACACAAGCTGTTAAAACTCCATCAATTTCTTTCTCCCTAAAATGTTTGATTATTCATCTCTGACAAAACAATTCTGTGCTTTATTATAATATTTAAATAAATTTATAGTAGTGATGAAACTTGTAAATCTGCAGATCAAGAACCTCAAATGTCAGTTCTGGAGCTTTATTTTGAAATCCTTTTGTTCAGTATTTAAAACATTTAATCCAAAGTTTAATTTATTTCATATTTGTAATACTAATTAGTACAAGTAATATATCAAGTAGTTTCTGGAAGTTTTACTGTAAGGATAGGGAAATAAGATTCCATGCATTATTGTCTATTATGTATTCAGACTTTTTTTTTCAGATTTTTTTTTTACTAAACTCCCCAAAACACCCCTCAGTAATTTGATAAATATAATAGTTTGTAATTTAATGTTTTAAATCTTCTATTTAAAATAATTAAAATAGTTATTTGTGATTATTATTTTAAAGTATGAATTATTCTCATAAATATTATATTAATAATGGATTATACTAATTGTTAAATTTATTTGAAAATGACTATTTTGATTTATTAGTATGCTATCATTAAATTATGGTTCTAAATACAATTATAAAAACTATTATTTATTACTTTTTATAGGGTGTCCATTGCTGGCACAAAGAGTGTCTATCCATTATTGTAATTTTGGGTATTTGGGTTTATTTCTGTTATTTACAATAAAATTTTGATTCACATTGGGAAATTTAACTGTGAGTGTTTAAATGTTGGCCACAGATTCATACAATATTTAAAAAACTGGAATAACTATTAATTGAAAAATAATTTTTTAAGAAATTCCTTAAGGTTGTCCGTTGCTACATCTACCCTACTACCATGCTTAGAATCAGTACCAGCATACAAATTTTGAAATCTATCTAAGCATTAAAAATGGCAAAAATACTCCAATGAATAGTGTTGTTTCATTATAGATAAACAATATTAAAAGATGCATCATCATCGTAATTTTCAGAAGTAAAATTTATAAATCAATCAGATTAGCTAGTTTTGCTTATTTTTAACGAGGATCGCAATAAACCATTTTGACAAAAAATATTTTATGAAGCAAAACTGAAGACACATTGTATTTTCTTTAAACATATAAATTTTTTGCACAATAATCCTTCATTTAATGTCTTCCTGTCTTCCATTAAGAGACTCTTTCACTCAGGCGAAAATATCCGTTCTCTAATCTTAATCCTATTTAAGAAGTTTTTAAGATTTGTTTGCATTTCGATATTTTTAAATATTTTTTCTGCATTGGCTAGCTGAAATTAAGCTCTACAAAGGCCGTTTTTTACTTTTTCGATTTTATTTACAGGTTTTTTAAATCAGGATGCTTTTACTTTCAGAATCGGTTTCGAAAGTGAAAGTATCCTCTTTAAAAAAACTGCAAAGAAAATCGAAAAACTAAAAAAAGGCCTTTATAGAGATTGACCTCAGCTAGCCAATGCGAAAGAAAAATCATTTTAAAATATTGAAATGCAAACAAGATATCTTAAAAAATTTCTTCCATGGGATTAACTTTAGTGAGCAGGTATTGCCACGTGAGTGAAGTAGCCCCTTAATGCCCATTCGCATTTTGATCAAGGCATAGTCTGAAAGAGAAAAATCCAGATAAATTTAAGAAATGTGCCATTCTGGGGCAGTTTTCAAATGAAAAATGTGTTGCAATTTGGAAAACACAACTTTCAATGAGGATCACAATGAAAAATTGTAACAAAAGATATTTAATGAAACAAAACTGAAGAAAAATTGTATTTTATTTACTTTAAACATAGCAATTTTTGCACAATAACACTTTATTTTTCCTAACATCTTCCATTGATGCCCATTCGCATTACGATGAAGGTATAGTATTAAAGAGAGAGATCCAGATAAATTTAAGAAATGTGCCATTCTGTTAAGAAATGTGCCAATTTTCAAATGAAAAATGTGTTGCAGTTTGGAAAACACAATGCAGTTTGCAGTTGCTGCACCTGTTTTTCGCATGGATAGGACAGATTAAGGACATGTAAGTCATACAGAGCAACAGAACTTCTGTTTTCCAAAATCAATGTGTTTTTCCCAGGAGGAAAAATGAAAAAATTTAGAATAGGGGCCTTTTTCACTAAAAAGGACATTACACATCGGCACCTGAAACAGAAAGAGCAGTCCTTTGAAAAACGTTAAATGGGAACACTATCATAAAGTTTGTCGCAAGGTCTTTATTTGACAAATTAAATATTTACTCACTTTGATACCAAGATACATTTACAATTTGATGCTTGCAGTTTAAATGGAGTTTTATTTTTATTATTTTATAGTACAATATTTATTTGCTTATTTATTTTTATATATTTGTATTGATATAATAAAATAGTTTGTTAAAGTCTGTAATTTTCAAATATTATATTTCTTAAATGAATTTCGCACTAACAATGTTAATTTTTTTTAAACAGGGGTCGATACAGGTTTTTTTCTTTTGCCCTATTTTGTGAAAAATAAAAGTTATTTTTGTGAAATTTATTATTTTTTTGTGAAAAATAACATTTTGTCATGAAAAATGAAATACAGTTTCTCAAATTCAAACCTAATGTTTATTGATAACTTCTTTAAATCCTGCTGCTAAAGTTTTACTTTATGGCGAGTTTATTTTGTTTAAATATTAAACATTTTAATAGAAACGAGTTGGAACCCGTCAAAAATCGACGAATTAAAATGTTTAGAATGGAACTGTTAGATCGAATTATAATAAACCTACAAAAATAATTACAATAAAAAATCCATCTTGCATTGGTTATCTAACTCTAAAAACAAATAATGTTTTTAACCTAAAATTACCAAAATATTATTTCCAAAAGCTTCAACTGCTTAAATTATTGAAAAATTAAACTGTATTAGAATACGTAATCAAGATGAGTAATTATGTTGAAGTTATCGATTGAGGCTCTTACGTTTGTTTTTACGGTATTAAAAAATCAGTAAAATGGATTTCGCTTTGTCACATCATAAAATTTTCTCCCATAAAATCTAAACTGTACGTTATTTTCATTCTCAAAATTTACATATGCACCTTTCAAATTCAGAATTTAAAAGTATTTTAACGCGTAATACATTATTAATGAATGTATTTCCAAATTTAAAGTCCCATTTGTCTGATACAACTTTTCATGTGAACATTCGCATAAAATTTAAGTTGCAATCTCAAGTACCCGTGAAAATTTACCATTCAGAAATTTGTCTTTAGTTGCCATAGTATTGCCCATTTAGTATTGGTCAAATATTTAGTTTTATCAAAGAAAATGATCGTTTTGTTTTAAATATGACATTATTTTTACTATCTTCTCAAACTCTGTATCAGCGTAATGTAAAAATGTTGAAATATCTTATTCAACCTTTTGATTTATGAAGAAGAATGCATGTTTTTTTTTTTTAATGGCTGACGTCATTTTCTGTTCAAAAATTAGAAAAAAGTTACTTTTATTTGTAATGGGAAAATGGCATCAATAAGGATATAATCAATAAAATAAATAAACCATACTATTTTACTTTTACTTTTAATAGAAATGGAGTACTTCAGTTGCCACAATTACAAAATTGGCACTAAAAACTATAAAAAAATTAATACAGTGAAACCCCGATTTTACGTTTCTCAAGGGACTGAGTAAAAAAACATAAAATACGGGAAAAACGTAAAATACGGGAAATACATAGAAAGCAAAAAATCGTAGAAAAAAACTAAAGGTAGTAAAGATGACTCTTTCAAAAGGTATTACAATCTATATTTTACGAAAAGAACATTATTATACATACCATTTTAAGATCATTTTACTAACACATTTGATTGCGAATCCTGGCATTTAGGTTGAAAATAGTCCGTAATAGTGGATTGTTTTTTAGTCATTGAGTTCAAAGTGAATGCAGCATCTTCCAGGATTGAAATACTTTGCAAGTTTTTTTCCTGGTCTTTATGAGAAAGAAAAGTCACTGTTTGTAAGCTCTTCAATGCAATATTGAAAGAAGGGACAGGCTGTGCTTCTGTTTCTTCTTCTTCATCTTCATCGGTGGACGAAAAGTCCATAACGTCGGCTACGGATGGAGCAGTAGTTCTTTCAGCTTCACAGGTTGCTAAATTTTCCGGGATGTAATCGTCGAAATCATAGATAACTGTTTCGTTGTCATCCTCCGAGTCTACCGCAACTGATTCCTCATCTGTTCTCGGTTCATTAGATGCTACTAATCCGCTTTCTACAAAACAATGGGAAAAGCACTGTTGTGTAACGTTTCTCCACGACGCAGAAATAAAATGCATAGCCTCTAGAACACTTAACTTTAACTTGCAGGCGTAATTTAGGTTTCCATTTTCTATTTCAGCTACAGCTTTCCGGACATGTTGCTTTCTATAAAAAACCTTGAAAGATCGAATAATGCCGAGATCACAAGGCTGCAATTTGCTTGTGCAATTTGCCGGAAAAAATTCGACATGCACATTAGACAGCTGCAAAACCGGATGTGCACTGCATTGATCAATGAGCAAAATTATTTTACGATTCTGCAACTCCATTTTTTTGTTTAGTTTGCGCAAAAAGTCTTCGAAAAGGGGTTTAGTTATCCATGCATTTTTGTTTGCTTCGTACTTTGTCGGATAACTTCTCACGTTTTTGAAGCATCGTGGTTTGCGCGACTTTCCAACAACAAGAGGCATCAGCTTCTCACTTCCATCAGAATTGCAGCAATACAGTAAGACGCAATTTAGACATCTTCCCTCCATGGCAGGAGTCTCCTTTAGCAACATAACTTTTATCTGGTAGGAGGTTAAAGAAAAGTCCGGTTTCATCCACATTGAATATGTTCTTTGGCTTGTATCCTTTGGTCAAATTTGGTAGATTTTTCTTCCAATCTTCTATTGTAACTTCACTTACACTTGATGATTCTCCCGAAAGCGATCTATACACAAGATTGTCTTTTTTTCATTCGGTCAATCCAGCCATTTGACGCTGTGAAATCTTTCAAACCACCAAGCCTATTGGCAATTTCTAGAGCTTTTTCTCTTAGTATCGTGCCATTTATAGGTACATTCGCGGCACGAGCTTCTTTAAACTACTTTAATAAGACACCTTCCAGCTCGTCGTACGGCGATTTTTTCAATGTTCTCCGTTTCTTGGCATTTTTTTCTCCGACTTTCTCGATGTTTTTTTCAATGCATTCCTTTTTCTGTAGTATGGATTGCAGAGTTGTCACGGGAATTCCTTGCAATTGAGCGAACGCTACTTTGGTTCCGTGGAATTCATCAAATTGTTTAACAATTTCGGCTTTCTCAGCAACAGAAAAGTTTTTGCGTTTTTTACTCGTCATTTTAGCACAAAAAGGTTAGAAATGCGATCACCGCGTGCTAAACAGCAACTGAATTTGAAAACGTGAAAAAAGGTAAAGACCAATTTCCCTCCCCGACGAAAGAAATGAGCCACCCCATCTGATTGGTAACTGGAGTGTCGCTTCCCCTGCCCATCTCATCCCTACACCAATAAAGTGTGTTGTTTCTTTACTTTGCTCCCCTGCCAGCTATCCGGGGGAGGGAAGGGAGCAGTCTGCGACAGCAGGTGTTCAACAAAGGAGGGGGGGGGGACCAGTTTCAGAAGACAGGAGTCTTTAGAATGCGTTTCTGTTTTCATAGATTGCATAACTTTTAACAAGGTGGATTAACTTTAAAAAAGTGCAAAAGGAAAAATTATTGCTTATTTTAGAACATTTTTTACTTTTTTTACTTTCCAGAGAAAACGTAAAATGCAGGAAATTCCATAAATAACAAACTTACGATCCGGGTTAAATTAACATTATAAGTATACAGAAAAAACTGGGACCTGATGAAAAAAACGTATAATGTGGGAAAAACGTAGATTCGGGGGACGTAAAATCGGGATTTCACTGTATCTCAAAAATAAATTGTGATAGAGCTTTCAAACAAATTTCATTTAAGAGTACATTTTTTTCCCTATACAACAGTGTGAAAATTGAAACTGTGACATTTAGAAGTTTAAAAATTTGCAGTAGCAAAAATAGCAAAACCGAAATTTCATTTCAAATTTCAAAGTGTTGCCATTCGCAGAATGACATACTCGTTACGCACAGATATGTTTGTCCCTTATAATATAGATAATTAGTGAAAAGTATGTTTTTATCAAATGGAACTTTGTGAAAGGGGCTGTTTTATTGAAAGGAATTTTGTAAAGGGGCTTGTTTTATTAAAGATTTTTGTGAAGGGGCCTATTTTATTAAATAAATTTTTGTGAAGGGGCCTGTTTTATTAAATAGATTTTTGTGCAGGGCCCCTAAATAGACCCCAAACTGTGATTGGATCGACCCCTGTCAAATGTTTCATTTGGCAGCAACTATTACACTTGGTGACACTGGTGTTGGTATAAAGGAAAAGTATCATTACAGTATGCAACCATTTATCCAGAAACGAGTTAACCAGAAAACCAGTTATCCGGAATGCTATTTCTAATAGGCTGATTTCAGAATCTTTGCAGAAAAAAGAGTTATATACTGCCAGTTTGACATGTGCATTGCTTGAAACAATTGTATAATTTGATGACAACATCTAGTATTTCAGTTGGAAACATATTTAGTTGTATTTTAGATGTTTTAATTTTTATGCAGAAGAAACAGAAGAATTTTTGTTCCCAAGGGATTTCCATAAATTACCTTCTTTCAAACTTTGATCTTTCTTGCATCTGATTTTTAATCCAAGTAACCTAATAATTTAAAATCAGAAATAATGCCACAACCACATATATTCCACAAAATTAATCAAATGGATGCTACTTTAATGCCCAACCAGTTAACTGGAAAAACCAGTTATCCAGAATACATCTGACCCCAACCATTCCGGATAAATGGTTCTGTACTATAATTGCATAGTCAATATATTATCTGTAATTCTGTAACATTAAAACACTTTAAAAATGAAAGCATGACTTTTCATTTTTTTTAATGGATGATCACCTGTAAAGAACTAATAAAAAATTATTTTATTTTATATTTTAAAGCCATTCTAGTTTTAAATGATAGGAAATATCTGTTATTAAATTTCTGAAACATTCACAAACTAATAAGTGGTAGGATTTTTAAATACAACGGTTTTAAAATTTACGAAGTACACACTCAAAAAGTAAAGAAAACTCCCTAAAAATTATAAAGCAACCTTTGCTACAATGATAAGTTTATTTTTCTAATAATGTAATAATTTTATTTCAAGGAAATTTAAATGTTTGTTAGAGAATAAAATCAAAAAATTGGTTAAAGCCCCAGTAATTTCGCAAAACATTAAAAAAAAATTTACCGATTGAATTATAGGTAAAGATAGAAGTATATGTTACTTATTCATACTGTGTTCTTTTTTGTAGGAATGATCCAACTAGGTTGTTATTGACTCTTGGTGCTAGTCTTACAATGGTTGACCTTCACCATAAAAATACTCCACTTCATTGGGCAGTATTTGCTCGAAATAATACTGCTATATCCTTATTATTAAAGGCTGGTGCAAATTTAGATGAGAAAAACGCTGAGGTAAGTTGACATGTGTAGATGTGATATGCTCTAATGTGCTATAGATTTTTTTAAATGTTCGTTAAGGCTGGCCACACACTGAGGCAACATGAGCAACATGAACTATGACTTAGGAGAAGAAGCAGGTCGAAACAAAGAATAAATCTGTTTCAAACCTGTTTTAAATCTGTTTTTTTCTCTGAAGTTGAACAACATGTTGCATGAGTCGCCTCAATGTGCGCCCTGTCTATATACTAGACTTGCTAGGTCTGACTGTTTTTGAAATTTAATAACTAGCAAAATAGTGACAGCTATTAAAAAAATTCTTACAGGAGGATTATGTAAGATATCAGGAGTTTTTTTGCTGTTATTCATGCCTTCAGTTCCAAATAGCAGTGATAGATTGCGTTGCAAGCAGTAGGTGCTCAGTCAAGGCCAAAACTGAAATCGCCCAGCATTAATGCGAAGGAAGGAGATTAAATATATGGAATTGGTCTCATTTGCCAATACAATCTTGTTTTTAGGGCTAGATTCTGAACCCAGTCGGTATTATTACAATAACATTGGCACGCAACAACAATAGAGAAAAGTATTGTTTCCATGAAATGTCTTCTTCGAACGCTAATATAACACGTGATATATAACGTGAATGCTAATATAACACAATACATATAGTACATGTCAGGTCTCTGACATTAATGAAAATGTGCCTAATTAAGATTATTGTTAATTTTCTTTTATATTTCTTATATATAATTTTCTAATATATCACAAGTACTTGGGTTAGGGAAATACTTTTTCTTACTTTGAGGTTTGGAATAAGTACACTTATATTCTTATCTCTATTGTGTGAAAAGCTCTGTTGTGATAAAGGTAATACCAGCATGGTTTCTTTTGTATATCGGAATGCAAACAACAATGGTAAGTAGATAAGGAGAAGAAAGAAGGAGGAACAAAGAGGATCATCTAGGATGGCTAGTCAGTTAACGTGGGAGTCGGTAGAAGTGCAGTTGGATTGTCTTTGATTTTAGAGGTGGAAATCATCCTTGATTTTTGAAGGGAGGATCCTATGTTATTTTCAGAAGGCCGAAGCTGAATTGAGTTTAGTTAATCTTTGTTGTAGAGGCTGATTATAAAAATTTCTTCTCCCCCGCACCCGAAATGGGAGTTTTCCCTTTGCCCTCCTCTTCTTTTACTAAGTATAAAATATTTAAAGTCTTTAAAACTCCTTAGTGTAAGTTTTATTTCTATCTATTTGTAAATCTCTAGTAAGGTAAATAAATAATATGTCATCGATTAAACTTTACCAGAAAAAAAAAAAAAATAAATAAAATAAAAAATTCTGCTTATCTCCTTTAGCCCTCTCAGCTTAAAAAATTTAAAACTTTAAAACCCAATTTGTCAAAAAAAAAAAAAAAAAAAAAAAAAAAAAAAAACAAGTTGGAAATTGTATGTCAAATGTGGCAAATAAAGTGCATTCGTACTATAACTAGTTTTATAGATATTCAGATCTTGGTGCAAAGCTGTTGCACTCTTATGTAAGAATGCATGAATAAAAAATGTATTCAGATTATATATATTTAATTCAGTAATACAGAAATAATATGGCTCCATCTTAAATAAGATGCCATTACCATGGCAACCTAGAATCATTCATTACCTATCAAGGGATATCATTGAATTATGTATGATAAAATTTAATAGAATGGAGAAAACTTTTATTAATATTTTTTTAGGTTATGATTCAATTTTCATAAAATTTGAAATGACTTGTCAAAATTCTGAAACGATTATATGTATAAAATTTCAAACCATTTGGCTGGGCTGTTTTTGCACTGTTGTATGCGAATAGACAAGACAACGATTGTAGGTCTTAACTTTTTTATAAAGTTTCTATAACTTTTCTTTTGAGTGTCTCTCTATTCAGGGGCGCCGTTTCAGAACTTTCTTGGGGGGAGGGGGGGGGACAAGGTTTTCTTTTAGGGCAGTGGCATGGCCAAGGGTGAGGTTCAGTAGGGGGCTGTACCCTCCGAAGGAGAAACGAGGAAAATTTTCGTTTTAAGCAGGTTTTCATCTTAGTAAGTATAATTTCAAGATACTGACCAAGAAAATTTTCAGTTTAAAACAGGATTCTGTTATATACAGTTTCCATTGTTACAAGTGTTCTCTAAGGCTGTTAAAACATCCTTTCTATTGTACATGTCTGAAGAGCGTAGGTATACATTTACCGTGAAACTTGTGAAAATTATACCTGTATGAAAAAAAAGGATTCTTTCATAAACAGAAAAATAATTAAGTTTCTATGAAAAAAAAAACACCATATACAGTAGAGCGCCGATTTTCCGAACAAGTTGGGACTGACTCTGGTTCGGATAAATGGACAGACAATTTAAGCGATGTTTCTGACTTTACTAAAACCTTCACACGTTATCTAAGCTTAGGACTGGCAATTTTTTATTCATTTTTATCATTAATTTTTTTTTTTTCTCTATATCATTTTCTGAACTCCAGAGATAAAATTTTTAGATTTTGAGATTTAAGCTAAAAAGCTTTTGATTGTTGCTTGCTTCAATGAGGACATTTTTTTCAGTGCTGACATATTTCTAATTCTTCTTAAATACGTTAGTTGAATAGGATCAACGTTGTTCTGCTGTTCAGGCCATTTCATAGCTGTTTCCAAACGTTCAAATGCTTCGTTATGTGATGGACTTGGGTTATTTTCAGAGCATTCGTTTTCATTAAATTTCTTTCCATCATGAATCTCATCCACAATCTCATCATCATTTAAAATCTGTTATCCAGGGTCATGTACTTGACTATTTAACCACTCGTTAATCTCATTTTCTTCATAGCTTCTTCCCATCTCCTTTATTGTTTTACTTCCTCACTTTCTGCTCCACTATCAGTTTTTTCTTTATTTAAAATTTTATTCTAAGCCAATGGGTAAGTGGGAGTTCTGTTAAAAAAAAAATTTTCGGAGAAATAGCGGTTCGGATAACTGGAAGTTCAATTAACAAAATTTTTGAGAGAAATAGGCTGTTCGGATAATTGAAAGTTCGGTTATTTTATTTATTTATTTATTTATTTATTTATTTTTTTGGAAATAGACTATTTGGATAATTGGAAAGTTCGGTTAATTGGAGTTCCAATAATCGGCGCTCTGCTGTAATTATACTTGGTAAGACAGAGAAAATGAAACTGTCTAAAATGGAACTTTATTCCTGACCTTTTGACTTCTTCTTTACAGGTTTTACTGCAGGGTTGTGGAGCCATTTCAACGGAGGGTAAAATATTTTTGAGGAGAAGGGTCTGAAATAGCATGCGAGATTTTGCCATCTTAATGTCTTTCCTAAGCATGGGATTTTTCCTGGAATATTTTTTATTTTTTGTGGAAGACCACGGTATTTTTTCTCTTTTTGCAGTATTACGCAAAATCAATTGACCAATCGACCATGGAAAAAAGTAGCCAATTTTGGCAAAATACTTGGAAAAAATACGAGTAGTTAATTTGGCAAATTAGTCACAGAAAAAAAACTATTTCCTAAAAGGACCGTGGAAAAATATTGCAAAGATCGTGGAAACAAACAGCGGTTATTATTGTCAATTGGTTGCGGGAAAAAAATTCAACATTTGGTCACAGACAAAAATCAAATTTGTCCATCAGTCGCACAAAACAATTTCGAATATCTTTTGTGGAAAAAAAATGAAAATTTTGTCAAAGGTTTCGGGAAAAAATCATGAATTTAGCCAAAGAATTACACAAAAATTTCAAGAATTTTGTCAAACAATCGCAAAAATGTCAGTCCGCTACAGGAAAAAAAAACAAATTTCAACAAGTGATTATAGAAAAGAATTGTGTATTTCATCAAAATATCTTGGAAACAAATAGCAAATTTCGTAAATCAGTCAAAAAAAAAAAAAAAAAAAAAAAAAAAAAAAAAAAATCGGAATTTTGACAAATGGTCACGAAAAAGATTGTAAATTCTGTGAAACGATCATGTAAAAAATCAAGAATTTTATCAAATAGTCGCAAAAAAAATGGTGAAATTCAATCAGTCACAAGACAAACATGACCAACTTGTCAGGAAATTTGCAAATTTTGTGATCCATAAGGATAAGAAATTTTCACCAATGATTTTCTGTCAGTAAAAAATTTCCTTGTTCATTTTCAGCCTTCCTCTTCAAACTATGAACCACACAATTTAGAAATCTGCAAAGTTTGATTACGGTTGAACATGTACGTCCATCCCTGTCAGCAATTTTTCATTCTGCCACTTTTTGAAAACAAATGTCTGCCATACACTTTTATTAAGATATTTTAAAGAGAAATCTACCTCAAAGATTTTTTTTGGAAATTGTGGTACGATTGAATATAAAAGTAGTCACCAACTCTGTCCTGTAATCAAAGAGTTACTTGTTTCTGGCTCGGGTTGAGTTTTCACTGCATTGAGTCAGGTTTGTATTGACCTGATTTTTGAAAGAAAATCTGAATATTTTCAGAGGAAAATACTATATACTTGAACATATATGAATATATGTATGTAATATATATATATATTTATTATTACAAAAAGTTTGACTATATACATTTATATTTGTTCATATCACTACATAAAAATAAAATTGATATTAGCGATAGAATGGTAGACTATTTTTCCATAATTGTATCAAAATGCTAGCATGCTTTGACTGCTACGCTGGTCAATTTCTCCAAATGAATTTTGAATCGAATGTAGGTGAATTTGACCTTGTGTTTTAAAGTATCTTTACCTGTAATGCATTCCTAAAAACGATGCGAATGCCTCAGTGCTATTATATTTCCTAATGTGTCATACAAAATTTGGGCTGTTAAGAACTTAATTTTTTTTTGTTCATTTATAGTAAATTTTGGTAAAAAAGATAGAACAATATGCAATATACTAAAGCCACCTCATAAAAAATATCTAACAATGCAAGTCTCATCAAAATCTGTGTGGCAGAATTTTTTAAAAAGTTAATCTTTTATAATTGAGTTCACCTAATTATTGAACTTTCCTCTATAATTATACAGTCGGACCTCTATTTAACGAACTTCTATTTTGAGAATTTCTCTATTTTGCGAACTTTTCCTTGGAACCAAGAACATTTTGCAAATTTCTTCGTAAAATAACCTCCAAATAGCGAAGTGCATTCTCTATTTAACGAATTTTTTCTTGTGATCTAAATTTCTTTTTCTCCCCATTTCTCAAAATATTTCTGGTCATTTCAAATTTATTTTTTCTTTAAACACATTTTATGATAGTCAGTGGCCTTGAACTGGTTTTACCAGGCACCTTCTTTATCAGCAGTGAGAATTCGATAAGTACGGAGGACGAAGACGATAATCCCTTACAGTAACTTAAAAAATGTGGATACAAATGTGAAAAAAAAGAAGAAATTAACCATGATGTGCTGATTGATGATTATATTTCACTTAATTCTGAAATTGAGATCTCGGAAACACTATCCAAATTGAATATTTTCGACAGTGTGAAAAATAAAAACAATAGAGCAATGAATTTCGATGAAGACGAATATGATGATGATGGAAATGATCATGATGCAGGAATTAATAAAACTTTGTATGATGAAGATGAAATGCTAAAATCATCTAAAACCATCCGACGCGGATTATAGTTAGAAAAAAATACGCATGAAGGGTTTTTTGGTGCATTGCAAAGATGCAAGACGTATTATGAGAGAAAGCACTTTTTAAAAGAAAAAACTCCGACAAAATTAACAGAGTTTTTCAGAAACTAAATTTAAGGACGCATATGTTAATGTATGGTTAAAATTATTTGTTATAATAATAATAAATACGATAGGGTTATTAAAATTCGTTAATTTTAATGTAAAACTATTTACTTTAAACAGAAAACACTGTGTATTCCCAGACAATCTTTAGTTTTCCTTGCAAATTTCAAAGATTTAAATGCATAGAAAAAATGAATTGATGATGGATATTTGGTGGGTAAAATAAATAAAACAAACATATATAATTTATTTTAAAAAAATGTGATTAATTACTTTTAGTAAAAATATTTAGTGTTTATGAATTTAAAATCTGTTTCATGTAGTTTAAATTATTTTAAAAGGTGAATCTCTATTTAACGAATTTTCCATATAACAAACTTTTTTCAGGGATTTAGCGACTTCGTTAAATAGAGATTCGACTGTATAACTAAGCAATGTGGAACAATATGTTATGTACTAAAACATTTACTGAAAAAGTATCTAACTAACAATGCAAGTTGCATCCACATCTGTCCAGTAGAACTTTTGAGAAAGTCTAAGCTTTCACTCCTTATTATAGAACTTTTCACTTTAGTTTTATAACTAAGCAACATAGAATGTTATCTTACATACATCCTTCTCACTCCTTCACTCCTTCTCTGAAAAGATGTGTAACTAACAGTGCAAGTTCAATCAAAATCTATTCAGCAGAAATTTTCTCAAAAGGCTAATCATTCATAATTGGGTTTATCAGGGTGGTTACCGACCTAGAAAACATGGAAATATCAGGGAATTTGGTTGACTTGGAAAAATCATGGAAATCTCAGAGAAATTCAAACTAAACCTGGAAATTGATTGAAACAAATACTAATTTCCATTACGGTCACGGTAATTTGGAAAGAAGAGATTAATCTCGGCTTTCGGGCTCAATTCATACTTGAAAGCAGTTTGGACTGTTATTTTAGTTATACTGAAGGGGCTAGAAACTTGAAATTTGGCCTGGTAGTTAATTTTAAGATGTAAATGTTCTCTAACAACTGTTTCTAAAAATTTTAATTGTGAAATGAGTGAAAAACATTCAAAAAATTTTCTAAATTTCACTTTTTTTTTTTTGATGTTGGAACTGTTAAAGACAAAATCTTGAAACTTGGTATAGTAGTTACTTATATGGTGTAAACGCCCTCTAAGATCAGTTTAAAAAAATAGAAATTTAAAAGTAGAAAATATGCGAAAAACATTCTAAAAATACTTTAAATTACGATTTCCGTGTAATTGTTAATGATAGAAATTTAAAGTTTGATATGATAGATATAAAACGTAAATGCTCTCTAAGAACAGTTTTTAAAAGATTCAAAATTTAAAGTGGTAAAATGAACAAAAAGCCTTTTAAAATCTTTCTAAATTACTATTTCTATGCAATCTCAGGAAATATCAAACCGATTTCAAAATGTATATTGGCAAATTCATGGTGACAACCCCTGTTCCAACATATGCTTATGTTATGTTGGTGCCACTACCACCTGACGGGTGGTAGACCATTAGATAGAATCTTGAAATATGGAATGTAAGTTATTTTTAACACTTTGAGATCTGAGCTATTTCAACTACATATCTCCCTCTGAACTGAGAGTATTTGGTACTTTTCAAAAATAGATTTTTTAAAAAATAGTTGGAAGATATGTATTTTAATATTTTTACTTTCTTCTATCTTTACAAGAAGAAAGTATTGGATTCGTGAAAATTTTCGACTTTCGGTTTTCAATGGATTTACACATTTTAGGGGTCAGCGATTCCGAAAAACATGTTTTTACAAAATGTCTGTCTGTGAGTCTGTGCATCTGTGAGTCTGTCTGTCTGTATGTGACACAAATTTTGTGGACGCTCTATCTCAAGAACTAATGCACAGAATTTAATAAAAGTTTATATTCAGTTAGTTTCTGATATAAATTGGTGCTGATTAGTTTTTAGTGTAAATCGCTCAACAGGTGGCGCTGCTATGCAGACTTTTTCACGATTTCCACAATAGCTCAATCTCCAGTACTAATGCACGGATTTTCATCAAACTTCAGATTCAGTTAATCCTTGACATGAATTGAAGTTTTGTACATTTTGGTGTAAATCGCTCAACAGGTGGCACTGCTATACTGCATTTTTTACGATTTCCGCAATATCTCTATCTCAACAACTAATGCTTGGATTTTCATCAAACTTCAGCTTCAAGTATACTTTGATATGAATTAGTGCAGTTTGTGTTTTGGTGCAAATCACTCAACAGGTGGCGTTGCTATGCTGCACTTTTCAGAATTTCCATTATAGCTGTATCTCAAGAACTAATGCAATAATTTTCACCAAACTTCAGAATCAGTTAATCCTTGACATGAATTGACATGTTGTACATTTTGGTGTAAATCGCTCAACAAGTGGCGCTGCTATGCTGTATTTTTCAGAATTTCCGCTATAGGTGTATCTCAAGAACTGATACACAAATTTTCATCAAACTTTAGAATCAGTTAGTCCTTGACATGAATTGACATTTTATACAGTTTGGTGTAAATTGCTCAATAGGTGGCGCTGCTATGCTGTTTTTTGTGATTTCCGCAATAGCTCTATCTCAAAAACTAATGCTTGGATTTTCAACGAACTTCAGATCCAAGTATACCTGGATATCAATTATTGCTGTTTATGTATTGGTGTAAATCACTCAACAGGTGGCGCTGCTATGCTACATTTTTCAGAATTTCCGCTATAGCTCTATCTCAAGAACTAAGGCACGAATTTTTATCAAACTTCAAATTCAGATACACTTTGATATGAATTGGTGCTAAATTGATGTAATTTCTTGTACTATTTAAATGATTTAATTGATGTGATTTACATATAGAAGAAAGTTTTGTGATGGCCACAACATACTAGTTTATTCATAATGAAGGGACTACTTAAATGTACTTTAATGTGTAATTATGTAAATTAATTAATATTTAATGAGAAATTATTAAAAAGAACATTTTATATTTAAAAAAAAGTTTCCCATAAGAAATCATAATTTTTTAACGTAAAATTTCACATAGATTTGAACAAAAACTTACTCAAATGTTGTACAAATATCTAAAAATAGATTTTATTTGCGTATGAACATTGTTTGGTATAATTTGCTTTTGTGTGAGACATTTCAAAGCACAGATTTGCACAAAGAGCAACACAACAAAATCCACAATAAGTTCAAGTTAAGCTCTGATTCTAGATATTTTCATATACTTTCTCCTGTTTAGTGCTGCAATCTCTATTTTTTTTTTCCTTCCAAAATAGAAAAGTCATAGATAATATCTGAAAAGACCACAAACATATATAGTTGTTAATTTTATAGCTCAGAGAGTTAAAAGAGACACTCTTGGGCTTAGTTCGCTTCACCAAAAATGGCAACCCATGTGACACTCGGGCTTAGGCCTCAAAGTGTTAAGATGTAAATGTGTGCTAAGAAAGGTTTCTTAAAAATTCAAGATGTCAAATAAAAACTGAAATGAGTATAAAAACTTCATAAATACATTCTAAATATCTTTTATTTAGGATTAGTTTGAGTTCTTATTAATTTGTCTCATTTTTACCGAATGCAGTGTAATAATGAAGTTTAGTCAAACTGTGGCATTAAGCCACAGTTTGACTAAACTAATTACTCATTAAGAGTAATTTTTTAATTATTACTAACAGTATCATTTTTCTGATAAAAATACACACAAATACCACTATCATATTTCAACTATTATGCGAGCAAAGCTGCGGATTTTGCTAGAGTGATATAAGGAGAAATATTCTGATTGTGAAGCCTTTGCATGGTCAGTATTAAAAACTTACAGAAGCTATGAATTATCTCTTATTGTTTCTCTCACTCTCTTTCTGTTTGAAGTTCCTTGTTTATTGGAAAACAGAACTCATGTCTTTCAGCCGTAATTGTATAAATGATATTTTATAAGAATGAAAATAGTGACTTTTACAGATTTTTTCAGTGGTTGGATATAAAAAACAAATTTTGCCATTTTAAACAGATTTTCAGGAATATGAAAATCGAGGTAATGAAAATATTAATTTTGAAACAATTTAAAAATGATTTTAACAAATTCCTGCTGTGTGCTTTTGGTATCAGTCTCAGCCAATTAAAAAAAAAAAGTCTGAACTTATCTCTAGGATGAAAATGAATAGTTGTATTTTCTTTGTACAAATCTATAACTGACATATGCGAGTCATTCTCAAATAATGGGAAATTTTATGTCCTTGTCTAAAAAATGTGAATTAATCAAGTCAACCATGAATGTTTGAATTTTTTGTGAACATTTCTGTTTAAGTACTCACTATATTATGCACTTTAAATATGAAAAAAAAAAATCAATATCAAAAAAGGTTGTAAACAAAGGCTTGTTTCAAATTTCAAATTTATCAATTGAAACCCTTGTTTTTAAGATTTGGAAAGCTTTAGAACAAATGGCAATGATTATGTGGTATATTTCCCATCTCTATTTTTTACACATTTGACACTTTAGACAAAACAGAAAACATATCAATTAATTATCTGGTAATTGTCTATCAATCTTGACTACCATTTATCCTTATTTGAAGTTTGTCCTATTGTCATTACCAGGATGCACAATAATTTTGCATTCGGCTCCCTACTAGATTACAGCGTTCGAAATCCTTGGTTGTGCGCTGGTCCGAGACCACTAAAAATTCAATCGGACTACTAATTTAAAAAGTTTAGTGGTCCGCAGGACCAGTAGCTTTTTCCCATCTCTGACAGGTAAACGTAAATTTTCCCATCCCTGAGAAAACAGCAACCAAACACAAACCACAGAGTTTTATTTTATTTTAAAAAAATAATAAAAAATTGCATTAAAACTTAGTCAGTTGAAATAAATAATCGGAAATAAAATACATAATTATAATTAATAATTTTATAGATTTTGTTCATGTACTGTTTATTTAATTGTTAGCAAATTATAATTTTACATTTTATTATGCTGAAAATTTTGAGTAACTGAGAGGAAGTTTGGTTTATATTCTAATAGGAAGAGGAGGGGGGGGGGGGTGTCACTTGAAGGGTTAAAGGTACATAATAGAATTTTATGTAGCGGGCCAGTGACAATGTCTGCGGACCAGTAAACTCTGATGTTTACTGGTCCTTTGGACCAGTGACATTTTTTTATCAATTCTACCGCTGAGATATCGTTTTGATACGACTCAACAGCATTCTCACATTGTACAGTACCACAAGTTCTAACAGGCAATAATGTCTATTTTTGATTAACTATGCAAGAAATTGTAGTGTGATTTATATATATATATATATATATATATATAATTTTTTACTAAGTAATGACTGTATGTATTAAAGTAAATGTTGTAAATGAAATTATCTATGAAAATTTCATTATTTTAACTCTAACCTGGAAAAATCATGGAAATATCCGGGAATTTTAAGATAAGAGATTTGTGACCACCCTGTTTATCTAATTTTAAACTTTCTTCCATAATTGTATAACTAATCAGTGTAGAACTAACGATATATTACTAAAACCTTCCCTGAAAAGTTATCTAACTAACAGTCCAAGTTCTATCAAAATCTACCCAGCTCAACTCAAATTATAAGCTGCCGGAACGAAATCTAATTTGCATTTTATGTATGGAAATTTTTTCGGGATGATTGGAAATTGCAGTCCTGCATCAGGTCGGGTAATCCTATTTTACCCAAACTCAAGAGGCGGGTCAGATCAGGTTTATGCTATTGTTTTTCGCTGGGTGTAAGGTTAACTTTAAGCATTTCATGTTATGCTTTGTCTCTTTTTTGGTAGGGTTCAGGATGAACCAATTTTTCAAAAGGAAGCCCTGAATATTTTTCAAATGAAAAAGCTATATATATCTGAGTATTAAAGGGTGCATATGTGTTCATTTTTGTGCATAAATGATAAAATTGTTGACTACTTTTCCATAAATGTAATAAAATAAAGATTCATTTTCTTTCACTTTTGGTTTTGATATGAATATTTCAGGTTTGGGTTACAACCCAAAACAAGAGCTGAGTTTCGGGTTCACAACATTTGTCGGGTTCAGGTAGTGTACAACCTAGTACTATTAGTTTCTGTGCCTAAAGTATTTATTTGTTGCATGTGTTTTTTATTGAAAAAATATCTGACACGTTATTTTAGCTTTAGAGCAATTTTTGAAAATTTCTTGAGTCTGACTTCTAATGGCAGATAAATTTTCTGAAATATTAAATTCCTTGGGGGGGGGGCTGCCCCCCTCAAATGGCGCCACTGTCTCTATTACTTTTGTGTGTCTCTGTAAATAAACTATGAAAGCTACATCCTTTATTTTCAATACCGAACGTCGCATAGTAAATCTCAATAACACCTGCCCCACACCTCTTAATTTTTTGTTCTATTTGTAAATCTTTAGTAAAGTAAATAATCAGACATCTACTATAAGCCCTCCTCTCTGCCCCCCCTCCCCCCCAAAAAAACTGCTTCTTTCCCCTGTACTATAAAGTTTAAAGTCTTTTTTTTTCCTGTTATGTGTTGTTTTACTATAATACCAATAAGTAATTAATCCAAAGTATAATACCATCCAAAATTGCCACTTACCCCTATCCCCCCCCCCCTCCATTTTTTCCTAGCACACAAATAAAAACTTTAAAAGTGTTTTCTTAATTTTTTCTGTCCTATTTATAGTTCTTTAGTAATGATATTTAATTAGTCATCTAATAAACTCTCTACTCCTCATAAAATTTCTGCTTCTCCCCATTTGCCCCTTCCCCTCCTCTGCTAACAATGTTAAAATACTTCAAACCTATTTAATTTTTTAAAAGTTTAATTGATCTATTTGTTGCTTTATTGTAACATTGACAATAAATAATTATTTAACATTTCCCTCCTGATATTGCCTCTCCCTCCTCTTTCCTACCACATAAAAATTAATCTTTAAAAAGCTTTCTTTTAAAAAAACAATTTCTGCACCGATTGTTAATCTTTAGTAATGATATATAACTAAGCAACCATCTAATCAGCCTATTTCCCCCCCCCCCCCTCCTCAGAAAAATTCTCTCTCTCTCATTTTCTACACACCCACCCCTCCACAGCTTACAAAGTTTAAAAACTTTAATATTTTTAAAAAACTTTTCTGTTCTGTTTGTTTTTCTATTCTAATAATAAATAATCACTCATCTAACTTCCTCCTCTTTTCTCTCTGCCTGAAATTTTCTGCTTTTCCCTTCTTTCCCTGTAGAAAATACACAGTTAAAAAAAAGAAACTGAAGCTTTTTAATATTTAATTATTTTTCTGCCCTATTTGTAACTCTATAATAATGATAGATAAATAATCATCTTATTGAACTCCCCCCAACCCCCCACCCCCCCAAAAAAATTACTTTGCTTTTCCCTCTTCAGTGTCCTACCCTCTTATAGTTTGCGGTGACAATATAGTTAAATAATCATCTTATCTCATTCCAAAATTTTGGAGCCTCCCCATCTTCCTTTCTTTTTCCTCCTGCACACTAAGTTTACAATCTTTATTTTTTTTATTTTTTTTTTCTTTTTCAATGATGTATTTGTTATTGTATAGGTTCAGTTGGATAAAAGTACTTAGCTATTTTTCTTATTTACTAAAAAAAGTTACTGAATTAAATAAGATCGTCCCATTCTCTCGATCAGACAGCTATGCACAGATTCTTGTTTGTGTTCAAGCGGAGCAATAAAGATAATAATAATGTTACAGTACCTTAAATGAAAGAAGGGGAATCATCCATCTATGGTTGAATGGAAAAAGCACATGTTTTATTTCACTTGAGACTGGCCAAGTCATAGGTGGGATCCTTGACGGTCATCCGATGAATTCCATACTATTGAATGTTTACACGTTGAAGAACTTCACCCAGGCTCATCGATTTATAGTTACTCTATGAATAAATCTATTCAAAACATTTTTAACAAATCCTGGGAGAAGAAGATACAACGTCAGGATTCAAGAACTACTTTTGAATATCACCAACACATAAATTTAAGGATCGCTGGTGCGCCCGGAGAACAGAGCCCAATGAAGGATGCACCTGCATGCTTTTCTCTTGAATTTTACCAGTAATTGACTGAGAGGGGAAACAACGATGCGTTTTAAACTGCCGTGCCGCAAACCGGGGGTTGCTGAGATCGACGGGTGCGCACACCAAACATTACACCAAGCAAAAGGGAAGCGTGCACAACTGTGCAATTACATTCTCAAAATTGAGAGGAAGGGAAAATGCTCACTGTATGATCGCTAATGCAATTAAAAGAAAATAGCGAGCAATGAATTAAATAAAGTGCAGATATTAAAATGAGATGAATAAAGGTAATATTAAGCAGAATAGGTCAGATTGAATAAATAAGAGATGTTTAGAAGATTAGAAGTAAGATTAATTAAACTGTCTGGGGATATGTGAACAAAATTTGAATAAATAAGATATGTTTAGAAGTAAGATTAATTAAACTGCCTGGGAGTATGTAAACAAAATATATTGCTACACAATATTTATTATTTCTAAATAACTACAAATGATAGTCTTCTAAATTTCTCCTGCCACATGGAGGGAAATCCCCTCCCCCTCCTATCCCCGGCCATTTGAATGTTTTACAAGTTGCACTTATAAAAGTAAAACCCAGTATTAAAAATACGTATTATGATTCATTAGTTTATTCAATTTGTAGGCCCTTAAAAACCTTGAAAGTCCTTGATTTTTTTTTTTTTTTTTTTTTTTTTTTTTTTTTTAATGTGTACCTTGTTGCAATGTGGGTAGTTTTTAAAGCATAATTCAAAACTGGTTGGTGGAACTAGCTGTAATTTTAGATTTGCATATTTGAAGCTTCTGAAAATCAATTTCTTTTAAAAAAGTTTTTTTTTTTTTTTAATAACTTCAAAATATCTATTTTCGATATAAATCTAAATTGTGACCTATATATGTAAATAAATTAACTCTACCTACATATATGGGTATAAAATATTTTCGCACTCTTACTAATTTTATAATATACAATAACTATACCTTACAAGATAATATTATTTATCTACAAATAGAAGGAATGCCACAAGGCAGATCTACATCCAGTTTGATGTCTGATTTATATTTATATCAATATAAACGTAATTTTTGTAATGATGATATACTAATGTATCGCTATATTGATGATATTATTTTAATTGACACTAAACAATTAAATTTTGCTCAATTTCCAGTTGATTATCCAACTAATTTAGAATTGACAGAAAACCATTTAGCAAATAACACTATTAACTTTTTAGATCTAAAAATCATAATAGCACAAAACAAAACAATTACTGATCTTTATGACAAACGTAAAGACTTTCAATTCAAAGTTAATACATTTACTCATTTTAAATCCTGTCTACACATTTCAGTTTACCGTAATATACTTATTAATCATTTGTATAGAATCAAAAGTTTATGTTCCTCACACCTTATAAATAAAAACATTAAACAATTAATTTTTGATGCTTTAAATCATGGTTTTCCTAAGAAATTCATATATTCCTTAATATACAATTAATTTATGATCTAAACAATGTTTAGTAGGGTGATTTCTTGTTTGTTACTATTCACATTTTGCGTATATAAAAAAACACATAAAAAATTAAACAAAAAACTAAAAATAAACACAAAAAAAATATATAAAAAATTAAAATAAGTTGGCTGGGTGGGTAGATGTTAAATTAAGGAGGAGGGCGGAGTTGTCTGGATAATTTATACACAAATGTTGATTATATATAAATTTATTAAAAAAAACAGAACTAGTAGGAATTGCACATTGAATATTCGTGTTTCTATGTTTTATTTTGGCCCTTGTGCAGGTTGCTGTCCTTTGTACTGTATAAATATCTATAAATTAAATTAATTTACATCAATTTAATTTATTATTATTGATTTATTTAAATATATTTTGCTTTGTAATGATATACGCTTACACAGTTTATGATATATGTGATATATGTATTTATAAATTTGTAGAAATGTTGTATTCTGTTGGTATATTACACCCCCCCCCCCCCAAATCAGCAATGATACATTAATTTTATTAAGTGATTAATATAAACCAACTTTTATATTATTTATAAAGCTACTTATTCGAAATTATTATTAATTTGAATGTAATTATTAAAAAAATAATAATAATTATATCCAATTATAACACATTATATTAAAATGTTAATTGATTATTATCAATATTCTGATGCACTGTTTTAGAATGATATAGTTGTGCCGTCTTAGTGATATTATAGGTTAAAATATTAGCAATTATATAAAAAAAAATGCATTTTTTCTACTGTTATATTCGGTATTCTGCAATAGATGGCAGCACTAAACATTATTACCTCTGATTTTAGTACAATTCATATATTGACTATCTTAATTTTCATGTAGTTCCGCTAGACGGCAACATTAAATAATTATTTATTTTGTTCTAATATTATAAGGTTGCCATGGACTCTTAAATTACTCTTATATTAGACATTGTCTCTTAATTATTGTTTAATTTTAAACAAATACTTGTTTTTGTACTTTTAGTATTAATTTATTCCAGGATCATTATAATAGCATGTAATAATAATTAATATATGGACTATATGTTAATTATAATTGTTATGTTTTAAGCTTGTGAATATTAACTGCAGCAACCATGGGATATGCTTTTAACTGTGCAAGTTAATAGGGTGGGATTTTTATGCTATGCCAAATTCTGTTAAATGTTTGTGTCATGGTCAATATGACATGGCTGTTCTCTCGCTGGGTATGTCTATGATTTAATTTGCTTCTTTTTTAATGTTTTTCATTATAGCAGATATCACATTGATTAATTTTTTTTTTAAATTCAATTTAATTCACATGGTGGTTTTATAATTTCTGGTCATTAGTCGATAGGGTACATAACGAAATTAAAATTTTGCTTATATCTGAATTCCGTTACAGAAATCGACTATGTTTTTTGCTTATAAATGTATTTTATGTACCCTTGAAAAAGTAAAATACTTTATAAGCTTCCAGCATTATTCATCCATTTGCTCTATTGTATCTTTATGATACAGCTTTTTCTGGTTCAACATTATTTAGCTGGATATTGTATCTTTTGTATTTAATAGAATTTTATCAAAATTTGGTGTTTTTTTTCATTAGTTTTTAATATAGATTTATCGCCCGCAATATGCTAGTGAATTAGTGGATTTTAGCATGATTGTGTATTACTTGTTACAGGTTCCATCTTTATTCTGTATAATGTCAGTTTTATGATTATTAGCTAATTTATTAATTTAATTTTAGTAATTGGAAATCAATGATGATTTGTAATATATAATGGTTATATATATATATTTTTTTTCTGAAATTGATTTCTAGAAGATTTAAATATGCAAATCCAAATTTAGAGCTTATTTCAGCAAGTAGTTTTTATGTTAAGCTTTAAAAACTACCCACATTGCAATTTGTTTTCCAACAGAGGAATTTAATGTTGGAAGTTCAAACTTTAAACCATCATGATTCTTAAACTGTTTGATTGAAAAATTCCCTGTTTAGTATCTTAAGATAAAGTTTATACCCGGTAGCAGAAAGTTCAAGGTATGTGAGGGGTGTCATAGATTTTCTTTTCTCTTTTGCAGATTCTTTTTCATTGAACCTTTATTTTGCTTCATATTATGTTTAGCTCTTTATTACTTAATACAAAAAGTTAAGATTATTATTAATAAAAATTTATAAAATGCCTAAAAGTGCTACAGGTAAGTGATTGTTTGTTTAATTAATGCTTCAATTTAAAAATATTTTACCTGCAGATTATTTTTTGTCCCTGATGTATCTGTCACATACACTTGGAGAATTTTCTGCTACCGCGGTCTGGGGGTTTACCATTAAAAACAAATGTGCTGTCAAAATTGGGTTTTCATATTGAAAAATTTTGAGTTAGGGGAAATTTCGATATAAAAGCTGTGTTTAACCTTATTTTTTAAATTTTAACATAAATTGAAAGAAGACATAATTTCCAGCTAAATGGCTATTTCTGTTTGTTTTTTTGTTTTTTCTGGGTTAATTTGGTAATTGAAATGTATGTAAAATTTGCTTTCTGAATATTGTTATGTTAATAAAACCTATGTACCTAAAGTTTTTGATGTAAAAAGTATTAAAAAAAAATGGTTATAATTAAGTCTGTGTAAAACAAGTAACTTTCAGGCATCCTTTGGCTTTGTTATGATACTGTATTAATTCCAAGATTTATTTCAGTGTATACATAGGGTAAGTGTTCAGTCATTCTTGCAGAAGTCAGCCACAATCAGATGAAATGCTTTATTAATATTTTATTTTTGATTCAAAACAAAATCTTCTAAATCCCCAACGTGAAGTTCCTTTTTTTTTTTTAAATACATCCACAAAGAATTATGAAAACTTAATTTACATAAATGCTATAAGTAAATAACTTAAAGTAAATCCCTTTTCTCTTGTGCATACTAAAATTCACATTTTTCATCAATATTCAGATGAATACTAAACTATAAGTTTTTATAAGGGATTACATGTTATTTTATGTACTGTATTGATAATCTACTTGTAATAGTGAGTACTATATTAGGTTAAAAAAAAAAATAAATAAATAATAATAATTTAAGTCCTCACTTGTCTAAAAATAGAAATGTTTATTTTATTTTAACGTGAATATTTCTAAGTGTCATACTTTTTAGAATGACACTCCTATTGATATGGCAAAAAGGCTGAACCAGACTTATATCCACAAACAATTAGAAGATGCACAGAAAGAAAGACAGAAAAGGACCCATTGTTTGACTATTTACAGGGATAAGGTAAGTACTCACTTCAGATACTTTTGTTTAAGGTTAAGATTTGAATGTTGTGACCAGTGATGAACTGCTCAGGTTATGAGCTTACCCTATAAGTAAGCCCCCCCCCCCCCCCCTAAAATTTGAAAATATGAGCCTCTAATCTGAGTGTATATGTAGACAGATGTTAAAATACAACTCTGGCACCTTGTGAAAAATTTGAAATCACTTAACTTTAGTAATTCGGGAATACCGTAAAATATCCACACTATTTAGGTATAATATTCAAAGCAGTAATATTTGAGAACAACATAATCGATGTATTCAGTTTTTAATCCATCTTTGTAGAATTATTCTTGTAGAAATTTACTCGTGTAATGTGCTTAAATGTATAACTAGTACTCTATTTTCTTGTTTTATTTTAACACCACAGCAAGACAAAGCACATAATATTCAACATTTAAAATTACGTAGTTTTCATAATTCTGCAGAACAATATTTTCAATCTGCAGCCAAGAGAAACAATATCGAGTTATTACTTCATTGAAATTTCAACCCTTTCTGGCAGTTACTGCATAGGCTAATTTTAGCTTTCCACACCTACGCATGTAGCAGTATGGCTGTGGCTATTTTTAGCTCTCCGCATATGACTACACCGCAGGTGCCAATTCGTAACACCTTGCTACATTTGCATCAGTATACTGCTAGTACTTGCTGATATGTCTAATAGGGCCTCATTACTGTACAGACTGACAGCCCTAGACCTACTGCAAAAAGGGATACCAAAATGACTAAAATTTCTTAAATTGCTAGGAAAATTTTTAAACTTCAAAATCCAATATTTAAATAAAAAATCACACTATGACAACTTTATCTGTGTTTTTCTGTTCTCTGAAAACAGCATAATTAGGTATGTTGTAGGGTGTAAAAAAAATCCTGATTAAAAAAAAAAAAAAAAATTAATCGATCTTTTAAATTAAAATAAAAAAATTTTAATTTAAATCTGATTTTTGTGATTTTTTTTTTTTCCCCTGTGTAAAATACAGAATAGCTATCAAGAATTTTAGCCTTCCAAAACAATTAAACCTCCAGTTTCTAACATAATCTATGTTTTTACGCTTAAATTAATAAAATTATAATTACAAGTTTAATATATATGTAATCAAACTATTTCAATTTTTACATCTCCGAATCAGAAAAATTATGTATTTTCAAATATAATTTGTTTGAAAACTGAATCTCATTTGACTTATTAGAAGTCTTAAATGCTTTTCAACTCAGTAGTAAAAGCATTAAAAAGCTATAATCAAAATTGAAAAAAGAGAGAAATTTAAACCTTTTTCTTGAAATAAATGAAGAAAATAAGAAAAATAAGGACATTGGCAGAGAGAAAAAGTGAATCAGGTGCTTTGGTAAAATATTTTTTTGTTTTCCTGTAAATTTTCTGCCTTACTTTCATTCCTTTTTACTCTTTAATTTCTTATAAACCCAGCATGAAAGTATAATGAAGTGCTAAGAAATAAAAACTAAGGGATAAAACATAATTTTACACCTTCATCTTCATAAACCAGCTTATTCTAAAATAGAAAAAATCATCTGTCGACAAATTGTCATCTGTAAATATTAGATGGTAGTTTATTATTATTATTCAACCAAGGACGCTAAACAAAAACAAATTTAAGCTCCTTGCATATAATTAGAAAATTATTGCCCTATATTTAGACCAAATAAATTTAAAGAAGAAATACGAATTTTCAACTAATTATTTCTTAAAGACAACTATTGAAATTTTTCTCTAGGCCACAAAAAGCAGACTGATTAAGCAAGAAAAATGTCATTTTGTAAGCATTTAATTTAATTTGTAAATAAATCTGAAATGTTTTTTGATAAGTTCGTCGAAATGATGTAATTTTTCTACAATTTTGTCAAAATTATTTAATTTTCATTTCAGCAGTTTTGAAATAAAAAGTCAAATACTGAAAGAATGTATGTTTAAATATTTTCTTTTGCTATATAATATATATATTCTCAACAATTTTCACATATTGCTTCATAATACAAGGATATATTTCACTATCTCAATATTCCGCATTGTTTTTTTAAATTTTCACATTTAATTACATAATACAAGGCTATATTTTACTATCTCAAAATATTCCTCGCTGTTTTTTAAATGTTATTTATATTCTCATTTTTTATATTATAATATTTTGTCTTTAAATTAGTTAATTTAATCAATTACCCTTGTATTTATTTATTTTTATGTAATTCTTTATTTTATTTTTTATTAATTTATTCTTATTCTTTATTTTATTTTTGTATTTACTCAGTAATTATCAAGTTTATTCCTATTTTTTCATTCTACTTTAACTAAATGTTAATCTAAGTCATTTCTTTATTTCTTCAATCAATTTCATTCACTTTTTTTTTGGGGGGGGGGGTGTAAAGATGGCAGCACCAAACATTGTTTATAATCCAGTTCCAATTTGCATTTTTTCCTTTTTCACACCAGATGGCAGCAAATTTGTGGGTTTCAGTCAGATAATCAACTGGTAGGCCCACATGTTAAAATAGTCCTAACTCTGTTTTACCATCCAGACATGCTGCAGTTATGCTTCTTAGTATGTAATTTAGGTATTTTGCTCTATTAATTTTTAATATCCTGTGTGAGGTGTATCTTTTTTAGATCTCTTGGATTTTATTATCTATTTTCTGTTATTTTTACATTATAAGGAGCTAAATTTTGTCATTTTGGGTTTAATGCCGACAAAATTGGATGAAATAACGCATCTTCTATGAATGAACTCACAAGTTCCTCTGAAGATTCTGTGGGTTATTCATAGTTTCTTATTTTACATACTGGTTTCCTATATTCATTTCTAATTCATCTTTAGAACTTTACCAATTTATTCATATACTATTTGTGATTTCAAATTTATTATATATATATATATCAATTTAATTTTTTTTTTTCTCTACAGAAATTAAGATATGGTTGTATGGTTGGATCGCCTTTTGTAGTTTTTTATATAATTGGAGCTCTGCTTGAAAGTCGTGAATCATATCTAGTTAAAGTTGGATTATTATTAATTCTTGGAATAGCACTCACTTGTACTGGAAAGTAAGTTCCTGATTTAAACTATAATTATGCAATTTGTGCAATAAAATGTTGTTAATATAGTAATCTTAGCATCATAAAGAAATAGTATACTAATCATAGCTTATGTTATATGAGAATTCAAATTAGCAATAATTTATGGAATTCACCATTATTTTTTAACTCAGTCACACTGATGGGTAAAGGTATAACACAAATTGAATTTTTCCAACTGAGCAAAAAAATTAACAAGTTGGGATTTTAACCCAGAACCTTTGATTTAAATTGACAATGCTCTGCCTATTGAGTTACATGGGCTGACAACTTGCAGGCATATTTCACTCAGATGTTGTTATTGATAGTATCATCTGGTCTCTCGTGTAGACTGTTCAACAGAATAAACCCCAGGTCATGGAAATTTAAATGATGGATACGTAGATGCACGTTTATTTTTTATAATGAAATGAAAAAATCATAATTATTATTAAATACGTGTTAATTATTAATAAATATTTATTGAAAAAATATTAAAAATAGATGTTAATTAGTAATAAATAATTATTAAGACTAATGTATTAAAAGAAATACAAGTATAGCCAAGAATAAAGTACCATATATAAGATAATGTATGATGAATAAATGTGTAAATGATTAACCCAGGTTTTTAACTTTTTTTTAGCAGTCTTGACCTATTTTAATTTTTCTTCAAAAAAGAGTAATTATTTTATTTTTTTTTTTTGCTCTTCAAATATTTTTTCTATTTCAGATTTTTGAAAGAAATAACTGAAAAATATATCGATATAAATGTGACTTCGCTTTTTTATGAACTATTTTTTTAATGCATATGATACAGTTAAAGCATGGAATCTGTTATTTTACTTAGTTATTTCATGAAATAACAAACCAAGTTGGTTAAAGTATGTAAAGTTATTTGATTCTACGATTTAACTAGTTATTTTATAGAATAACGATAGATTGCCTAATTGCTAAGTATTAAAGATTGCACATGAAAGCTATTTGAACTGGCTATAGCTGGTTTTAGTCAGTTTTGGACTGATTATGGCTAGTTTGCAATCAGTGTGTATGCTGCATTTCATAGGCCTCTTAGTCTATTGCTAACTGTCGTTCAGAGCCCATGTTTTGTCAATATGTATTATTGAACTTGTATAAATGTGTAAATGGTGTATTTATGTTAGCATTTTTCATTTTGGATTATTAACAAAACTTTTTGCAATATTTAAAAAAAACAAAACTATGAGTTCTACAGGAATGAAAGATTAACTAGTAAATAAGAAGTACTTAATGCAAGAACAGTTTGAATCTTTATCATATAAGCATGAGTCAAAGGAAAACAGTGCTATACTTACTCATGAAAAATTATTAAATTTGCTAGCAGAAGTGAAAAATGCAAAAACAGCACAGAAGTAAATATCACATTACTATTGTTTACTCCAGCATTATGATGTCATTGAAATCCAGGGAGTAGAAAAGTTAATTTTGCCAATAACAGATGTGTCTTCATGTCATTTTATTGCTCAAGTGATAAGCTGTTCTATATTTTATATGAAATGCATATATCTATTGGGCATGGTGGTAGAGACCATATGATAAAAGAACTGAATTGTCAACATAAAAACATTAGTCAAAATGATATAAATTTTTTTTTGAGCATTTGTGCACCTCATCAACAAAAAATAAATATGGGGAAGAAAGGTATTTGGGTTAAACCCATGGTGTTTTTGCATCTCAATTCAAGATAACAAGAGAATTCTGCAACAAACTTATAGACGACTCGAAAATAACATGGCCAGCACTTAAGATCGTATGTGGTAAACACAGATATAGCCAGAGTCAAGGTACCGCTGATAATGTCAACCAAGATATCCAAAATACGTTGACAACTTGAATAGAAGGCAACCATTCTACTTTATGGAGTCACAGGCTTAAATCTATTCACTTCATGAAAACAGAGCCTTTCATTCTGATATAAAGGGACTGCCTTATGAGCTGTGCTCTTTGAGTTGAACTGTCCACAACTTCTTTTCCAAGGGAAGTGTTTGATTCAGTAGAGGATGAACAACAATTTGAAAATACCTTAACTGCTTTGACTGCATCCTCAGAACGTGATGATAACGTTGTTTTTACCAAAGAAACATCTTTGAATCAAAATATAAAAGTGCCCTTTGAGCGATATGATATGCCGTTTCTATTGAAGATACACCTCCGAATGAAACTGCAAAATTCTGTGTTGTGTTCAAAAAATTGCGAACAAAGCCTGTTTTGCTGTAAATGTGAGCAGCCTATTCATCGTTCAAGCTTAGAAGTCTGTTAAACGGAAGACAAAATTATGTAGTCTGCAGGTTGTGTTTAAATAAAATAAATATTGAGAAAGAAAGACAAGGAACTAAAAAATGTTTAGAAATTCAAGCTACGAAAATGAGTTTATTGTCTGACAAATTTTATTCAGACCTATATGTAGGCATTACAGTCCGTATTCCATTTAGTGAAGTTGACAGAGAAAGAGAAGATGCTAGATATGTTTTAGCTGTTGTTATGGAAAAAACTAGCAATGGATTTTTTTGATTAGGAATAAGGAATGGCCTAATCAAACAGCTGTACTCTAGGTCTCAGTTCAGTATATGTAAGCAAGAATTAATTTCCGTTGAAGAAGCTCCAAATATTGAGACAATGCTTCAATCTGTTGCAACAGCTTAAAGTTGAAGCGCTGGACAGTGATTTAAAAAGTGTTTGTGTAAAACACGATGTGATAATAAAAAGTGTGACTGTTTCAAAAATAATATGCAATATAATTCCAAGTGTCAACACAGCTATCCTTATTCTAATAAATAATGGAAAGTAAATTGAAGTCGCTTCATAAATTTAAAATTAATATGCTCTTACATTTTTGTTTTGAAAAAGGCTTATGTAATATTTTTATTAAGTAACATAATTGTTCCTCCCAGAATGCAAGTTTTTGGTAATATTTAAAATTATTATTATTATTTGTATTATAAGCATTATTTATATTTGGCAGATAAATTTTTTGTAATATTTTTAAACAGCACAAGTTTGACCTATGTTTTACTTTTTTAGGCAATTTTTTTTTTTTTTTTTTTTTTTTTTTTTTTTTAAGCCAATACTTCCCTTTTTATGCCTAGGAAGAAAAAAAAACAGAAATTTGTTAATTTCACTTCAGAATACTTAAAATTTTAAAATTGTCCCATTACCCCCCCCCCCCCCCCCACTCTCTCCTAAGTTTTTTTGCCAGCAGTACTAAGTAACCTAATAATTTATGTAATTATAAGTTGTAAAAATTTAAATATTAACTATTGCTGCACTATATTCTGTTATTTTTTATTACTGTTTATCTAATCTAACAATAATATGATATATATATTCTGTGTTTCTTTATTATTTATCAATTAATCTGTGCTTAATATGAAATGTATTTTCAAAAGACTTTAACTGTTTATGACCAATTAATTTATAAAACGACAGATTTGTTTTATTGTCAGATTGTTTATTTTTCATTTTAAATAAAATAATTAGTTAAATTATCAAATCCAATAATTTTACACACTGACTTGATGTCATTTCATGAAATAAGTAGGTATTTTTAACTGAATTATATGCTTTAACGCTAACACAAACAAAAAATTGCAAGTACACATGTTTAGTAATTTATGAGAAAAGATATATTAATTTAATATGGCCAGTATAGGCATTTTTACTGCCGATACTGTATAATAACTAGGTATTTTTAACTGAATTATATGCTTTAACAGTAACACATAGAAAAAATTGCAAGTACACATTTTTATTAATTTGTGAGAAAAGATATATTAATTTTAATATGGCCAGTATAGGCATTTTGACTGCCGTTAAAGACTTTTACTCTTTGCTAATTGTTTGCCATTAAAAGCTGTGTGATGACTTGCTGCAGCATTCGTTAAAAAAATCATTTTAGAAAAAAAAGTCTCTCCCTTTCAAAAACTATAAGAATTTGTTTAATATTAGCAGTCGTCTTTAACTTTTTTTTCTTTTATTACTCTACAATATTAGAACATATACGTTATAAATTACATTGAAATCAAAATTTAAGTTCTTTTTTTTTAATTCTTTGTTCATATTTTTAAAAATTCTAAAATCCATATCATAATTTATGTTATCATTGAGAATATCAAAACAAAAATCCTCAACAACAAGAACGTCTAGTTCATTGTTGTCTACATTCACACGGTTGTCAACAATGTGTGTTTATTTATAACTTTGTTCTATTTTGCGTTTGAAAAGAATATCTCACAATAGAAAGAGGTAATATCAATCTGGATAAGAATTTTATATTTTCGAAACATAAATGATGTACTATTCTCAGCATGTCTACTATCAGATACATATTTACAAAAGACTATCATTGACAGACGTTTGTATTTAATAAGCAAGTAATTCGTTATTTTCGCATTTCTGAAAGTATTTTATGGAATCTACTGGTATTGCCATTAATGTGGTGAAATATTTTGAAGTATTGTAAAATATCGAGGCATAATTTCGATCCTTTACATTTTCTGAATGAGTGAAAACAATTCTATATGAGTAAAATGCTCATCTACTGAATAATGGTTAACGCTAACTTGCTGTGTTCAGTTTTTCTACATCAGCATAATGAACATCGGTGTTAACATTCTATTTTTTTTTTATCTTAAAAAAAAAAAAAAAACTTGCTGAAAAAAAAATGAAAATATCAATTTTCTAATTTTTTGCTTAAAATGTATTTTTACATTTCTAGTTATTCTGACAAAATTACATAAAAATCTGATAATTATAAATATGTAAAAAGGCTTTTTACTGCATCCATTTTACTTATAATGATTCAGAGTTATGATCTTTAAATTCATTTTTCTCAAGTTAGTGTTTTTTAACTGAGTCCGCCTAAGGAAAAAATAAAACACTGCAATATTTGATTATACCTGTTTTATTGTATCATTTTTATAGAGATTTTTAATTATCATGGCAATGAGAAATGGATTGTTGAGTTCATTGTTAAATCCTTAAATTCTTCCTATCAGCTATATTATTTGTGAAAAAAAAATAATAGAACATTTTTGAAAGTATGATGAACAAATGTGCTTTTCCAGGTTATTCTTCTGCCAACTTTATAAAATGTTATTCATTAAAAAAGAAAAGAAGATAAAATTTCTATTTTTGTTGGTTGATGGAGCTATTCGACCATACCAAGGGAATAATGCAAATTTGATCAACTTTTTGATTGGGATTTTGTCTGTATCATAAACATGAGGCACATTGCTATCAAATTCATCATGATAGTTACTCAGCTTGGACAGGTCACAGCCTGCCATTGGGGAAAACATTTATCCCTTTTTGATGATATGTATAATATATGTTTACTGTTTTCATCCATGTTAAAACCATTCCATAAAAGACTTTCTATCAGTAATTTTTTCCTGCTTCTCAAAACCTAATTTTCACATTTAAAACTTGCAATATATATATATATAACTAATTTATGATGCATTAAATCATGGTTTTCCAAAAAAATTCATATATTCATTAATATACAATTAGTACTTACATGATCTATATTTAAAAAAAAAAAAAAAAAAAAAAAAAAAAAAAAAAAAAATTAACACATGCGTAAACAAAATTACCAAAAAAATTTATAAAATAAAAAAATATTTATAAAAAATTAAAAATTGTAAAATAATAATAAACAATTACTATAGGATGGCTGGGTGGGTAGATGTTAGAGTACGGAGGAGGGTGGTGTTGTCTGGATAATACGCAATGGTTAATTTATATAAAAAGAAAAAGGGGAGCTTTTGTATTATAACTACATTTCTAATACGTATTTTATATGGATGTTGATTTGATGTTTTATATGTAATTGGTGACTTTTCCTCTTTTTTTATTTCATATTAAATTTAACTTATTTAATCACATTTAATATTAACTTATTTTTAATTTAGTTTTACTCAGGACAATATCATATTAATTAATAATAGTATACCATCTTTTTAGTGATTATTATGCATATAAGTTTATTTGATATAACTAATGTTATACTGTATGCATTAAAATTGGGTAAATAGTTTATATTATTATTCCTCTATACTATTTAATATTGTTTTATTTTCAACTTTGTATTCCATGATTAATTATCGGTTTATATGTTTGATTGTCACAATCATATTTTTTTAGCTTTTTTATGGCTAATATAAGGATAATTCACACACTATATTTTGTGTTCTTTAGGCTATTGGGAATTTTAGAATCTGACAATCTTATATAAACATCCATTTTTTATTTATTTATTTTATAATTAATTAATTAATTTTTTTTCTTTCCTGTTCATTTTTTATATGTAATGGTAAATATTAAGACTTTTATATATTTTTATAATATATAATTTATTTGATTTTATAGCATATAGCTATATTCCATATATTATCAAGTTTAATTTTTTTTTTTTTTTTTTTTTAAATTTCTCAATGTAGATTTAATGGTATGGTAAGCATTTTATTAACATTTAATTTATTAAAAAAATTTTTTTTTTGAATAACGATTACAGTATGGTATTGTTTATATTAGGATGTGTGTAGGAATGCAGTTGATATATTTTAATTTCATTAGCATGTATTAGGTTCTTCTTTTAGTGACACTTGTATAATAATAATTGTTTTTAAGATAAAGTAATAGATGGCAGCACCATAATTTTTTTATTTTTAAAGCTTCTAATAAAGTAATAATTTTAATTTTTTACACAAGGTGGTAATTAACACTGAATACTGGCAATGTTGTAAAATTGTTTTTAGGTATTATAAATAATGTAATTATTTTTTTATTTATATTATATTAATTATATTTATCGTGGTGTTTCAACATTGATTAACTGACTCCATGGGTTTAATTTCAGTGTTAACTTAACTGTTTTATTCACCTTAATCTATCATGCTTTTTGGATTCCATGTGCGGGAATATATTTTGAAAATCTACTGGGAATAATTCGGTATGTTTTGTAAGATTTCTATTGCTATAGATTGAATATTTAATGGGTTGTAGTTTTTTTTTCCATTTCATGTCATTTGATTATATTCTGTTTTCATCTTGGGGCTATTCCTTAGGTTATATATTGGTTGTTTGAGTACAGGGGAAAATTTTTTTTCAGCTTATAGCTTTTTTCTCACAGAAAACAACCGATTTGCTTATATCATTGAATTCTGTACTCTTGAAAACATAATTCAATATATAAGTTTTTCAATTTTTTTCGGAATCCATGTTCTTTTTTTTTTTTTCTTCCATGTTAATTCTTGTAATTAGGTATAAGGTACTTTATTTTATACATGCAGTTCTATATTGTTGGTGTGTGACACTTGTTGTCAATCATTCACAATATTTGCGGTTTTTGATGATGGTCGGTAATGTTTAATTAATGGTTATATATGTAGCATTTTATCTGATAATTATTAAAAGGTTCACTTGGCTTATAACTATAAATAAATTATCTATTAGTTCGTCAATTTAATACGGCATTTATTATTCACTGGAACAAATATTATGCTTGGAAGATCACAACATTTCATCCACATCAATAATATAATACATTTGTTTACATAAATACTGGAATTCACCTAGAATTCTTACTCAAATCTTTTATTTGATACACAACGAATCTTCAGCCTTCATGTTGAGATAAAAACTAACGAACTTCTAAAAAACATAAAACATCTCTTGAATTTTCTTATTTTCCATCAAAAACGTTGCCACACATTTTGAGCTTTTTTCCACGCTCCTCGTGTTGTACTTTTTATTTCATATATGATGGCGTATCGATTCAATAAACCCTTGGGTTATACGAGTTGCATTGTTGAGAATATTTATATTGCCACATTCGGTCATCCTGACAGTCCGGTGACCCAACGGAACGTGTTTTCAAATCATATCTTCTTTTAAATGTAGCTTCATATCCACCATAAACAGAATTATCAGTTTGGTTTAATGACTGTTCATACTGCCTACGATTACTATTACTCCAGAAATATACATCTCTTTTACACAATTCAATCTCTTCCCTTTCAAAATTTTCCTATATTCTTTCTTTCTGATCTCCGTATAAATATCTTCTATCATCAAGAAATGTATGTTGTTTACAATATCTGGGACGTCTCTTTACAAAATTGTCTCTCGGATAATATTTTCTATCTTCATTTTTGTCATTGCAATCACGCTTCTAATTTCCGCTAAATCTCTTTTTATTTACATTTACTCCTTCAGTATTATTTTCTTCTCTCGTGTTCTTTCGTTTATAATATTTTTCAAGATTCTTCATTTCATTTTTATTTTCATTCGCGCGTGCATATAAATTGCGTTTTTCTTTTAGCTCACTCATTCGTACGATTCGTGATACCTCATTTCTTTCATTCAAACTTTTGTTAATTGAATTTAATTTTTTCTCACGAGATCGTTCCGTTTTTCTCATTATAGCTTTTCTACTTATTTCATTGGCCACATATTTTAAATTTTCATCGGTATTCCTTACCGCCCTAATATATCTAAAATACATAATGGTCTTGCCTTTGGCGTTTTCTTCCTTGGCGAGATTTTTTATTTTGACACCTTCTTCTGTGACTGTTAAAATGCATTGTGATATTGCACTTACACCTAACAATATGTCACATTCTAGACCTGATATTACATGAAAATTATCTGTCAGTTTCACGCCGTCTACTTGTATTTCATGCTCAAAGTATCCTATTGGCTGTATTTCTTCTCCGCCAAATCCAGTCAATATATGCAAATTTTCTTGGCATAATTCAGGTGCGCCTATTTGGGTGTAATATTCTTCATTTATTAAACTCACATCGCTTGCTGTGTCGATGATAATTTTCGTGGGTTTCTCATTTATTGGAACTACACGTATCTTTTTGTCGATTTGGCGTTATTTTTCGCTTTTGATAAGCTCATTATGTTTCTTTTTTGTGCGCTATTATCGTTTGCTTTCCTAATCGGGTTACCATAATATTCTTGTGTGCTCATTTGATCCTATTTGTACATTTGGCGGCGATATGACCAGGCAAACCACAAAGGTGGCCGATAATTCTCGAATTAATAGCTCTTTCGCCTCATCCTATATTATTTTGATGAGAATTTTGATTCCACTGGTTATCTATTTCCTCCCTGTTCATGCTATTTTGCGCCTTATACAATTTGGCGGTTTTAAATCCTCTACACGCCGTATCAAAATCATCTAGTTTTTCCACTAATACATCTACTTCTTTTATCTTTGGAAATTCCTCAATAAAACGTTCTCTGGTTTCTGGCAGTATTTTTCGCTTAATTTGATCAGTTACTAATAACTCCGTTAATCCCTCAAAAGTTGTTACGTTCCTTCCACGTACCCATTCATTAAAATACGTTTTTAACTGAAAACCAAAATCGCGCCAATTATCTGTTGGCTCCTTTTTATGAGTCATGAACCTCTGTCTAAATTCTTCCGGCGACATTTTGAATCTTTTCAACAATAAATTTTTTATATATTCGTAATTATTTACATCCGGTTCCTTTTCTCTTGTAATTATGCTAGCTATTTCTAATGGTAATAAACTTAATAGATATGAAACCCATTCATCCTTGTCTATTTTCATTTGAGATACTTGTCTTTCGTATAATGTTAAAAACATACAAATATCACCATTTTCACTGTCAAAATGATTAAGTAACTTCAATAAATCAAAATTTTTACCTGTTCCCGTTCTTGGAGCTAGTATTTCTGCATCCTTCTGAGAGTCTATCTCGGCTTGCATCGTCAATTTCTTTAGCTCAAATTCCTCATTTTTTCTCTATCCTCTACTTCTAACATCAATTTCTTCTCCTCTATTTCTGCCTGTCGTCTTCTCTCTTCTGCTTCAAGTTCTGCCTGTCATCTTCTCTCTTCTGCTTCAAGTTCTGCCTGTCGTCTTCTCTCTTCTGCTTCAAGTTCTGCCTGTCGTCTTCTCTCTTCTACTTCAAGTTCTAATTTTCTTTCTTCCAACGCTATTCTCTTCTCCTCTTTCTCCTTCTCTGCTTCTATTTTTCTCTGCTCTTTCTCCTTCTTTGCTTCTATTTTTCTTTGCTCTTTCTCCTTCTCTGCTTGCGCTTCAAGTTTTGACTTTCTTTTCTCTTTGCTAGCCAATGATATTACTTCAAGACGGTCTTTTATAAAGTCTTCATCAAAACTTTCCCAAGTTTTTATTGCTTCAATTAATGACAGAATGGTTACTTTCTCTGGCGTGTTTATTCCGCATACCTCGCATAGTTCAATCAAATCGCTTCGTCGCGCTTTATTCAAAATCGACATAATGATGTGTTTTTTTCGTAATCGTTTCAATTTTTTATTCAAATCCCGGCACCGAGCCCCCAAAATTTGTAGTATTTTATCTGATAGTTATTAAAAGGTTCACTTGGCTTATAACTATAAATAAACGCATCTATTAGTTCGTCAATTTAATACGGCATTTATTATTCACTCGAACAAATATTATGCTTGGAAGATCACAACATTTCATCCACATCAATAATATAATACATTTGTTTACATAAATACTGGAATTCATCTAGAATTCTTACTCAAATCTTTTATTTGATACACAACGAATCTTCAACCTTCATGTTGAGATAAAAACTAACGAACTTCTAAAAAACATAAAACATCTCTTGAATTTTCTTATTTTCCATCAAAAACGTTGCCACACATTTTGAGCTTTTTTCCACGCTCCTCGTGTTGTACTTTTTATTTCATATATGATGGCGTATCGATTCAATAAACCCTTGAGTTAGACGAGTTGCATTGTTGAGAATATTTATATTCCCACACATATATATATATATATATATATATATATTTGGTGATGAACATAGTTTACTTTATATTATTTATACATTTGTGCATTAAGAAAGCTGAAGCACTTATTAAAAATTTTGTAATTTGATTTTCACAGTACAGTAAAATCTCTGCCTAGCAGTCAGCACCGGGTTGATGCCTGATAAGCCTGAATTCTGAAAAGCCTTACTTTTTAAAAGTTGAAATATAGTAATAAGACAGAATTTAAAAAAAAAATTATTGCCTAATTTGAAAAGAGTTTCTTTATGCACATTCTTTAAAATAAATTGTTTTTTAAGTGCTGATTTTTTACGGGTTTCATCAACCGTTCAGCAGTTTGGTGTATAACATGTTTGTGAAGGGATTTCTGGTCATCTGTGTAATAACGGTGCATTGTAGAATGTTTTAAAGGGTCTAAAAACTGAAAAAATGTGAAATTGAAGTTTATAATTACTATGTGATGGTAAATGTAAAAAGTGCTTCATATTTGTAGGTGTCTATGTCTCAGATTTATCATTGGTTTATTTGTAATGCTTAAATTAAAATAATCATGGATTTTTTTTAGTATATTGAAACCAGGATTTATGTTGTTTTAATTTAAAATAATGATAAAATTACCATAAATCAAATTCTTAACAGATGTCATTTGACACTTTGTAGAAATAGTGTTACAGAAGTATATATGCATATTATTTATTAAAGAATAAGTCTAATTGTAATGCTACACAATTTTTCGCTGTGTAAAGGCTCAAAGACAGGGGAGATATGGGAATCTTTAAGCTCAACACGCAACATTTCAAGATGCAAAGGGGGAGGGATTAGTCATGAAGGGTTGCTGCATAGAAAGTTTTGCCTAACTTGGTAAGCGGGTACTACAAAAATCTGTTTATTGCTCACTTGGCATAGTGAAGGTGCTGTCTGTCCTCTGCCACAATTTTCTCTAGTATTTATTTAGCCACATACTACATGTATATATATGTAATATGTATACTAACCTCTGAACTTTAAAAAAATATGATCTGAACTAAATTTATGAGTGAGAGTAAAATAAAAAGTTGTGTATTGCAGTTATTGAAATAACCGCAGCAATAATTGGAAAACCAATAAATAAATAAAATAAAATAAAAATACTATGTTACTATACTTTAATGCAAGAATTGGAACTTGACATATTACATTTTTTCATTTAACTGTATTTGGATTTTGCAAAAACACCACAACTGTTGCTGTCAGTTTTTAGCACATTTTCTATATCTTAATGTTGGATTTCTTATTTAAAATCTCATGCAAAAATTCGTTTTGAAAAAAAAAAAAAAAAAAAAAAAAAAATCCTTAAAAGCACGAGAAACTTGTGTAATTTATGATAAAATGTTAATTTCAATTAGTTTTTAAAAAAATGTTACATATATGCTCATTTTTAAGTCAATCCAACATATATAATTTTTGAGTGGTTTTCTTTAAGAGGCCACTTCACTGTTCACTTACGCGAAAAGACCTGCTGGCTAATGTTAATCATGTGAAAGAATTTTTTTAAAGTATCTCGTTTGCATTTCAATATTTTTAAACGATTTTTTTTATTTGGGTAGCTGAGATCGATCTCTTCAAAAGCCGTTTTTTTACTTTTTCGATTTGTTTGATAGATTTTTTTTTTTTTTTCCTTTACGCTTTTACTTTCAAAGCCGGTTCCAAAAGTGAATGTAAAAAAAAAAAAAAAAAAAAAAAAAAAAAAAAGTATTGGAATGCAAACGCGATATTTTAAGAAATTTCTTCCGTAGGATTAACATTGGCGAGCAGGCCTTTTTGCGTGGCTGAAGAAGCCCTTAAATGTAATAAATGTTGGATAGCTTTTCTGTAAATATACAACATAAATAATAATCTTCAATGTTCAGGGATATTTCTTTCCTTTTTTCTCATCAAAAATTTCCACTTCCTTTTCATTACACAAAGTTTAAATCTTAATGCTTTAAAAAGTTTTCTGCTCTATTTGGTACTTATTACCTATCAATAATTAAGTAATCATAATCTTTCTCAACACACAATATTTAAAATAATAATAAAAAAATATATTTAATTAGATTTCTGATTCATTATATTTTCTTGTAATAATGAATAATTATCCCCTCTCCCAAAATTTCTCTGTTAATTTTCCCAGCACACAAAAAATATGCAACTTTAATTTCTTAAGAAGTTTCTAGCAGATTTTTCAATTTATAATAAGTATTCAGTCATCTAAACTCCTGTTCCCAGAAAATGAAGGAATTTCTAGAAAATGAGGGGAAGCAATTTCTTTCTTATCTTTTTTAGAAACTTGTTTGTTCTCAACTCTCATATATAAAATTATCTGCACTGTGAAAGAAAAAAAAGTTGTTTCTTAATCATTTTAAATATAACCATGAATGAAAATATACAATATCTGCTTTGGAGTTACCCATGATTTTGGAAAGCATTCTTTATCTTTATTAACACCAGAAATTAATATTCTTTGAGAATTAAACATTAAAAAAAGTTTATTTTGATGTCATCTATTTTCGGAAACATTTTCGAGTATTTTTTATAATGTAATGATGAGTTTCCTCAAACTGACATATTTTAAAGAGGCTATCAATTCCCAATAAAACATTTTTAGCTGTGTCATTGAATTTATACATGCAAGAGTAACAAAATAACATTAATTTTAATGTAAACTAATGCTGTTAATTTAGCAGGTTTGTCTGTAAAACATGTTTGTTGAATGTGGAAATGTTTAATTAAGAATGAATGGCATTTAAAAACCCTATACAGTGTGACTTCAAAAATCCGGCATTCAGAAATCCAGCAACTTCAAAAATCTGGCATGAAAACCGTCTTTTTCCCTTCCATTTTCTTTTACACTTTCAAGTTATGGTAGAAGAACAATAGCAATTATTTATGAATTAAAAACTTTAAGATCGAAAGTAATAATTTAAAAAAAAAAGCAATATTTGATACATAATTTTTCATTTGTCAGAGGCGATTATTTTCTGGGGGCTGCACTGTTGAACAGCAATGGCGTGGAGGGTACTACACAAGTTCTTTGGAGTCTCTCTTCTGACGCTGTGCTGAATAGAACCACCGATAATGCTAGTAACAGCTCCGAAGACAAGGATAAACAAAAGGCATAAGAAAAGGTGTCACTAGAAAAATGCATAAATTTGACTGGAGAATTAATATCTGCTTTACAGAACAAGACTGTATTTCCGAAATGGAGATTCTCCAGTTGCATAAAAAACAAGAAAAAAATGTTAAAGAACGGCCAAAAAATTGAAGCAAACAAAATTGACATCGATGTTTCAGAAATTAACTCGAGAAGAAATAGTTTCATTCTTTATTATATATTTTTTTTTTTCTGTAACACAGAAAATATCAATTAATGTAAGTTTATTTTTATATTTAATTTTCGTTTTTTCTTACACAATTATCACTTAATATTGAATTAAATTATGGTTAAAGGCACCATTAAGAATATAGTACTACTTTTCATATTCCTAATTACTACTTTTGACATTCTTTCAAAAATCCAGCATAGTCTCGGTCTCGATGTTGCTGGATTTTTGAAGTTATACTGTATTTACCTATTTCTATATGAAACCTACATTTATTTATATTTACACCATGGTTTTCGAAAGGTATTTTTCGCCTTTTTAAGTACAAAGTTTCTGTCATTAAATAAGGAAAATTATAAACTAGTAATAACTTAGTGATTGTCGGATCAAAGGTTGTGCACCTTTAATAATATAAATAAATAAATAATTTATAAATCTTGAAATAGTTTCAAGTAGTATGCAATGCATATTAAACACATTATATGTATTAGCGTATATAGGCATTTAATATCAATAATGTAAGTAAATTTTTATAAATTTTAAAAGTATTTTTATTATTACTCTTCCATTTTTTAACGATAAAATTAATTGCAATGTTAAGAGGTTTTGGAAATCTTTTTACTTCTTATGAGGTTTAATAGTATTTTGTTTACTTTTTGACATTTTCTGATTTAAAAATATCTTCTAACATAGAAATAAGTTTTAATGTTAAATACTTTTTCACGATCACATTTAGAAATTTTCATGTCCCTGAAAATATGTCTAAAATAGTAAATTTGTTATTTGTATCCAACCACTGGCAGAAATATGCAAAACTTATGATTTTTATTCTTTTAAAATATCATTGCACAACTAGGCAGAAAGACACCAATACTACTTTCCATTAATTTTAAAAATGGACTAACATAAAGAGATGATAGACAAGGAATATCCCATGGCTTCTTCATGCTACTAACACTAAACGTGTAAAGATCCCAGCATTAGATGTAAATGAAAATTATATGATTCAGCTTTTACTCTATCAAAAATAGTTAAATTGCCTTTCAAACTGATTTTAAAGAATTGTTGATAGACTAATATAATAGTAAGGAAAACTGGAATATACTAACTATAACTTGAAAAATAATTTTTAAAGAAATTGTGCAAGGGTGTCTTTACTGGCACGTTCATCCTATATAAAAAAATATCTCTGGATAATTTTTATGAATCTATTACTATATTATTATTACTATATATACTTATCGCCGCTATTATTATTTAAACATTTCAAGGTTTTTTTTAATCTTTTTTTAATACCCTGAATTCCAGCTCATAAGTGCACCTACTATTTAAAACTATATTTTTTTCTGCTTTTAGGCATAGTCGCCTTATTACGCAGACACATACATAAGATTTTCAGAGAAATCCTTATGAAATATGAAGCATGAAAATACAAATAAAGGGCATTAAACGCCTCATCTCTATCCCACGCACACTTCGAGAAAAAAAAAAAAAAAAAAATCTTCTATGGATAACTGAAAATTTCTAGAATTTCAGAATTACTACATTAATAAAACTGATTGGTAAAGAGAATTGTTACTTAAATAATTGACGAGCTTTTAATAATTTTTTTAATGTAGAATTTGTTAAAGAAATTTTATTCATTGGTAAATTTGATTAAAATTGAATTTCCATGCACATTTATAGGGCTATACTCAAAAATCTTTCAAATTTAATATCTAAATTTCCCAATAATCCAAAGGAAAGACATTTTGTGTAATAAAGAAATGAAGTTAACGTTTATGTTAATAATTATTAATTGTAAAAGTTCAAAATAGTTTCAGGAGCAGATTTAAGTAGTATCCGATAAACATTTTCCCGTTACTTTATTCCTTTGTAGGAAATACATTCAGTCAACTAATTTAATAGGATATAAAGATAAAATTGCAAAGCTTTTAAAAATTTGACACGGCAAAAATTGAGCGATCGAATATATTATATGATATAATATACCACAGACAGAAGCATTCATCTAATATTTTTATGTAATAATAGATTCAAGATGACAGAAAATGCTTCTGTTTTGTTTACATTGGCGAATTTGGCGACAAGAAGACAAAACACTATCAAAGCTCATAAAAAGTAAAAATATATCCAAAATCTCTTAACACTGCAATTAATCTTATCGTTAAACAAAATATAAGATTAATAATTAAAAAGACTTTAATTTTTATAAAAATTTACTTACGAGTATTACGAGTTTCTTGCAGTCATCGAAAGTTAATTAGAGTTTGCTATTTAGAACTGCTGCAGGATTTTTGTCTTTTATTGTCATGCCGTGGATCTCATTAAAATATTTCTTTACTATAAATTTCTTTTGTTGTATAAAAAATAATTTTTTGCGACTATATCTTAAATGTTTAATTTGTTTTAAATACAGACGAACATGCATGTGATTGTAAACATTAATGGCAGCCATCTTGATACAGACAGACATTTTGGGGAGTGATGCAGGCAATCTGTTATTACGCTATTGGCTATGGTTATTGGTCAGATTAGGTGCAGCACGCAGCAAAATCCAGTTCACTGGAACATGCAGCAGATAATGTTTCACGTGGGAAATTCCAATCACACGGCGTTTTTGGAGCAAGAGTTGCAAATAAAGATGTGTGTTGAGCTTAAAATTATACTTAAATAGTGTGTGTGATTGCCGCTTAACGGTGTTGTCTCAACATGTATCAATTCTGTTTGTTGAATTGATGCAGCATGTCCCTAAAGGGACTTTGTGCCATTAAACCTCAATCAACCAACTATTTGTTGAAAAAAATCGTTATGCATCTCATCTTTTGGCTTTGTTTCTTTTAAGACTATGGTATTGAGTGGAGAAATAGCACAGTCTATATGTATAAGATTCAAATTTAAATACTACATGAAATGAGATTGAAGATATGTGATCTGTAACAGAGTTTAATGATTAACTTTCTCTGTCTTACTGTGTCGGAAAATATACTATCATTTAGTATTGCTCGCTCATTTAGTATTAGTTAGTGTTCGACAGAATATTTAGTTATGTTTTCATTTTCGATGAAGATACTGTTGAATATTCACACAGGACTGAAACTATCTGTATTCCTAAAATCTTGTTTCTTCCCTCAAGAATTTTCAACGTCACTCATCGATTTGAGGTGTATTTGCTGAAGTGAGAGCCTGTTTATTTATTGCTCTGATTGCTGTTTATAATGGCTCAATATACATATGAGTAAATTTTGAAAACACTTTCCGCATACTTGTTAAAATCTGCAGACTTAATAGTAATAGAAAATTTTTACTTTTAATATCGCAGAAGTGTTTTGAACATAAGGAAGATGGATACATCTAAGGAAGATGTAGAATAAAAATACAGAAAAAACAGCTGATGATCATTTGCAAAAATCATTATAAAAGGTAAAACTAGGTATATATACCTAAAACATTTTTTAATTTGATGAAATTCATGTAATTAAGAAAGCTTTGTGTGTTATTGATGAATTACATCTTATTTTATGCAAAAATTAGAAGTTTTGGTCTGAGGCATAAAACGCCAACTTGGAGATAAAGTTTCCAAACAGTGTCACATATTTATGTATGTGTTTGCTAGAAATGTGTCTCATTGTATGTATAATTAATTAATAATTATATGTATACAGGGTGTTTCTCATGGTACAAACTTTAAGGGTAGGTAGAGTACACAGTAACAATCCTTTATTGTATAGGAATGTATGGGACCAAATGACGCATTAAGGTAAAAACACTAGGGGGGCAATTAGGCCCTTTTTTTAATTTTCAGAATTTCTCATTCATACCAGAAAATTTGTATGCTATCCTTTTCTTGACATTTCATAATTACTTAATAATAAAATTCTTCTTTGAAAATTTTTGGTATGAAATCGAAATTTTTTGAATTGAAAATAGAAATAGAAATGGAGTTTTTGGTTGATTCCACTGGTGGTAGAGGACAGTAAATGACTGGTTGCCGTTCAATACCATGCATTCAAGTAGAAGAAATCGCCATTTTTAATTGTGCTATCGTTCATCATGGAAGACTTTACCATATGCCAAAAAAGCCGACATGTATTTCATGTATGGTCGTGCAAATGGCAACACCAAAGCTGCCCTACGAATGTATCAGAAGCAGTTTCCTTGCAGAAGAATGCTTGATCATAGAATGTTTCAGCGCTTACACCGTCAGCTTTCTGAAACAGGTTCTTTCCACGTCACCAGACAGGAAACTGGGCGAGAAAGAGCTGTACACAGTGCAAGCCTGGAAGAAATTATTCTGAATTTTGTGAGTGAAAGGCCCGAGTCAAGTACAAGAGCTGTTACACAAAATTTAGGTGTGAGTCATCCGACCATTTGGAGAGTGTTAAATGAAAATCAATTTCATCCCTTCTGTTTTCAATGTGTACAAACTTTGAATCCGGAAGACTATCTTCTGCGATTGAACTTTTGCCAGTGGGTTTTGCAGCAACATGTATTGCAGCCAGGCTTTACTGCTCATATTCTATTTACAGATGAGGCAGTATTTACACGCGAGGGTGTATTTAATGCGCACAATTTCCATCTTTGGGCAACAAATAATCCACATGCAACGTGGCCACATGCTTATCAACAACGATTTTCTGTGAATTTGTGGACAGGTATTGTTAATAATTATTCGATTGGCTAATACCTACTACCAAAGAGGCTGGATGGCCGCTGTTACCTTATTTTTTTGCAACAGGTTTTACCAGAACTGCTGCAAGATGTTCTGATTGCCATTCGTAACCAGATGTAGTTTCAACATGATGGAGCGCCCGCACACTTCACCACTGATGTGTGCAGTTACCTGAATGCCACATTTGGGATGTGATGGATTGGGCGTGGTGGACCAGTTCCTTGGCCACCGCGATCTCCCGATTTATTGAGCCTTGATTTCTTTTTATGGAGACATCTGAAGAGTCTTGTTTATGGGACTCCAGTTGACTCAGACAAAAATCTAGTATCTCACATATCCAAAGCTGCTGCACGTGTGCGGGAAATGTCTGACATCTTTAGATGTGTACGCCAATCGTTCCACCGATGCTGCAAAGCATGTATCACAGTTGGTGGGTGCAATTTTGAACACTTATTGTAATATTATTATATGCATTATTATTTACTTGTAAACTACATTGTAAATAAACATTTTATCTTTTTTATTCATGTATTTCGTTTGATAAGTTTGCCAGTTTTATGCTTTTTTTAATTAAAAAATTTTGATTTCATACCAAAAATTTTCAAAGAAGAATTTTATTGTTAAGTAATTATGAAATGTCAAGAAAAGGATAGCATAAAATTTTTCTGGTATGAATGAGAAATTTTGAAAGTTAAAAAAGGGGCCTAATTGCTCCCCTGGTGTTTTTACCTTAATGCGTCACTTGGTCCCATACATTCCTATACAATAAATGATTGTTACTATGTGCTCTACCTACCCTTAAAGTTTGTACCATGAGTTTAGAAACACCCTGTATATATATACACATGTATGTATTAATTGCTTTAATTTTTTTAAAGATACTTTTGTTTTCGTTTTCGGCTGAAACTAGGAAGATAACTGAAATTCAGTTTTGGTTTGGTTTCAGTCTTAAAAACTTGTTTCAATCAAACACCACTATTAGTACTTTCATTCTAAGCATCCACAATTGAAATTTGGTCATCATTGAATACTCCAAACAAAGTGGGACATCAAGCAGTTCAAATAGAAACTGCTTTATAAAACCTTCTCTATTTCACTGTGTATGACTTTCCTATATGTATACATACATACATAAATTTATATATGTATATTTATATTAATTATGTTAAAATTGTGTTATTCATTATTTAAAATTTATATAAATTTATGAAACTGAATATTTATTGTTAATTTTAGGTTGCTTTTTGATGATAGAATTCTTAATATACTTCCAATTTCTGTATATCTTTCCACTAAATTTTGGATGTATGTGACATGGTTTACCTGGCTTTTCCCATGTATCCTTTTAGTGTGTATTTCATTTGAAATAAGTATTATTTGATTGCATTGTTTTTTTAATTATTTGGAAAAGGTTTTATGAAAGTTTCTTATAGATGATAGTAGTTTTTATATATCTATTTCTTATTATGTAAGCTTTTATTTTAAAGTTTTATAGACCAAAACTTCAAAATGTGTGTATTTAAACTAAGAATTATTAAACTGATATAATATTTAAAATCTGATATATATTTTAAAGCATTAATAATACTATTTATTTTTTCTTGAGTAAAATTCATGACATATATTTTATTCAATAATTATTTTTCATTATTTAGAGCTTTTTTTATTTTCTGTACATAATTTCATTTATTCATTCTGAAAATCCATTTAAAATATTACATCTATTTTATTTTAAGTATTTTTTTAATTAATATTTTCTCAGTTTCACATCATTTTGCTGCGCTGTTCAAACTTTATATACTTGCTGTTGTTTGTTTTTCTCTTTTGGCAAAATATTTAGTTGCATCAAATTTTTATATGGTTTAATTGACATGCTTGTTAGGTGCTTTTTTGCAGGAAATGTTTTATTATACATTATAACTTCTTTAATCCGGGATCATCTCGATAACGGCGATTCTGGATCATAGAAAATTCCGGATTACAGGAGTTTTGAAACTAGAATACATTTAGATAAAAAATAATACTAAAATCACTGATTAATATGGCAATACAAAAATGCAAGGAACTTGATATACGAAAAACATTGAGAAAAATCAATTCAAATTGATCTAAAATGTATATATTTTTAAAATAATTATGTGTTTTATGCAGTGTCACCATCTGTTGTAAATTACTAAAAACAATAACTGTACATTTTTTTAAAAATTGCGATTTCTGATTTATAAATACTCAATACAAATCACAAGAATAACAGACATATCATGAAAAATATTGAAATTTGTTTTTTAAAACTAAAAAAATTTATTGTAAGAAATTTAAATAAGACTTACAATTAATTAAAAAAATCACTTTATAATTACACTAACATATTTAAAATAGTGATATATAAGACTAATGTTTTAATAAATTAAATATATAGCAGCTACAAGTATCGAAGTAAGTCACAAATTAAATGTTTAAAAGAAACAATAATAATGAAATCTAATTGTACGATGTTTTGGTGCCATCTTATCTTTGAAGAAAAAAATAGTAAAATTACCATTAATTCTGAATTTTTACAAGTTAATATTAAAAAAGGACTCCTGTATTAATTGCATATGTAATCCAGAAAGTTCTTACAATTTTAAAATTGAAAAAAAGAAAAAAACAAAGTAGGTAGTATTTTCATTTTTCTTAATTTTTTTTGAAATTCCTTCATGTATGTGCTATGATGTCATCTATGATCTTTAATTGAAAATAAAAACAAACTTGCTGAAATGTCCAGATTACATAAGTTTCCTGACTAAAGATGTTATATTGTACATATTATGCAGGATGTTCCCAAAGTCTCTATACATTTTTGAGAATCCAATTTCTTTGCTGATAATCTAATAGAATTCTTTATACAGAAGAATGAATTACCATTTATGCCCACCTACATGAATTAAGATATGAACCAGCCCAGGAGAATTTCATTCACATAAATTATCATCCTCCTAATTTGCACTAAAATGTAACACATGGCTAGTTGCATTGCATAGATCTCAGTATCAAGCTTATGCACAATTTGTTTGTTTGAATGATGACCTAGAGCTTTCCCAAACAGTAGAATGCAGAACAACGAGTTTCTGGCTGAGTCTTCAATAGATGATGTAGGAATGTGTGCAACAGATTCTTGTACTCTTTGCATAACTTCTGATGTTATCAGAGTTAAATGACCTCCATCTTTGACATTATATGTTTTCTTGAATTTGCCAAATTGTTAATGATTACTTTGGTAAAGGCAGATTTTCTGAATTTGCAGACACCTGCACTTTTTAAATCAGGGCTGTGAAATTGATAGGAAAAACGACAGACTTCCCTAATTTTAAAGAGACAGACTCTGACTTTGACTCTGGGCATTATCTGGGATTACTTTCAAGTTTTACAATTTGAACATGTAAATTATTGAATTTATGTCGTGTGAAAATAAAAGCATCTAAAACAAGGAAGAAATACTTAAAAAACAATGGCATTAAAAAATATATACGTCATTATGTATGTACAGTCGTGGAAAAAAAAGTAAACACCCCCTACTAACTCCTCAACAAATGATCATAGACGAAAATTACTGTTACTAAACAATTGGAAATAATGCCCACTTTTAAATGATGTATATAAAATTTGCTTAGGGGGCCATCTACATATTAAAACAAATCCAAACTTAATTTTTTTTTAATAGCAATACTCAATTTTAACGAGATATTTCAAATCTTCGGTTCAAACTATGCTTAGACACGAAATTTCAAGTCATTTGAATGATAAGTTTTAGTATTATAAACATTCGAAATTTAGTGCTTCTAATGTTAAATTACATTTTCATATTTTTATTTATATCTCCTGAAATTATGCTTCTAATGTGCTAATTTTTTGTATAGCAATAATACTAATATACCCAAACTTAAATACATTGAATTTGCAATTTTTATGATATGAATTATGAAATTAATATTCGAAAAAATTATGAATTGCAACCTACAGTTTTTTTGATGGATTTAGATTTATTAAGTCCTTCTTTATGGAAATCCAAAATTTCACATTTTTCTTCCAAGTAGTTTTCAAATTATGCTTAAAAAAAGGCAAAATGATGGTTTAAGGTGGCTTCTGTGATAGAAGTGACTAAATATTTTGAAATTTCTTCTGCTGTCCTATAATCTAGCAGGCTTCATTGACTGCTTAAGGTACCTTGATCGAGAAGGGAGCTCTCTCGTTTAACAATCGAGTACCAAAGTTCAATTTGGATACAGCCCTTAAAATACGCTGGTTATAAAATAATTAATTTCTCGGAAACTTATCATACGAATTGCATAAAAATTTGTTTTTATGCTAATTGAAGGGTGTAGCGTTAATTTATGTTGTCAGAATTGTATACTGCTATTGAAAAAAAAACAAAGTTATGGCTCGTTTTACTATGTAGATGGCCCCTTAAGCAAATTTTATGTACATCATTCAAAAATAGACTTTATTTCCAATCATTCGGTACCAGTAACTTTCTTCTACGATAATTTGTTGAGTAGTTAGTAGGGTGTGTTTACTTTTTTTTTTCCACGACTGTACATAGATGAGAAAAATCTCATTCAGCGAGGAAGTTTTCAGTCTGAATAAAAAGAAAGTTTGTTTTAAAAGATTCTCATAAAGTGCGTTTGGAGAATTTTAAAAGTTTTGTTCAAGTAGAGTATTGTCACTAAAATAACTAATTACCTTAAAATGCACTATCGTTAAAAACAGGAAATAATAATAATCAAAAAATGAAAATTTAAAAATGTTTTTGGTGCAAAAAAAGAAAATAAAAGCCTGAAAATTTCTTCTCTACAGTATTAGGTCCTGGCATTTTCAAAACTCATTTTCATTTAATTGTGCTACATTGGAAAACGCTATTCTATTCCAAATCCCTTCAATAGTCAGACCTTTCAATTTTAAGCCTTTACTTTTAAAAATTAGTCAGAAAATGTGTCAGAAAGTTTTGCATTCTTAAGCGGAGAATTTGAGAACTATCTTAAGGTATATTTAAAAATATACCGTTAACAGAAGTTAATTATCGCTATTAATATTTTTACAAATCATACTGCCTGCCATTCACATCCCGAGAACGATTAAGACCAGTTCCAGCCCGGCTCGACTATGTAGAAAAAAACATGTAAGCCTGATCTCGGCCTCGCACAAGTCTGCTGAAAAAATTAAGCCTGAGATAATTCACCATGTAACTGTCCGATGCCGATCTCTATGTTGGACATGTTACATTTCTGTATTAATGTTGTTAAACTTTCATTGACTCGTGACACACATTTATACTTATTCTCGCAAAAATCATTTAAATTCATTGAAAATGTCTCACACTTTATGGGCTTCGTTGAAATTTTTTTACCGGCCCGGACCGTTGAAAAAATTATCCTAATTCTGCCGGGCCGGGTACGGGCTTCGGGTCAGGCCCGAGCCCGTGCAGACCTCTAATTGATGTCGTTAAACCCGAATTGGCTCGTGACGCGCATTTATACTTCTCAAGAAAGTCATATTCATTAAAAATGGCTCGTATTTTATCTGCTGCGCTTAATTTTTTTTATCAGCACGGCCCATTTAAAAAATTGTCCTAATTCTGCCGGCCCGTTTGAAAATTCGCCTTCATTTTGCCAGGCTAGGTACAGGCCTGGACCCGTGCAGACCTATACGTCAAATATTGTTTCATGCTTGAGATCTTTCTTACACTCAAACAACTCTTATACATCTTCTACAGTGATTTGTTCGCATCCCTCAAGCTTTTTAAATGTTTGTACAAAATTGTTTGCAGATAGATCAGATATTATAGAGTTCCAAGTGGGGGGGAGATTGCATTTTTGACCATTAAAAAAACAAAATCCCAAATCTTCTGCGGTGACATCTCATTGTTCCTGGTAGGAGGTTGTCGCCACCCCCTCCCCTGACCACATCCTGAATTCATCACTAGTGAAGGTCAACATGTATCCATTTAGAACTGATGTTCTCCTTTCTGAATTTTGCCTCCTTCCCCTCGGGATTGCACTTCAACGAGTCTGTTCAACGGGCAAGTTCCCGAGGCTGTCATCCCTGAATTTTGCTTGATGATGGGAAAAAAGTCAGCCGGTTAAAGCAGATTCTGGTTAAGAGGTAGGCTACTGTATATATTATGTATAGTCCTAAAATAAAAATAATAATTCAGTTTATAAATTTTAAATTATAATTGGTTTAATTTAATTTCATACTGTCCAGCAAAAAGCTATTAGTCTGAGTCTGAATGTTTTTAGTGATTGGTTTTAACTTGTTCTTTTTACTAAAAAATATGCCTAACTCAAACTTCATTCCATCGCCTTTGTTTAATAAATGTAGATGAGCACAAACAATGGCTTTTCTTCTTCCTGTTGAAAACATTCTATCAGCTCACTTGAAAAAAATTTGGATTTATAACCTATTTCTAAAAATGTGTAGAGTTTATTAACACCCTGTATATACATTTAACGTTATATCCTTCCCTTTTTATCATTTTTCTGCTTATAAATTAAATTAATTCACACTCTTTCTTTGTTGCATGATGTCAAGCCTTTTGAATATCTTTTAATGTAAGTATATAAAAATTAAGATAAAACTAATTTTTTTTATGTCAATAATTATCATATGCTATGTTATTCTGTTCTTAATTCATTCATAGATGTTGGTGATATTTGGCGAACTTTGGGTTTTATGTTGTGTACCATGTTTCTGTTTTACTCTTTTATAAAAGCATGGAAATCTGATCCTGGAATTATTCAAAGTACACCAGAACAAAGATATAGAGTAAGTAATTAATGGAGATTTTTGTATTGTATCAGTAAACAAAATCTTTGCCTTAAATTATATTTACAAATTAGGATTATTTTAGCTTAGATTGAAATTCCAGAATTAATGTGCAAGATTGATCAGTCTTATGTATTATAAAAAAATGTATGTTTTGGTATAATTCTTTAATTTAAATTACATATTTCTTTTAACCATATTATTTTTCTTCATTTTCTTGTGAATAATTTCATGGCTCTTTGACCCAAATTTTGTTAAAGCATTTTCGAAATTTCTGATATAGGATAATTGTCTCTCTCTTTGATGATCTGTTATAAATTAGAGTTTAAGCCAGATGAGTAGAATAATTAATTTAAAAGTATAATTTACAGTTTTATCAGATTATTTTCATTAATGGATAATTAAATTAGAGTTTAAGCCAGATGAGTAGAATAATTAATTTAAAAGTATAATTTACAGTTTTATCAGATTATTTTCATTAATGGATAATTTGCACTTTTAAAATATTGGATTTTTTTTTTTTTTCTAAATAAGTTTTTTTATGTAAAAAAAGTATAATTGATCATTTTAGTGTCTCTAAAAATTCATTTATTTTGTGAATCAATACTAGTTCTTTCCTAAGCAAAAAACTCAGCTCAGACTGTCTGTTACCAATCTTTTGCTGCTTTAATGACTTATTTGAACACCACTGCCTTTGTAAAAACATGTGAATATGACAATGGAGCTATCTACTAGATTAAGGTATTTTTCCCATTCAAGACTTTTATCATTTGGATTCTACCAGATTTCCATCTGTTTAAGAGTTATTATTTTCCAAATATATTGTGTATCTGCTTATAGTAAGAACTAATTAGTGCTAATTGAATTATATTATATCAGCACTGGACAATTTGAAAAGACAAAATTGCAGTCCACTGCTTCAATTTCTACTAAATCTTGTGGAATCTAATAAAGTAATAGTCTTTTTGTAACCATTTTGTATTCATTATCTAAATTTAATCAGAAGTCTTTGATTATTGCTAATCCAAAATGTTTGTAAAAATGGGCAATAATAACAATAATCAAATTTTTAGAATGTCATTGAAAATTAATAGGGCAAATATATATATATTCATGTACTAGGGAGCAACAGGCTAATTAAGAAATAATAAAAATTAAGAATCTTGAATCGATTCCTGATGAAATATATATATATATATATGAAAGGATTTCGATATTTTCTCAACTTTTTATGTTTAGAAACTTTTCTAATGGCTTTTTTAAAATATTTTGTAATAAATTTTAAAATCAATCTGAATTTGCTTTCCTGTATTACTACATCGAGCATTTAAAATCATTTGTGATCTATTGATCCAGGGTTGCTAAAAAAAAAAAAAAAAAAAGATACAGTAAACATCTTTTAATCCGGGACTCGAAGGATGCCGGATTATGAAATTTTCCGGATTACAGGATAAATGTCGGAAAAAAAGTGTAAAAGTTGGAATTACACAAAAAATAGCAGTAAGTCATGTTTTTAATTCTTTAAACAGCTTAAAAATAATAAAAAATACTCAATAATGCGAAGTACAACATATGTACATGACTATAAAATGAAAAATCCCTGCCAGCCCGGCCTACAGGCAGAGGTAGATTTCGAAGTTAAGTATACTAATTTCACCAACAAAAACTAAATCATTATTAGATATAAATCCACTTTAACAGTTTTATCTGTCTGCTTTTGGTGAGTTTATATTTCCTTTTTATAAAATAGCTGGTTTTATCAGAATCATGTTAAGGCGGTATTAAAAAAAATATTTTTCCATACTCAACAACTCGAAATTTTCTGGCACATTTTCAGATTCATTTTTAATAAAAAAAAATATGAAACATGCTGACTTGATTTTTGAAAAGATTTATAAGCGACCTGTGTTTTTATTTTTCTTTCAATTAATTAAAACTTGATTAATAAACAATTATTTTCTCAGTAGGTCAATATTTTTCGTTTCTAACACAATCGCTTCGGGAAATTCTGTTCAAAATGCACACTTTGACATCATTTTTTGAAATATATTCTGCCTCTATCAAAAAATCAATCATTACTGTACATTATATAGTTTCTGAATAAGAGAATCTAGCAATTGGATGCGTTTGAGAGCAAAAATGAATTTAAAAATGAGTAAGAAAATAGACAGTTTGGATTTGAATGCACCCTTAATAAGATGATTTTTTTCTTCAACCGCTATGTATTTTTAATTTGTTTTTGCTTTAAGAATTGGTCCTATCAAAAACTTGTCTATATAAATGTTGACGACAGTATTAAGAAGATATATGATAAATTCATGGAGATTTTATATCTTGTGAATTGACGGAGTTATGGATTTGTTTCTTCTTCAAACGCCCTTTTTGTTTTCGTTTTTAATTTTTTTTTGCGGTACGAATTGGTCCTATCAAAAACTTGTGAATATAAAAGTTGTAGATAATATTAAGGTGATGTATAATAAAATTATTGGATTTGATATCTTGAGAATTGACGCGAAGTAAGGAATTTTTTTCTCCCAAAAACCCTATTTTTTGCGCCCCTTGAGCCTATTTTAAATTTTATCAAAAATCTGTGATGCATGAATTTTTGGCACTATTTTTAGAAGTAATAAAAACTTTAAACTGATTTGATATGTACAAAAATTAAGAAGTTATGGGGTTTTTTCGGTTTTCACAAAACCCCTCCTTATTTCCATCCCCTTTGTCTGCTTTTGCCCATTAACGAACTGACCGAGATTTTATGTCCCTTGATTTTATGTATCAGTTTGGAAGAGATTTGTGCAGAATTGCGGAAGTTATCGTGTCCAGAAGAAAGTGATAACACAGTTGCTTCGGGAAATTCCGTTCAAAATGCCCACTTTGACATAATTTTTTGAAATATATTCTGCCTCTATCAAAAAATCGATCATTGCGGTACATTATATAGTTTCTGAATAAGCGAATCTACCAATTAAATGCATTTGAGAGCAAAAATGAATTTAAAAATGAGTCAGAAAATAAGCAGTTTGGATTTGAGTGCATCCTTAATGCAATGATTTTTCCAACACAATCCGCTTTGCAAAATTCGGTTCAAAATGCCCACTTTAACAGCATTTTTTAAAATATATTCTGCCTCTATCAAAAAATCGACCATTACGGTACATTATATAGTTTCTGAGTAAGAAAACGTACCAATTGGAAGCCTTTGAGAGCAAAAATGAATTGTAAAATGAGTCAGAAAATACGCAGTTTTGATTTGAATACACCCTTACTTAGATGATTTTTTTCTTCAACCGCTATGTATTTTTAATTTGTTTTTGCTGTAAGAATTGGTCCTATCCAAATTTTGTCTATATAGATATTGTAGACAATATTAAGAAGATATATGATAAATTCATGGGGATTTTATATCTTTTGAATTGACGGAGTTATGGATTTTTTACTTCTTCAAAAACCCCCTTTTTGTTTCCGTTTTTAATTTTTTTTGCGGTACGAATTGGTCCTATCAAAAACTTGTGAATATAAAAGTTGTAAATAATATTAAGGAGATATATATAATAAAATTAATTGGAATTGATATCTTGAGAATTGACGAAGTTATGAATTTTTTTCTCCCCAAAACCCTATTTTTTGCGCCCCTTGAGCCCATTTTTTACTTTATCAAAAATCTGTGATATATAAAATTTTGGCCCTATTTTTAGAAGTAATAAAAACTTTAAACTGATTTGATATGTACAAAAATTAAGAAGTTATGGGGGGTTTTCGGTTTTCACAAAACCCGTCCCTATTTCCATCCCCTTGGTCCGATTTTGCCCATTAACGAACTTGACCGAGATTTTATGCCCTTTGATTTTATGTATCAGTTTGGAAGAGATTGCTGCAGAATTACGAAAGTTATTGTGTCCAGAAGAAAGTGATATATATATATAGATAGATAGATACATATATATATATATATATACAGTTGAAGATCTTTATAACGCAAACCTAAAAACGCAAGGTTGTGCGTTATATAGAATATTGCATTATATGGATCACATCATTAAATTCACCTTGTAGACATGGCCAAATAAGTCTGAAACATATCAAAATACATTATAATATCTTTATACTGCATATTCCTTGATATCAAGGGTTATTCAAATTATAAATTTTTGCAGAATATAGGTCATATATTGTTAACTTTATAAACATGATCCAGATATAACTGACACAACCATCCCTTATATTAGACATTTTCAAAAATATTTATTGTGATAATAACATTTTTTTCAGTAAAAAGGTCTTAAATTAGAAGATAAAGTTGAACTAATGTATCAAATTTAGCCCTCTAGAGAGTAGCAATATTTTACAATGTGAAAATGCAGGTGCTTTTTAACTGCAAAATTAATTGTTTACATCTGAGAAGTTGTGCGTTATATGGAGAATTGCATTATATAGAATTGCGTTATAAAGATCCTCTACTGTATATATATGAAATGATAAAAAAGCCCCTTTTTAAAATCCCCTTTTTTGTCCCTTTTTAAAATTTAAATTTAGAAATTAAAATTAAAACTTTTAAAATGCTTTTGTAATTGTGTCTCAGTTGATTGAATGAGGTTGCCCCTGTTAAGTCAGTTTTCCCGCATCGCATTTTATAACTTTTAGAGATCGTTTTGGCACATCTCATAAGAATACTTTTGCTGAATAAGTGCAATTTATAAGTCTTGCTGCATTCGATCGGCCAACTCAAACCACAGCCTGTATCCCGGGCAGTCAATCATTCAGCTAACGACCAATTATAGTTTAAAGACGCCTCCTTTGACTTCAACGGCCCCTAGCTGGAATAATGCGAAATACAGCATATTTATACCGATGCACAGGTCCCCGGACGGGGCTTTTGACCATCAAAAGAATGCCCTAACTCCACGACACTCGGCTCTCTAAGTATCGCTTAGCGGTACACATAATTCCCAAGCCCGATGTCCATAAAGTAAATTAGCAGCTCTCAAGCCAAAAGGGGCCTGATTTCTCAAAAGGATGTAACAAAGGAACAATAAATCAGGTCCCCGGAAAAACTGTGTCTTTATTGGAATAACTACTGTCTGAATCTGACTTTGATTTCCCGGATACCACTCGCGGCCTGCGACTACCTAAAGATGATAGAAGTTCCGAGGATTCGCTCAGAAATCGGCACGCACGCGTCCGCGGTTCGCGCCCCTGCCCCCAGCGGTCGGGCCTTGGCCGACGACACGACAGAAGATCCATAACTGGAGTAGCGACGAATTCGTTACATTGAAAAGTCGGCACGACGGTTTATTTGCGCGGCTCAAATCCCAGAGTTCCAGCAATTAATTCCAGCAAGAACAACAACGAGATGTGTAATGAAGTCCTAAAAAATGACGTATCTACTGTTTATTTAACCAGCAATTAATTCCAACAAAACTCAAGAGGTGTGTAACAAGTGACGAAAGAAATCTCTAAAAAGAACAGTTTTCAAATCCTTTTTCTGCCTTCCATGAGTGAAAAAGAAAACGAAAAAAAAAAAAAAAAAAAAAAAGTGTCGTTCCCTAGCAATTAATTAAAAAGAAAAAAATCTGGTCATTAAAAGGAAAAGACTGGTCAAAAAGAACGGGAAAAACATTCATCTGCCTAGCAATCAAGAAAAAATTATCTGTTACTGAAAATCAATTATTTCTCCAACGAACAAGCCTCTGAAACAGTCTTTGCAAGAAAGAAAAATAAAACTCTCTCCTCCCAGCCCAGCCATGGACGTTATCAGCTGAGAAAGTGGGTCACCAGGTCAAAATGAAGAACCGTGTTGAAAAACGAATTTTCTACCGGCAGATAACTCACTGATTTGTGTTAAGAAGAAAAAGAGAAAATGATTTCTTTTTTTTTATGCAGGGAGTAAATTTAATCCTGGAAATTTTTATGAAGATCGTTTTTTTTTTGTTGTTTTGTTTGTGGATATGTAAGGCTGTCCTTGAATAGATTTGTTGAAGGTAAGACCATTTTAATCTATTCTTGAATTAAAAAAGAGAAAAAGAATACAGTTTTAAAAGGTAGTTTTTTAATTGTTTGTCATTTTAATAGCCAAAATTAGAATAAGACAACGTTTATTTTATTTATTTTTGCTATAAGAGTAATTTTCTGAAATTTAGACAGTATTTAAATCTTTGGAATTTTAAAATTTTAGTTCAAAGTTCGTTTTTTTTAAATCTCAATTTGAAAAAAAAAAAAAAAAAAAAAAAAATGATGTATTAAATTTGAATTTTATTTAGATTTAAGCCCATTTTTGTTACAAATATTGTGTTGCAATTTTTTTTGAAAAATATTCCATTTTTATTTGTTTTAAATTGTGCCTTATATTTTTGTGTAATCTTGTAATATTTTGTATTTCAAGATGAGTCTCACTCCCCCTCCTGAAAAGAATGACTTAGAAAACAAATCAGATAAAGAGAAAGATACTCAGAAGTCCGAGATTGCCACACAGACACATAATGTAACAACATTAGGTGAACAGACCCTGTCAGCTCAAGCTGGGTCTGGTCACAACTCAGTAACCGCTAGCCCGAAAATGTCCATAGAACCTGATATTATAGCGTTTTCGCCTAATTCAAATATGAATTGGACCGCTTGGCTGGCCTATTTTGAGAGTGTTTGTGTAGAACAGGAAAAAGACGACTTCTGGAAAATTAGGCACATACAGAAATACTTAAAAGACAGTGCACTTACGTTGTACATTAATAATTGTTTAAATGTGCTGCATTGGTCCGAATTTGTCACTTTGTTCAATGAACATTACGAAATTCCCGACACTCTTTCTTTAACTGATTTTTCCCGTATTGGATACAAGATTGGAGAGGACCTGAACGAATACTATCAGAAAAAGACTAAAATAGGGAGAACCTTAGGGTTAGACCAGAAGCTTATCTTGGAAGGATTAACGGAGGGCTTGCCGTTAGAAATGCAAAAGCTAGTTATTGCAAGCAACCCCTCAAATACACATTCATGGCATGAATTAGTATTCAGAATTTGCAAGCTGCAACTGGACAGAAAAGGAAATGAGAGCAAAATAGATGCAAGCCCACAAAACCCCAATCAGTATCGACAATGGCGACCGTTTCGCCCCCCATATGAGACAGGACAGAATTATAACCGGCAGTGGAACTACAGAGTTCCCTATCAAAACCCCCCGACTCGACCTTTTGCTTCTAATCAAGCACGAAATCCCCAAAATACAGTTAGACCGACGACAAATGGTCAACCGAGACCAAATGTACATCACCAGACCACTTTGCCACCCTCCCCATGCAAAGTTTGTTTTAATATAGGAATACCAAATGCGTATCATTGGGTGGAATACTGCCCTTTTCGACAACAAGTCTTAGCAGTTCCAACCCCTAGTCCCAATATGAATTTTGCGAACCCCAACCCAGATCAGAGAGCTAATGAGTCATCTGAAAATATATCTAGTAATCAATGACGGTTTCTAATGTCCGGACATGTACAAAAAGAAAAAGCTAGCAACAAAAAATCAAATAGAAATTGTCAAAAAATTACTGATGTAAAAAGTGAAGGCTCACTACCTTGTTTGATCGATACAGGGAGTTCTATCAGTGTTATTCCTTATCATTTAGCCCACAAACTTAACCTAAAAATATGTAAAGTTCAGCAGAGTATATCGGTCACACAAACACAAGGTGTTCTAGCTTTGAAAGAAAAATGCCTTGTTAGTTTGAAATTAGGACATATCTCTAAGAATGTTGAACTTTTTATAATTAATAATCACTTACCTTATGCTTTGATTGGGCTACCCCACTGTAAACTGTTTAAATTGAATATTGACTGTGTTAAAATGCAAATCACGCAAGAGAAAAAGAAAGTACCTCTCATGGACAGTATTTCAACAAATTCATCCCATCATACCTTACATTTATCAGAAACATATACTAACCAGCCAGAAATGGAAAATACAGTTAAAAATGCAGAGATATTCGAAGAAAATTTTGAGCCGGAGTTGTTCGAGACCACTGAACATGTGGCAAATGTTCAGACTGTCAAGGAACAATTACCTGCTCTTCTAGCCAAATATGTCTGTATTTTTGCTAAAGATAAATATGATGTAGGTTGTGTAAACATTGAACCCCAGAGAATACAGTTAACATCAGACCTCCCCGTTTCTTTAAGAGCATATCGCACTTCCCCTAAGGAAGAAGAAGAAATTAAAGACCAAATTCAGAATTTATTGCGAGCCGGTATCATTAAAGAAAGCTATTCCCCATATTCATCACCCATAACTTTGGTGTATAAACGTGAAGAAGGGAAGAAAACCCGGTTATGTATTGACTTTCGAAAATTGAATGCTATTACAAAAACAGATGCAGAACCCTTACCTAGAATAGACACCCTGTTAGATAAATTGGCACATGCTAAAGTTTTTTCCACTCTTGATTTGGCCAGTGGATATTGGCACATCCCTATCCACCCTCGAGATACGGAGAAGCTGGCGTTTGCCACTACCTTTGGATTATATGAGTGGAATCGTTTACCATTCGGATGGAAAAACGCGCCTGCTTGGTTTAATCGTACCCTCAGAAGAATCCTTAATAAATACAAAATTGACTTTGCCTGTAGTTACTTTGATGATGTTATTGTATTCTCCCAAAATGAAGAAGAACATTTGTGTCATTTAGAGACCTTATTTAATATCTGTGTCCAAGAAAACCTTAAACTAAAATTGTCAAAGTGTAATTTTGTTAAATCCAAAATTAATTTCCTAGGATATGAAGTCTCGAATGGTTGTATCACACCTGACAACCCTAATATAGAGACAATTAAGAAATTAACACCACCTACGAATGTAAAAGAATTACAACGTTTTTTGGGATCTATAAACGTTTATCACAAATTTATTCCAAAATATGCTAACATTCGATACCCTCTCAACAATTTGTTGAAGAAAAATGTCCCCTATGTATGGGACCAAAATTGTCAAAATTCTTTCGAAAAGTTAAAAAATGCTTTAATTGAAAAACCTATATTAAAGTTGTTTGATCCCAAAACACCTTGTCATTTGTTTGTAGATGCATCAAGTCATGGAGTGGGATGTGTTGTGAAACAAGTTGATGAAAAAGGAACATTACATCCTATAGCATATCACTCTAGAAATCTTCGCGATTATGAAAAAAATTATGCAATTACTGAGTTAGAATGTTTGGCGATTGTGGATGCTTTAGATAAATTTTATCATTATTTACACGGTCAAAAATTTGTCATACATACAGACCATGCGGCACTTACCTGGCTCAAAAGTGTTAAAAATTTAAGAGGACGTCTTTTCCGCTGGTCCCTAAAACTTAGTATGTTTGACTATGAAATTAAATACCAAAAAGGCTCCACTAATGTTGAAGCTGATATGCTATCTAGACAGCCTGTTTCAGAAAATTTACCCCATATTATACATCTCCTTGACTTGAATGAAGTAAGAGACAATCAGAGAAAAGAAAATGTAACAGTTGATGGTAAAAAATACACTGAGATAAATGATGTTGTTGTAATTAGAAAGAAAAGTTTGTATAAGATTGTGGTCCCCATGTCTTTACGTCTACCCCTCTTAGAAAAAACCCACATACAATTTGGCCATCCTGGAATTTATAAGATGATAAATTTAATCTCTCTACAGTATTATTGGCCTAACATTAATCAGGACATTGAAAATTTTGTAAAACACTGTCACACTTGTCAGATAAACAAAAAATGTAGGCAAAAAAGATTTGGCTTATTGCAATTAATGCCCCCAACAGATATACCTTTTGAATGTTTAGCAGTAGACTCTGTTGGCGGATTTAATTATTACAATTCTACAAAAAAATATTTGCATTTAGTCGTTGACCATGCAACTCGCTATGTGTGGGGTTTTCCTTCAAAAAGTGTAACCACCGAAACTTATACAAACATTTTGAAGCAATTATTTCAGATACAGGTACCAAATAGATTGTTAACCGACAGAAATGGAGCATTTACAGCTTCCAGGTTTAAAAGATTTCTTCGTACTTACAATGTAAAACACAGATTAACAAGCAGCCATCACCCAGAAACGAATGGGAAAATTGAACGCCTAAATCAGACTATTGTCACTAGATTAAAATGTAAAGTCAATTCCACAACCAAGAAAATACCCTGGACTAAGCTTTTAGATGAAGTCTTATATGAATATAATAATACTCCCCATTCTGTAACCCAGTTCACCCCTAGTTATTTATTGTTAGGAAAATTACCATATGATCCTCCTTTACCAAATAATAGTTATTATCCCCCTGTGGAGGAAGCTAGAAAATTGGCTAAAGAGAGAACAATTGCTTACCATAAAAAGAATAAAGTCCGTTATGATGCTCGTTTCCTTCCTGTAAAATTTAAAGTTGGTGACATTGTAATGTATGAGGAATTTCGTTATCCTAATACCCGTAAACTGACTTCGCCATACTCTGGCCCATACACCATTTTAAAACAACTTTCTGATGTATCCTTTGAAATTGATAAACCCAGTCCACATTTTAAGAGAAATTCTGAAATTGTCCATTCCTCCAAGTTAAGATACTACCACCCACCTCAAAACCTTAAGCTCAACCATGAATAAAACCCAATCTATCTCTTTCATCTTTCAATTTTTTATTTTTGCTTTCCTATCGTCCCCCTTGCTCGTAGCATTTGGACGAGGATCCAGCTGGGCGTGTAACCTAACTCCCCGGCGGCGTAGAATGATGATGACAGTTTAAAAGTACTGTTAGAATTTTTGTTTTTTTTATAACTATTATTATGATAATTTTGTGACCTATGAAGGGGTCCTCCGCTCCGTGGCCCCCCATCTTTAGCCGGACTGTTTTCCCAGATTCTCTTTCCAGGTTGAACGGAGAATCTGGCAAAACTGCTTTGCTTCCCCTCTGTAGGTGAATGTCGATTGCCCACCTTCCTTTTTCAGTTGTGCAAGAGGCACATTTTTTGGGAGGATATTCACCTCAGAGTATTAAAATCCATGTCACACTGACCCTGGGCATGGTGAAAATTATAGCAAATGCATATTTATAATTTTTTAGCTATAGTTTTCCTTTTTTTAAAGACAACTTAGTTTGTTTTTCATAAAAATAACCCTTGGCTGCATCAAAGAAGTAGTAAAGTCCCTACCGAAACAGAAAGGTAGAATAAGAAGGAATGTGTTTGTTGTTGTTAGTATTACCGTGTATTTTACTTTTATGTTAGCTCAGTATGAAAATTCAGTATTTTTAGAAATGCAAACTTGCCAAAGTGCATTTTGGTAGACAATATATTTGTGTTGATAGTATTAGTGCATATTTTATATTTTTGAACATTTTATGTTATTGAATATTTTATACTTTTGAACATTTTGTAGTATTGAATATTTTATATTTTTGAATATTGTGTATTATTGAATATTTTATATTTTTGAACATTTTGTATTAATGAATATTTTATAATTTTGAATATTTTGTATTTGTAAATATTTTTTACATTTGAATATGTTATATAGTTTTCAGTAGGTTTATCTTTGAGTATTTTAGTATATGTTATATATTCTGTATATGTTAATGTTACAATTTTACACCAAAAAAGGATGTTTCTCAATGGACAATACCCAGAGACATTTACAAAAAACATCCAAAAGACTTGCTTTAGAGACAGTTTGGTGTAATTAAAGGTCCCATGTCTCGAGACTGTCCCCTTATTATTTTGCTGCAGCACCATTTAAAGAATTCCAATGTTTTAGTGTAACCAATATTTTTATGTGAACAATATTTTTATGTAACTTGATATGAATGTAAAAATAGGTCCAATTGACTTGAGAGCTGGAGCAAAAAAAAAAAAAAAAAAAAAAACACCCTGGGTTAAATTTACGAGATAAGACCCACAGGTCTTGCAGGCGAGCCCTGTGGCTCTTGTTTTAGTGGGGGGGGGGATATGAAATGATAAAAAAGCCCCTTTTTAAAATCCCCTTTTTTGTCCCTTTTTAAAATTTAAATTTAGAAATTAAAATTAAAACTTTTAAAATGCTTTTGTAATTGTGTCTCAGTTGATTGAATGAGGTTGCCCCTGTTAAGTCAGTTTTCCCGCATCGCATTTTATAACTTTTAGAGATCGTTTTGGCACATCTCATAAGAATACTTTTGCTGAATAAGTGCAATTTATAAGTCTTGCTGCATTCGATCGGCCAACTCAAACCACAGCCTGTATCCCGGGCAGTCAATCATTCAGCTAACGACCAATTATAGTTTAAAGACGCCTCCTTTGACTTCAACGGCCCCTAGCTGGAATAATGCGAAATACAGCATATTTATACCGATGCACAGGTCCCCGGACGGGGCTTTTGACCATCAAAAGAATGCCCTAACTCCACGACACTCGGCTCTCTAAGTATCGCTTAGCGGTACACATAATTCCCAAGCCCGATGTCCATAAAGTAAATTAGCAGCTCTCAAGCCAAAAGGGGCCTGATTTCTCAAAAGGATGTAACAAAGGAACAATAAATCAGGTCCCCGGAAAAACTGTGTCTTTATTGGAATAACTACTGTCTGAATCTGACTTTGATTTCCCGGATACCACTCGCGGCCTGCGACTACCTAAAGATGATAGAAGTTCCGAGGATTCGCTCAGAAATCGGCACGCACGCGTCCGCGGTTCGCGCCCCTGCCCCCAGCGGTCGGGCCTTGGCCGACGACACGACAGAAGATCCATAACTGGAGTAGCGACGAATTCGTTACATATATATATATATAAAGTTTTTTACTGAGGGTGGTTTTGGGTTCTAGGAGTCATGATCGGTGTAGATCTGCAAAAATTTTTCGAAAATTCCAACATAGGAACGATCCCAATAGGTAGCATTTCATACGAAATCTACCTAAAATGTGCACTGTAGGCCGACACAGTAGGCCTACTCGTAGAAGTCATCTCAAACAAATCTTGAATAGTATCAGTTTTTTTGTAATTGACGGGATGATTGAACTATTTATAGATTTGTGATTTTCAACCATTTGTAATGGGTTGCTACATAATTTTTCATTGTGAAGTTCCATCAGATTATCATAATGTGATTAAACAAGGAATACTATTTTTTTCTGACAGTTGTGCAGGATTATCCAGCATCCCGGACCTTAGGATGCCAGATTAGAGGATGTTTACTGTATATATATACAGGGAAAACTTCTTAAACGGGAAAATTAACAATTTTTGAAAAAATATCAATAGTTTAAGTGTTGATATTCAGCAGAAGTTATTTACATTATTAAAATAATACATGGAGTAATCTTTATAAAGTTGGGTTTTACTTAAGAAATTTAAATTGATTTATAAACTTAAAAAATTAATAAAGTAAAAACACATAATTACCTTAGAATCTCTTTATTTAATCCAATGTTTGAAGACAGAAATTTTTCATTAAGCTTCATTGGATATGTTTTTGTAGAAAAAATCGATTACAGTTTTTTTTTCTCTGCAATTTTCAGTTGATTACAGTGCAGCTGTGTTAAGCTTTTAAAAACTTCTTCAGGCACATTTACAGCACTTTTAATAAAAGAGCAAAAGGTTTTCTAGTCCTTTCACAACATCCGAAAAACTAGAAATTTCCACATCCTCTTCCTCAGTTCCACTCATTTCTTCCTCTTCTGTAACCTCACAAATATCATCTACTGTAAACATTTCACATGGCAATACCTCATCATCTACTGACACATAATCCTCAAACGGTGCAGTAAAATCATTCCTTCTTTATACCATCTTCCAATCATCTTCAATATTCAATTCTCATTCTTCTGTTGATTCTCCATCCAATAATATTCCTTTTTGGAAACAATTGGCAATTACATATTGTGTTATTAGCTCCCATGCTGATAAAACAAAATGAATCGATTCCAAAACTTTCACTTTTTTTGTCTCTCCCGTTTTGTCCACTTTCATAAGCCATTTTCTATAGTGCTGCTTAAACACATTAATTACCCCCCGATCTATAGGTTGTAAAACAGATATCATGTTCGGTGATAGGAAATACAGTTTTATGTTACTTACGTTATCTGTGTCTTTGGAATGGATGGTGCAATTGTCTATGAAGGTGATGATGTTCCGCTTAGCACTTCTCATTTTAACATTCAATCTTTTCAAATAATTTTCATAAGTTGTAATTGTCACTCATGTAGTTTTGTTACTTTGATAATCAGAAGGCAGCAATTTCACATTTAGTAAGCATCTCTGTTTCTCTGATTTTCCAGCAATCAAAATTGCTAAATTTCTTAGAACCGTCCACGTTAGAACCCAATAAAATTGCAAATCGTTCTATATTTCTTTTATCTCTGCAACATTTTTCACCTTTATACGCATACATTTTATCAGGTAAAAGATTTTTAAAAAGTCCACCCTCATTCATTTGAAAGCATCTTTAGGATAATAGCCAGTTATTAAATCTGGTAAGATTTTCTTAAATTTTTCGATTTCTTGTGGATTGACGCTTTTACTCTTATCTTTTACAGAATTATAACTTAATCATCTCTTTTTTTTTCATCCTATCAATCCATTTATTTCAAGGGGCAAATTCTACCTCCATTTTTTGAAAATTTCCTCAGTCCTTTCTCTAAGAATAGGTCTGCTTATAGGAATATTAGCAAATCTAGCTTGTTTGAAGCAAATTAACAACTTTGCTTCCATAACTTCATACTTTCCTTTTTTTAAGATTTATCAGTAGGTCTCGTTTTGCTAGAATTCCATCCAGAGTTGTCATTGGTATGTTCAACTGCTTTGCAATTTTTAGTTTCTACTCTTGTTATGTTCAAGTTACTATCAACTTCTTTCAAAATTTTGATTTTGTCTTCAATTGACAAGACTTTTTTTTTAATTACCTTGACAACATTTTGAAGGGAAAGTAGAATTTTTTGTTCATGAAATTTTGAATTGATTGAACGAAACACAGCTTTGGTTCATTACATTTCTATATGAGGGTGGGAGAGAATGTATTGTGAAAGAAAGTAACTGATCAACTTAAAGAACTACTCCTGGGTACTGTAGGAGCAGACCAATTCTCTTTGCTCCTCATCAGTCGCTGTTGTTACAATGACAAGGAACTCATCCTTTCTTCTCCACATTCCATCACACTTGTGTGACTTAAACAGGTGTGAAAGTGAAATAAAGGTGACCATAATTGCTTTCAATCCTAAACATTGATTGATCTTTTTAAATAGCGAAGAATACAGGTAAAGACTCTTTCAGTACAGAAAATCAAATAATAATCCAAAAGATGAAAAAAATGTGTTTTGAAAAGAAAATTGAAAAGGAAAAAAAGCTTTTTAAGTGGGAAAGAGTTCCAAACTAAACTTTTTAAATGAGTTATTTCAACATTGAAAGATCAGCAATGCGGTAAATTATAGACTGTAATCATAGTCACTTGTACTCAAATTGCACTCGTTTTGATGTATGTGAAAGAAAATTTACTAATTTACCAAGATTTACTAATTTAGGTGACATGACTTAAAAAAATAGTTGGGAAAATCAGTATAATAATCAATGAAACTAATAGGTTTTATATCTATATAATCAGATGCATCAGATATTGAAATTTTTGACCCTGCAACCAGGATCTGACTTTCATCTAGGTCCATAAGGCTCGAACCTTGAGCCCAGAATTTCAGGGGGAAGGAGCAAATCAACTTAACACATTTTAAAAAGTACTCTTACTAGAGTATCATGTATTTTATTTGCAAACTAGGTAGATTTAATAAGCCTTTAAGCTATTTGTGGTTCTTAATTGTGTAAACAACATGCAGTTTTAAATGCATAACAAAATTATCCAACAACCAACAGGCAAATAAGGAGAGAAAAAGGCCCCAAATTTTGTGGTGTTTTGGGGCCTAAAATTATGTAAGTATTAAGTCAGAACTCTGCCATCACTTGCAGTTTCATTCTATCTTTAATTAGATGAAAGATCTAAGAATGTTAGAGAGGATTTTAAATATTTTAATCTATCACATATAAACCCGATGCAAGACAACAAATGAATCTCACAGTTTCTGAAGAAACAATGTTTGAAATGTCACATAAATACTCCCATATGTTAATTACTCTTTAGATTTTAAATAAAGCAAGAAAAGTGTATCATGCATTTCGTAAATTATACTTTAATATTAAAAGAACATAAGTACATTGTCTCAAAAGTTGACACAGTGTTTCACAACAAAGTTCCTATTCAGAGGAATATTGGTAGTTATTTTCATTAACTTTACATGCCATAGTGCCTCATTGTTCATCAAAAAAGTTCTTGATTGGTTAAAATCAGGGCTGGAGGTCTGCACGGGCCGAAATTTCCAGGTCCAGGCCCGGCCCGACCTATAGAAAAAAAATTCGGGCTGGCCTGGCCCATACAAAAAAAATATTGGCCCAGCCCTGTAAAAAAGTTCATCCCAGCCGTAGAAAAGAATTATTGGCCTGGCCTCGTATAACAGCTAAAAGTTTGGCCCGAGACCAGCCCAGCCTGGGAAAAAAGTTTAAATCTCAACCCAAGTGAATTTCCACTAAACATTGATTTTTATTACGTCAATTTGGTTAAAAATTTGTCTCGTACGAAGGTTCTGACCAAAAATATTCATCTTAACTTTTTTTTAATGTTTATAATCATTATTAATATTGTTAATCCATATTCCATGTATTGAAGTGTTAAAAATCTGAAAAATGCTATACAGTAAAATCTTCTAAGACTCAGTTACATAGAAAAGAAAAAAAGAATGCGTTATAGACAAGTTCCCTTCTTAGCAAGTGTAAATGTATTATATATTCTTTTCTTACGTATTATATATTTAAGTATTGCGCGGCAGCGCAGTACTTATTTATTTCCAGTGTCACTTCTCAATGTTAATTTAACATGGAAAAGCCTATGGAGATGATAACTTTTTCATTTTTTCTTCCCACCTTTTTGTCCCTGATGCCACTCATTTTTTATTCTTTACTAATTCTAATGATATTATAAATTTAAAATGTATAAACGTTTGCCTGACGTCAGGGTCAAAACGAATGGTAAAAAGCCTTTGCATATGATTGAATTATAACCCAAAGAGAAACATGAGCCAATTTTTGTTTACATTATTCAATTATTTTTCTTAATAATTTCAATTTTCGCTTTTTTCATTGAAAATCAACGGACATTTTTTCATAGAAAATGTAACATTTTTACTTCATTGTTGCAAAAATTTCAAAAGCCGTAATAATAATTTATTTCTTTTTAGGGGAAAGATTTTCACGTGAAACATTAAATTGAGCTAGTTTTTTTTTTTTTTTTTTCAAAAATTAAAAAGGTGAATATGGCGTCATAGTGGAAATAAAAAGGATATTTTCAGAATCAGGTTTTGCTTTGGTCAAGTTTATATTTTAGTAAAAAGTTTCTAATGGATAGCTATTTTTACGCAGGTAGCGAACTCAGTGGGGAATTACATAACTTAAATTTTAAAATGTATTTTTTTTTCCGAGATGAGAACTATTTATACCCCAAGTTAAACTTAGGTAATAATTTTCTGATGTGTTTACATCACCCCTTGGGAGAGATTAAGGTTTAAAAATTTAAGTAAAACTTTTATTTTTTTATATTTTACTGTATCACAGCTATAATATTGTTAAATATTAGCAGTAAGGATTCAGTACAATTTACATTTACATTCATAGCGTTCCTCAGTGGGGAATAGGGTATCTAAATTTAAATGAAGTTAATTTTTTATGTTTAGATTATAGATTTTTTACGTTCAGATTAGAAGTTTTTGTCCAAACTACTGCAACCTGCATTACTACAGCGGTGAGACATTTTGAATTACACATTCGTAAATTGCATCCCACATTGTGATGCAATACCGCATGCATCAAATCCTGATGATGATACTGTCTACTAATTTTGAAATGCGTTCGTCTGAGTGCAGTAGTTATTAAAAAACTTGACATATTAAACAAAAACATAATTTGAAGAACAAATTAAAAAAACAAAATTTATTTCCTACATTATTTAAGCCCGAGAAGAGACAGATATTAAGTTATTTCATTCAATTAGTTCTACATTTAATGTTAAATGTTTGTAACAAATTATTTAAGCCAATTGAAGATTAAAAAATAAAAATAAAATTCATACAATATGATACTTAAAACACCCTAAAAATTAGATTCCGTTCAAATGAAATCGAAATAAATCTTAGACTTTTTTTTTAAGTTTTGTATTTTGCATCTTTTCATTTTATGCACAATTGTCATAAACATAATACAAAATCTGCAATACAAATATTTTCAATTAAAAATGGAAGAAGTCTAAGATTTATTTCGATTTTATTTGAATGGAATCTAATTTTTTAGGGTGTTTTAAGTATCATATTGTATGAATTTTATTTTTATTTTTTAATCTTCAATTGGCTTAACTAATTTGTTACAAAAATTTAACATTAAATGTAGAACTAATTGAATGAAATAACTTATATCTGTCCCTTCTCGAGCTTAAATAATGTAGGAAATAAATTTTGTTTTTTTAATTTGTTCTTCAAATTATGTTTTTGTTTAATTCATTTTGCATTGATCAACACATTTTTCAGTTTAAAACAGGATTCTGTCATAGGCAGGCTCTTATTCACACGTTTTACTATATTTTAATTTAGCTATATTTTAATAAGCATAGAAATTTACTATACTTTAAAAAGAATAAATGTAAATGTTTAATTGTAAAATAATGGCAATTTGAAAATGTATGCATTTTTTGCAAAAATCTTTGTACCAGGCTGAATTTTACTGACCTTTGAATGGACAGATCACGCCAAGACAATGATTTTCATATGGGCTGGTTCAAATCTAGGACTGAAAATTTTGGGAACGTGAAGACTAGGAAAGAAACCAGTCCTGACTCTGTACAGAAAAAGTAAATTAGTCCCGACCCAATTGTATCGGAAAAAGTAAGGCCGAACCTGGCCCGCCCCGTAAAGAGTAGTCACTGGGCCTGGCCCGAGCCTTCAGAAAAAAGTATGGCCCGGCCCGACTGCCGTGAATGAAAATAGGCCCGGCTGGACCGTGTAGATCTCTAATCAGAGCTACAAGATGGCCAGTTTTGTAAAAAGCAGTGTTTTGTAATGAGTGTCTTGTGTTTCTGAAAATTATCTTGCTGAAATACCCATTGTCAATCAGCTAGAAGTTTTACAAAAGAGAAGTTATCCTTCAATGACTGTACTTAGGCTGTTTGGCATCCACCGAGAAAGGTCAAAGATATCTTCTTATTGGAGCAAAATGCAGCCCAAACCATCACTAACCCCCTCCCCTACTTTTTTATCACTGACTATTAGTGCATATCATTTTTCTCAGACGTGACATGTGTCTACAGGCCCAGTCCAATCTCTGCAACTTGTGCTCAGATTTCGGTGCCAGGGCTGCCAACAACTATTCATTAGGCTTAGTAACTCCACATTAAGCTTTTCTACTATACACTATGCTCCTCTTATTTGAAACTATGCTTTTACTCTCTTCTTTATTATTAATGTGTGTCGATTACGTAATCCTTAAATGCCAATCGCAGTTATGGAGGAAGTAGGTTGAAGTTAAAGTGAGTTAGATTTTTCTCCCTGAGAACTGTGATGCGACGTTCATGTGCATATCAGTAGGGCATTGTGATTGGATTACGTTGGATGGGCCCTTTCCTGTCACTAGATTTTTGTTATTCTTGTTTTGGTTCTGTTTGTATCAGATTGCGCTAAAGCTGATATTCTGCTATAATCAGGGATGTAGTGGAGGGTATATGGTGGTATACGCTGTATACCTTCTGGATTTTTTTGAGGAACACCGTATACCCTCTGTTTCTCAAAAAAGCTATAGTATATACATTGTAGGGTATATCCTCTGCCCTGAGCATATACACTCTGCTTAGAGCGTATGCCCTCTGCTTTTTTTATGACTACACCACTGGCTATAATTGACTTGTTGCTTATGTTTTGTTATGTTTTTGAAAGTTTTGTTTCAATTTTAATGTGATATTGTAATTTGTATTGTGATTTGAAGTTGTAAATCCTGTCCATTATTTTTTCATTTTTCAAGTTAAATGACAATAATCAGCTGAAAAGAAAAAAAAAAAATTCATGAAAAATTTCAATCAGAATGCTCTGAAAAGTGACCTTGTTTGCATCCTTCGGATAATTCACCTTGTAAAGCATTCTGCACAATTTGCAGTAGTACTTTTCATGTAAATCATTGTGGAAAGTTTGATTACTCACGTCATGTTATGTCAGGCAGACATCCGAAGTTTAATGAACAGAAAACGATAGTAAAAAAATTGCGAGACACTTTTTTTTGTGGAAAACGATTTCTCCATAAATATTATCAAATCAGAAATGCTCTTTTCATCATTTCTTATTGAACATATTATACCACTAAGTGCAGGCCATCTATTTAGAGTGATATTCCCAGATTCGGAAATCGGCAAGCAATATGCTAGAGCTCGTACAAAATTAACAGCCATTTTAAAATGTATGGCGAGTAAGACTTGCTCTGATATTGTTGCTATTTTAAAACATATGCTATTTTCAATGACAACTGATGGCAGCACTGACCAAAATGCTGTTTTTCAGTTAAATTTTCTTGAGTGCATTTTGGAATAAAAGGTAAGTTTATATTTTACTTTGTAAAATCTCTTCTGTTTTAATTATGTTTGATAGTTAAATCAATGTATATCAAGAAAGTGTTATTTATAATGTATTTTAAAAGATGTTATGCTAATGATTTTAGGCTTTTTTTTTTGTAAATTACTACACTTGATTCCTTAAAAGTAGTACGCTTTTTCTATGTGCTAACTACACATTTGTACTAGCAGAGATTTGCAGCCCTGCAGTGCTAGGTACTTCTTCATTTTGCATTGAACTGTGACATCTGTTTTTTTTTTGTTTTTTTTTTTGTTTTACTTTATTACAAATTGTACCTTTTGATACCATGAACACAGATTCATTCAGAATTTACCATATGATCATATTTTGTGTAGATACCATCCTCCGACCCTTGTATCATCTCCTTTATTTGTGACATGTGGCCAGGTGCAGACTGGTATAGTTTGGCCCACCCCGCTAGACTTATGCATTGACTCACCAATCGACAACCTCATTGTTAAAATGTTTGAATACTGACTATCAGCACAATCTTTTTATCTAACTCTATGAAGATGACTTTATTCCAATTCAAGACATCAGCATCTTTGTAATTGTTTATTTTAAATTGGTAGTAATTTCATCGTGAAAAAAAAATCTTGCGTGATGTATGTGTGTGTGTGGGGGGGGGGGGGAGGGGGGAGTGTTAACTTGCTTAATTTTTATTTATTTTTTGAATATCTAAACTTTAAACAATTAAAAGGTATACAAGTAATAAATAAAAATGCTTTAAATTTCTTATGCAATTTCTGTTTAGATATTTTAATTCTTTGTATTAAAAAACGATAAAAAACTGTTTGGTCCAATGGCAGGTCAGTTGCACTGTCAGCATCGGGCAATGATATCATTAGAATATATGATGGCTAATTGTGAAGCGGCTCCCAAAGGGAATAGGGGCATCGTTGAGCCTAACCTATGCACATTGGAAACATCTAGGAACATCCATCCCTCAGACGGAATTTGTACCCAGGTCCCCTGGAAGGCTAACATGCTAATCTCTATACCGTCAAAAAAACCTTACACTTGTCTGTACACTACTCTGTAAATATTATCAATACAAAAAACCCTTAACAGGTTAAAAGTTTGTGACGCAGCACTTTATATTATTGCTATAAGAATTTTAAATATGGAACTTAAAAATAATGATATAAAATTTTAAGTGATGCTATGATATTAATTAATGTATTATACATACATTTATATTATTTATTTCATCATTTTATTTTTGTTTTATTTATAATTGCATGTGTAAGAATCATGTTAAATTTAAAAGGATGTATAAAAATTTATTCATTGATGCTTTATCATTCACATCTTTCATAAATTCAAAATATGAGTTTTAAAAGATATGATATCAAAATTTAAGTGACACCTTGATGTAGCTTTAAACAATGTTTTAAAATTCAATTTCAATTTTTTTCAGTTTGGCTAAATATATTTACACATGTAACCAAAACTTTTTATTTACCAATACACTCTTAAAAATATCACTCTCACTGAACCTATACAATGCACTGCAATGTATTTATATAAAAAAAAATTGATTTATTTTTTGTGCCACACTATCCAAAATCAAAACTAAAATTTATGTAAATGATTTCTGTGCATCATTGTATCCAAACTAAACGAAATGTATGCAAATGGATAACATAAATTTTACTTTTTATAACTGCCTGTAACAATAACTGCAGACAATAACTGCCTGTTTTTTTCTTTTTTTTTATTATAAGGGTAATGGAAAAAATAAAAACGCATAATTTAAATTTATGTACCATAGAAAAACAGAAACTTATTTGTGTTAAAAATTGTAAATAAAAAGAAACTGTTGTGGACTGAACAAATACAAACTGTGTATTTTCTTTTCCTTATAACTAAATCTGAAAAATTTCAAAATTAAAATTCTCTCTCTGTGAACCAATGAATGCGTAAAAATGTGCTTTTATTTATATTTATATTTTTATATTATATGTATTTATTTATTATATGCATTTAATATATCTATCAGTTTTAAAGTTCCATTTACCGAATGCTTTTCGGTTTTAAAATATTCTTTTTTCCGTCTCATGTAAAAATTGGTTTTCGGCGGACCTTAAAAACCTTTCCATTTCCGCAGTAGGCAGATTTCTGGCTTACACAGAGTCCGTCTTAGACAGATTTTACAGTATTTTTACTGTCTGAAAAATTGTTAATAGTAATATGTGAAACTCTTAAAGAAAAAAATCAAAATAAACCAGTACAATTTTATAGAAACATAAAATCAAATTTACTTTATTAACTGACTTAAAAAGGATAAAAAAGAAAAAAAAAAGTGCTTACTGCTTCAAAGAGGACAGACCTCTCAAACTGTGTATTGCAAGGCCAGCACTTAACCGACTGAGCTACTGAAGGTGCGTAAACTTTCCACTAAAAGTTGATCAGAAGAAATTAAGTGCACGAATACAGTGCTGCATCTTCGGTGAAATTCCATAGTCCGATTTTTCATGCTTATTATATAACAAATAAGGGTCTTCCTGGAAACAAACCTGGTCTTATTCGGTTCATCTAAAATAGATTCATATTATATATTAATTTTAATAAGATCGCCCATGTCATTTTCGGAGAGAAAAAATGTGAATTAAAAAAAAAATTAGAGTTTTCCCGGAAACAACTATTATCTTATTCTCTTCACATAAAACAGATTTATATTATATATCAATTTAAAGAAAATCACCCAGGCCATTTTCGCGTAATCGAAATTAGGAATTTCTGACATCGTTTTTGCTTTAAAATTGGGTATTTAGATCTCAAAATATACTGCACGTAAAAATCTAAAAATTTCAGAATAGGATTAGACTGCAGATATAAGGCTGTTTTAAAAAAATCAGAATAATAAGAGCTATATTTGCTGAGTTATTGAAAGGCGGCTTTTCGTGTTTCCTTTGAAGTTGAGTTAGGTGTATATATGAGTTCCACCATCTATGAATTTTACGATACGATACGATTTTAGGCTTAAGGCTGCATCACTGGGATACTATCGTCTTCCATGATACTAGAAAGTGTTAGTATTGACCGGAAAGAGTTAGTACGATTAAAATTGACACACATAAATTAATTTGTTATTTGAAATATCATTACATTCATTTGTACATTTTATTTTGTTATTTGAAATTATCAACATATATACACTTTGTACATAGGTTAATGTTTGTTTAAAATATCAATATAGTACCTGAAAATTGAATAGTCTGTTTTGTACCCTCACTACTAACCAATTAGAATGTCAGATATCCACACAATTCTTTTGAACTTGAGGCAACTCCATCTATTATCTTATCATAATCGAAAACAAAAGATCATTCAACTTTGAATAGGATAAAATCATCTAACAGTTCTTGTCCTAGAGATAAATACAAGCAATTCTTTATAATTTTACACGTGTTCAGAACACTCGTTCACAGGACACTTGAGTGCATGATAAAGTAACTTATAAGCTATCTATAAGGTTGCATAAATACGATCATAGACATTCAACTCGCACAATAATTCTAATGCACAAGCTAGTAAAATTTTTACATTTCATATTAACCTTACAGCAATTCTTATCACCTTTAATCAGTTCTTCTGAATCGCTTGTTTCTTTGTTGTAAAAGACTGAGACGTCGAGATTGTTGCTGCAATAGCGACTGATTGTAATCAGCATTAGTGCCAGGAAAATTGCAGCAACTCTTTCTTGACATAGTCTTTCTTAAGTATCGCCAAGCCAGACAGACTAAGAGTCAGACAAACTAAGAGCCAGACAAACACTAATCTCGAAGCCACAACGGTCGTCAGATAGCTTCATGATATATATTTGATTTTTTTTCTTTTCCTCCTGGCTTCCACTAATATCTCAGCATAAAAGACGTAGAACGACCATTCGGAAACACCGTTCTTTGCGAATTCCGCGGCGATTAACCCAGACTAAGAGCTTCTTCAGTAAGTTCATTTAACAATTTAACCTTGCTGAAGTGATGAAGATCAAACCAGGCGATATCCTTCATGAACAAGTAATTTCTAATAAATCATGCATTAAACTGTAGAATAGCTGTGTATAAGATGACATTATAAACTTTTACCTTAAATACTTCTGATGGTGATCCGATAATACCTTAGCCTCATCAGTGGAATATTCACCACATTGACGTTTTGCTATATTCTCTTTTCCGGTAAAAAACTCTCAATTTCTATGATGTACTCCTTTTCTATTAGTTGCTTCTGAAGATATTCCGTGAATTCAGAAGCACTTTTTCGAACCATATCAAAATTATTTCTTTTGTGTAGTAGATTGGATTTCAGGGTTTGGAATTTGTTAGCAGCACTTAAGTAGTCCAGGCCGCTTATCTGCAGATACTTCGATGTGGCCGTAGATATATTGAATAGGTCGCTGAAAATTGTTACTGTTATTATATACTGAAACTTGCACCAATTATCAGTGATCTTGCCGAAAACGATACATGTGATGGAAATCATCCATTTATGTGATAACCTTGTAGGCACTTAAGCAGTGTTAAAAACTTATGCCTATTTTTAAAAGGTTTTGAAGACTCGTCGAACATGCTGTTAAGGACTCGATCCTTACTCCATCTCCGTTTACTTTTCTAATCGGCAAAGAAGTTTATTTCCACCCACAGACCAGAATCCTTATTCACTGAAGTTCATCCTTTCATTCTCTTATCTCTGAGCTAAACATCATTGTAGCTTGCATAAAATCCAAGAAGTCCATTGTCAATTTTCAACATTCTGTTGCATCTCTCAGGACCACATTTACCACATGTGCATATCAATGCCCATGCTGTATATTTGGATTGTGCTTTTTTCAGTTGTGCCTGCAGACCTTTATATCTCCCATTCATATTTATGCACCATCAAAAAAAGTGCTAACTATTTGTGAAGAAGGGAGTTTAAACTTTTTAAGAAGTTCTTTTACTTGGAGATAGTGGACTTCCCCTGTTGTTTTTTGGAGCATCAATCAATTTTAAAAACTAACCTTCACTTTACTGTGCTGCAGATAGCAAACACAAAGTGCCAATTACTACACTACTAATATATCTTGAGTGAAACCTACTTCAATACTGAATGAACCTGACTGTTTTTCTTCATCGGCAATGTTTATTTGGATCTGAATGGAGAGATGAGCAATAAACTTATTTATAAATGACTTGGACAAGAATGTAATCAACAAACTTTTTGCATGCCATTTAGGATTTTCATTTTGTTCTTCCTTCTGCTCTATTCTAGCCTTCTTCATACTTTCTGAAGATCTTTTTTCTTGGCTTCTCTTGATAACTTGCGCTACATAACCGTGCAAAATTTTATCATTTACGTAGCAGCATTACCAATTGTAAAATAATTGCCATGTTTAAAATAATTGCCATGTCTCTCATTGGGGAACAATTTTCAACACAATTTCTGTTGACTTCGATTTTTCAGCTGTTTTTAAGTCAAAAAAGCGTGCTGATTTCAAAACTGCAATTAGTTTTCTTCTATCTATAACGGCTTTACCGTTATATATTCATTATTCCTCCTTTCCCCTCAAAAAATCAACTTTTAACTTTACTGGATTATTATAAACTAGCATATGGCCCCGTCAAAAATGACGGGAAAGTGTTATTGTAAGTTTACAACATTAAGTCAGACTCAATTAAACAGGTGATTGATATGCATGATTATTCAGATAGTGGCAAGTCCTCAAAAGCATTAAAAAAAAATAGTGTTTGTAAAAGTCAACCTTCAAATGAAGAAAATATGAACCACCTCATGAGGGGGGGGGGGGGGAGCTTTTTCCAACAACCCTATGGCAAAATTCTCATTTTTTCTGCACATCTTTGATGAAATTCGTGTTTTTTTTGCAGCCTTTTTACGAAATGAGTGTTTTTATCAGGATTTGTTGAAAAATTTGCTTTTTTTCTGCGCCCTTTTGACGAATTACACCTCTCGCATTTCTTTGACAAAATTCAGGGAAGAGTGCCACTTGGCAAAAAAAAAATTGTTCAAAATCTTGCCAAAAATCTTTTCAAGATGGCAGAAAAACATCATTTTTAAATCTTTGTTATTTATAAATCAATGATTTTGCCCAAAAAATAGAAAATGATGTAAAAACATGGATTTATAAATAACAAAGATTTAAAACCGAAGTTTTTCCGCCATCTTGAAAAATTTGTTACGAATGCCGGTAAAATCTTGCTCACAACTACCAAAAAACTTACTAATATAAAATAAAAAGATAAATAAATACCAATAAATGAGACGGCGATTCAGGAAAAAGGGGAGTTTCATACAGAAAAAAATATATTAAAAAAAACTAAAAATACTTACACAAAAAACAAACAATCAGTTAAAATTTACAAACAAAAAAAAATCAATAATTTAATGTTTATGGTGAAATTCTCGTTTTTTCTGCACATCTCTGATGAAATTCATGTTTTTTTCGCAGCCTTTTAAAAAAATGACTGTTTTTACCACAATCCTTTCACGAAATGAGTGTTTTTATCGGGATTTGTTGCAAAATTCATGTTTTTCCTGCGCCTTTTTGATGAATTACACCTCTCACGTTTCTTTGACAAAATTCAGGGAAGAGTTTCGCATCCTGTGCCGCTCGACGAAAAAAATTGTGCCAAAAACCTTTTCAAGGTGACGGAAAAACTCAATTTTTAAATCTTTATGTTATTTATAAATCAATGATTTGCACAAAAAAATAGAAAATGATGTAAAAACATGGATTTATAAGTAACATAAAGATTTAAAAACGAAGTTTTACTGCCATCTTGAAAAATTTGTTACGAATGCAGGTAAAATCTTGCTCACAACTGCCAAAAAATTTATGAAACATAAAATAAAAGTAAAAGGATAAATATAAAGAAATACCAATAAATGAGACGGCGATTCATAAAAAAAAGGGGGAGTTTCATACAAAAAAAATTTCAAATATTTACATAAAAAACAAACAATCAGTTAAAATTTAAAAAAAATCAATAATTTAATGTTTAGAAAAAGGGATCCTAGTCAGGGTCTGAAACATCGGCAAGGTATGGTACTTCTCTTCTAACTGAATTAAATTTAAATTTTGATGGATGTTTGGTAATACACCCTCGATGTTTTCAGACTCTGAATTTTTTCGGCAGCCGTTGGCTAAATCGTCTGTCTCTAAAACGGTAAACAATGTAAAAATCGATATATTCACCAATAAAGGGTGCATTTTAAACAGCTAATGCTAATAAAAAAAAAAAAGAAATAAACAGCAGAGCAAGCGAGACTTACCTTACAATCAAAATAAGTTGACAGAAGCACAGGTGCATCCGAATGTATGCAGCAAATTAGTTACGTAACAGAAAATTTAGCTGACTAACGGTTCACCTGATACTGATGAACCAATAAGCTTCAAGATCCCCCGATTTCAAAATTTACATTTTTTTTTAGGTTCTTATGTTGAAACTTACACTTTTGCAACCTTTCGATGAAAATCTCGTTTTCTCTGTGATCCTCTAATCAAATCATATTTTTTCTGTGATTATTTGACGAAATTCACGTTTTTCGCGATACTTTGATCAAATAATGCATTTTTTCTGCAGTCATCTGATGAAATTCATGTTTTTTCCACGATTATTTGGCGACATTCACATATTCCATGATCCTTAGACGAAACATGCATACTAAAGCACCCTTTGGGAAAAATTGTGCTTTTTTTCTGCAATCCTTTGATGGAATTCATATTCGTTTTAAGACACCACCCTTTTTCTACGATATTTTGATGATTTTTGCAATCCTTCGGGGAAAGCAGACAGATGATAGTTGCAAGCTCCTGGCTATATGTTTTTTTCATCCTGTTTGTTTCTATACATGGACTAAATGCACAGGTCATGGGAAAGGATTAGAAATAAACTCAAATTGCAGTTGCTTGTACTCGCATTTTTATTTTGTCAAATTCTGCTACCACCCCCCCCCCTTCTCGTCCTAAAAATGTCAACAAATATTAATACTGATTTGCATCAATCCCAGGGATGATAAATTGTGCCGAAAAAATGGAATTCCCTGTTTTCGCTGGAAAGTGGCACGTCTGTAAATGCTTTTAAAAATATATGCATAGTTGAAAAAAAAAAAAAAAAGCTGTTGCATTTTTCAAACAGCAAAAAATAATTCACAGAAATATATTAAATTCAGCTTAAAAAATGCAGCATAGGTGAAATAAAAAACTTAAAAATAAAACAAAAAACATATGGCATTTCTTTAAAAAATCAGATGTTTATTTTTTAATTTTAGATGAAACTTTAAAATTTGATTCATATATTTGGCCAAAACTAAAACACCATTATGTGCATCATTGAAAGTAATACACATACAAAAAGCTATGTTTTTTAACGGTACAAAAATTTAGTAAAATTTAAAAAAAAAATGTAATTTTGATTTTTAAATCTTTATTATAATGAAACGTTCCTGTGAGTGATAAACACTTTATGAACATGAACTTAAAATATGCATAGTTTAGATAAAAAATAAACAAAAAATTGTGCATATGGGTGTTTAATTCTGTTCGGTGTAAACTCAGTTGAGTTTATCAGGCAAACTGAGAAATCCGTTGATTGCCGCGATCGTGCAATTCTTTTCCTGGTCAATTGGCGCCTTCTTTCCGAAAGTCCATAATAAAGATTAAAAAAACTTTTAAAACATTCAAAAATAACTATTGACAGATGAAAGCGATTAGTGGCGAAAAATCAGCACGTTTATCCCTTTTTTTTAGTTATTTAGTTATTTAAGCTATGAGGTATTCGCTATGGCTTTTGCCGGCATGACCTCAAATGATCACAAAAATGGCGTTATTTCCTTGGGACAAACCACAAATTCAACCTTCCTCCACGAGGAAAAAAGGCAGAACCCACGTTTATCCCTCTGTTGTTTTTCCTAAAGAAACAGAGTTTCACTGTTGCCACTACAGAAGAGTGAAATATATGAATCATTGATATGAATCAATATTCATATGAATAATGATGAATAATCATTAAATAATGTTTTTTAAAATATTTATTCAATAAATTACGTAATATTTCATATGTATGTCGTAAACTGACTGCTTGTAAATGTAAACAGTCGTAAATAAAATTGCTGCTTATAAATGTATACGCATTGAAAAACGCATTTAAAAAAACTTAAAGGCTTTAATATGCTTTAAAAAATATATTTAAAGCAGAATCAGATGTTAGCCGTATTTTTTTTTTTTTTGATGAATCGTCAAAGAGTCATTCATTTGTTTCTTAATTTGCTGGAATTTGAATCTGAATGGCAACAGTATCGTTTGTTTAGATTTGATTTCTAATAGCTTAATTTTAATTTAGAACTTAATACATTATAAATGGATATGATACACATGTTTTATATAAAAATATGCTGAACAGACATGATTTTAAGTAGAAAAAATTATCATTTAGCTGTCATATGTTAAGATATGTTTTTCATTAAGCCTAACATGGCGTTTAGCTACGGTAATTTCGCAGACCAGAGTGGTTCGCACCGGCATCGTTCCATCGGTCACGTGCACTCAGCTTTTATAATAAGTAGATTGTCATTATTCTCCCCCCCCCCCCCTCCCTTCAAATAAAATATTTAGTTTAAATTTGACATTTTAGAGTTAATTTCATATGTCTTTAGTCATTCTCTTCCCCCCCCCCTCTCACTACTGTAAGTTTCGCTTTTACTTTTTAAAGGCTTTTCAAATGCAGACATCATTTATCTCGGTTCCTTTTCTGTCTTTCAAATTCACACGATAGAAAAAGATCTTAACCGCAATTATTTCCCATTGAAATAAAGTAGAAGAATAAAATACAAATGAATCTCTTTTCGCTTTGCAGCCGACGTTATCTAATGCATATTTTCCCAGCCTCTGGGCTTGCATTAGCATTCAATTCTCACCCTTGTACTTTGTCGGATACAAACCATATGCCCATTGCTGACTAATTTGCAGCTGCAGTTAGATCTGTAACGTGCATATAAAAATCACGTGTTCCTATTTCTCTAACCACTTTCCCTTACCGCAAGAATGTTAGGACACGTGTAACCATAAATAGCTCGCCATGGCGTAAGTTTGAATTCTATGTAATACTTCGAGATGCCTCTGATTCCTTTGTCCACGCCACCAATATTCATCGCCAATTTAGTACATATGTTGCTATTCATCTCGCCAATGAGTGAGTGATTGTAATGAATATTTTACCACTACTGCCTCTGAACTTGAGTGTGACAGACCTCGGCTCTCTGCCCTTCGGGGGCTGCCCCGTCGGGCAGTCTCGTCTGTGACTTCTCCCGTCCACTGTACCATCATGGCCCTTCTTTTAAAAAGTTTCATAATAAAGAAGTAAGTCCTCGAAATCCTCGTGTTGGAGTTTTTTTTTCATTCATCCATGAACCTGGATTCACTAATCTAATAATCTCCTCTATACAAATTGGTGCCGTGACCAGATTTTTTCTCCAACAGTAATAAAAAAAATAAAAAAAAAATACGAGGAGAAGTATCGTTCCTTCCGTACCATCCTTTACCTACGACGCGAAAAGCTGTCAGACCTTTTTTTCCCACGGGAGTTCCGGCTCCCCTACTCTGTGTTCGCTCGCCGATGTCAACTTCAGGAGATTTCCCTTTCTCGCTACCCCAACGGATTTGGAGAGTGCCTCTTTCTCCCGACTTTACACTAGCCTGACGAGAAGCAAGATTTACACTGCGGTGCTCCAACGGGGTCATCGAACGAAGTCCCCTCCCCCAGCAGTTTCTTTTTCTACGAAATATCACACCTGCATCACTTGTTTCCCTGCGTGAAGTTGTGGCTTCGTCAAACAAAAATCAAGACAGTTTCTGTTTTTTTGTACGTGATCTTCAACCTTCAAGCAAACGTGTTCGTGCTACCAGTGTGAGTGCGAAAGATTTTGTGAAAAGAAAAAGTGCCATCTGAACGTACATCCATAGTTTCCCAAAAGGGAAATGTTTTGTGAAAAAAGGTCCTCACCTAGCTGTGGTATGAATTATCCGCACAAGTAACACACATTTTAAACAAAGTTCTCAGTGCAACAAGTCCAGGAAATGTGCGCCGTTTCGCTTTGTTTGTGAGCTTGTGATTTATATTTCCAGTGCAAAGTGTCCAGGAATCCCACAGATTTGGTGACAAGATAGTGAAAGTGCAAAAAAAAAGAAATATAATTTCGCGAAAGTGTCCTAGTGTTCAAGACAATTGTGAAATTTTTTCCAATTATTTTTGTGTCTAAAGTGATATTCACAATTTTTCAAAACAGTTCTTCAAATTCATTCAGTGTGCAGTGATTATGAGGAATAATATTTTTCCTCCTTTTAGTGGTGTGTTTCAGCAATATAAAAAAAAGAAAATTACCCTACTGATGACCATGCTTCAGTTAAAAAAAAAAGAAACCACTCTGCATTAAAAAAAAAAAGAGTGTACTAAATCACACTGCACACGTTGTGTCATCTATCATCCAACATCTTTATAGTATTCAGAGTACGAAAATAGGACGTTAATGATATTTTTGTTTTAATTTCTTTTCCGTTGCAAATTGTCACTAAAGTCTTTTTATTTTAACTCTTTTTTCCTAAAAAAACAAGCTTTGTTTTCTCATCGCTCTGTTTTTGTACTCCAAATGAATGCTCCCTACAAAAAATGACATACTAGTTCAACGAATTCAAAGACAACACTTGTGTCACAATACTTTATATCAAAAACAAAAAGAATTCATAAAGCCACAAACACTTTGCATGTAAGTATGAACAGGGAATACTTTTACATTAAATTATTTACTCTAAATTGTTATAACCTTTTTTTTCTTTCTTTTCAATATCAGTAAATATTATCAGTTTCTATTCATGTTATGGTTCCCTATTCATACTTGTACTTTTACCATTTGGATTTTCATAAGTTTGTTGATTAGCCAGCTTGAACGAAGAAATCACTTCTGAACTATTTTTTACAATATTTTTAACGGTGATAGCATATTAGCTCCTTATTATCTTCTTCCAAGCTGCGTTTGTTTGTTTGTTTTAAGTACTTTTTGCAGTTAAAATGATAAAAGTATTATACTTTTATTATTTCACTTATAATGTTTTTATGGTTAAATCATGACATATTTCTCATATTTGTTTCTTCCTTGAATTTACATAAACATGCTAGGTTTCCTGTTCGTAAAAATGATTTTTATGCATTCAAAAATCTAGAGTTTAACCCTTTAGCCCCACTGGCATACTTTGAAAGTACACTTATTCTGCCGATAGGCAACAAAAAAAAGTTCTCTGCTCCAAGTTTTGCAGTATTTGATATTTTTATATAAATATGTGCATATTTCGCTCACAATGTTTGCACATTTTCATTTGTGTGTGACATTTGCACAATTGTTCTCAAAATATGTTGCTCGACTCTGACCTTGTTTTTTTTTTGTATTTTTAACCTGAATTACAATTTAATTACCTGTTTTTTTTTTTATTTTATTGAATTTCGGAAACTTTAATCCAACGGGATGTTGACAGCTAAATTTAACTTTCAGAAATGTTGTGATTGATACACTTAATATTATTTTTTACCCCCCCCCCCCCTCCATGTTTTTTTCCTTTTGTGTATAATTTATTTATGCAACTTATTGTGTTTTATTTTATGTGCATGCATTTCATTTCTGATAACTAGAGTTTTTGCATACATACACCTTTTTGAAATACTAGTATTATTTATTTTGCATTATTTGTGTTGCTCTCTCAAAAAAAAAAAAAAAGAATTCCTTCTTTTTTCCATTTTGGCGGTCAAAAAAAAAAAAAAAAAAAAAGTAAACAACAGAAATTAAATAAACACGAGATAAAAAAAAGGTTTTGCAGATAACACACACTGCACCAGTTTATATTTTTTAAAATATGGCAGCTAATGATGAAAATGCTATTTTTGACTTTAATCACCCCATTTCTGTATCTCCATGGGTAGATTATTTTGAGGAGATATTACTAAGATATTCGGATTCCATTAATATGGAAGCCACATCTATTCAAAATTCACTTAAGACCGAAAATGCTGCATCCATGTCTGAAAATATTATAGATTTCTTTCAGATCATTAAATTCAATTTTCATGTGCTTAAACTAAACTTTAATGTTCTAAAGGATGATTATTCAAAATTAAAACAGGATAAAGATAATTTATTTCTTGTAAATCAGAAACTTATAGAGAGATTACATGAAATCACAGCCCAACAGAAAAATAAGAAGAAGCTTACTAAATGTAGTAAGACTATGGTTGATCAAGTGGTAGATGTCAACAAAAAACTCCCTCCATCTGCCCTAGATAAATCTACACAAACTATCCCCTCTTATATCTGTAAACAAGAAAAGTTACCACAACTGGAATATGATAAAAAAAAACACATATCTTAGCTCCGACCTGCACACACAAGGTAAGCACAAGGAAATATTTACAGCTATTAGCGATTCCTCTCTAAAGTCCTTATCCCCTGCTAAACTTAATGTACCTAAACCTATTCCTGTCATTATTTTTAACCTCCCTGAAAATTTAAATATTCCTGATATCTTGTTTGGTATCTCAGATTTAATCCATATACCTGAACCTGATTTTCACTTTGTTAAAAAGTACAAGCTCCTACATATTAAGTCCTTTAATTGGATCTTTGAGCTTGCACCACAGGATGCTAGGCAATTATTAATGCATAAGGAAATTATCATACAATCAAAACCGTACCCTGTTAAACCATATATAAATGTTAAACGTTGTTTTAAGTGCCAGGTATACAATGATCATATTGCAATTTCGTGTCATAATGACATTAGATGCTCGGTGTGTGCTTTGCCACACATTGACCCTCAGTGTAGAAATCATCCAAAATGCATTAATTGCATTAGAAATAATGATAGCAATAACACCAACTTTGACATTTTCCACAGTGCTTTTGCACCTTATTGTCCATCATTAAAAAAATTCATCAAGCAAATGCGAGAAAAAGTATACAACTGCAATACATTCCCATAAACATCTCATACAGCTTCCGTTTAAAAAAAAAAAAAAAAAAAAACATTTTTCGCTTTTATTTAACACACATTACTGTGAAGGAGTTACTATCTACAGCATTCCTTTTAAAATTTTTATTTTCCTATACATTTACATACATATGTCAGTTTTCGACAGCATTATTCATACTGATTTGATGTTTAAAATTAACTTAATTCTTTCAAGATTTTTTTGTTATAAACACAAGTGTACAGTAGGTTGCTTTTTCATTTGATTAATTAGCCGGCAAATAGTTAAATGAATGTCGAATTGGAACAAAAGTGAAATCGTTTCTGATACGCGTTGTCAGACTATATGTTTTTCACTTTTTGGAAGATTTTGCTGAAAGAGTACACATTAATTCAACTTTAAACATTCATCATTACACTAGTTTGTAGATTTATTTTTTTTTAGAAATTTGGATATAATTTCACTTGTTAATCTTAGTTAAGTTTATTTACTTACATTTCATCACACAAGTAGCGTTTCCTGGTCACATTTTATCCTTTTTCACTTTCCTTTACTTAAAAGCACAATTTTTTTTGGTTTTTTTGTTTTAACTTTAGGCGATGCGTTTTTGTACTTGTGATACAATGCTCTTGGTTCCATATGTACACACTGAGTTTGTGTTCATAGGTTATGCAACTGAGTTCATAGGTTACACAACTGAGTTCATAGTTCACTGAGTTCATAGAAAATACACTTTACACGAGTTCATAGATAAAACACTTTACACGAGTTCATAGTTCATTGAGTTCATAGAAAAATACACTTTACACGAGTTCATAGCATTGTCAATTCTTTGTGTACTTCAGGGACCAATTGCACTATCATTTTTCTTTCATGACAATACTTAGTTCATAGAATTTTTCCTTACACATATTAGTTCATAGTAAGTTTTTTTTTTTTTTTCACACATTTGAGTTCATCGTATTACTTTTATACTTTAAGTCAGTGAAATACTTGCTCATAATTTGTTCATTCAGGTACTTAGACTGCTGTGTTCACAAACATACATCTAAGTCGTTGAAATTTTCCTTTTCTTTCACTGACATACACTGTTTTAGTTCATAGTGAAATATTTTTCTTTGATTCGTTCATTGAAATACAGATTTTTTCTTTGGTTCACAGAGATACAATTACAATTTAGTTCATTGATATTACAACTGAGTTCACTGATATTTTGTTTGAAAAAAAAAAAAAAAACACACATTACACGCAATTGAAAATACTTTGTTTCTAGGTTTCAACGTTACACATTAGGATATTTCTTTTTTGTTTTCATTATACCAGGAACTTCTTTTCACCCCACATGATATGCACAAATTAAACATTTATTAAAAGGTTAAGTTTTAACACATTCTTAATTTTTCCATTATTATTATATTTCTTTTATGCCATGACATTTCATGTCACCATCACTTTGTTTCACAACAAAGAATGCCCAGTTTACAGGATGCTACCCCTTCACATGCATTTTCTTTAAATTTCAACCTTATGATGTTTTTATTGTTTTCATCACTTGTTTTGGTTTTCTACATGTACATAATTACACGTTTTCTTTTAAATTTGGAGATTAAATAAAATTTCTGGTTAAGCTTCACTTAGACAATAAACATGTCTAAGATATTATGTCCTTCTTGTAATAACATAGCTTCACAATAACAAAATTTTTTTATAGCATTAGTAACCTAGTGCAGTTACACTAAATGTTTCAAACATTACCTCAGGTTATACAATACACATACAGTTCCTATCCTGCTCGATACACTGTAAGGAATACAAAGTTAGAATTTACTTTAAAAAAATTGTGGTTGTTATACTTACCCGATCATGTCACCAGTCTCTCCACACACTCGGATTGACCTTTTACCGTTGATATGTGAGATATTTATCTCAGTTTTTTTTATTATTTTTAATTTATCCCCCCTGAAGTTTTGTTCCCGTTCAAAATTTTTGTCCTAAGGGTCCAAACTTCATTGTGTAGAGAGACAAAACCCTTGAATTGTTGTTTCAATTCAATAAACAAAACTTTTTATATGATACATTGACGCATGCTCCTTTGAAGATCAATGTGATCTTTGGGGAGCAGGGACCTAGGTATCACTTGGTGTCTGGGTCTCATAACTCCCTCTCCCCCTAGGGCTGATGTTCTAAACTGACGCCATCACACTTGTTTATTAACAAGATTAAGGGCTACACCCATTCATAGGCATGCTATATGCATCCCGTTCTTTTGTAGTCCTGTGCTGTGTGCACGAAAACCAATTTTCTACTCTTTTTATTTTTTATATTTTTTTTCATTTAGCTTCTATTCACAGACATGCATATGTCATTTATTTTCTATTTCATTTTAAAGTAGTATCTGTGTATTTTGTTGCTTGCATTTATATTATATTATTTTTATTTTGAGAAGATATTATAACAAGTTACTAAAAAAAAAAATATTTACTTCTCTTATTTTGGTCATGAAAAATGCTGGTACCAGCCTCTTAATCAAATACTAAAAAGATATTTAAAAAAAAAAGGATCCTGTTAAATCAAAAAATTATTATTTGCAGTTGCTGGTGACTGTAAAGACTAATGAATACCAAGAAATGAATAAAAATAAAAAGGCGCCATTTATCATGACCTGAAAAGTTTTGCTTTATGCAAACATTTAAAGAATTGCAAGCACACAGTTATATGTTATATATATATATATATGGAGGCTTATCTTTCTTATTATGTTATATCTGTTTTAAATACTTATATGTATGGGGTGGACAAAGTAATCTTCAAATATAAAAAAAAAACTGTTCTTTAAGATTCACAGTTTTTTTTCTGGTGGTAATGGGTGATATATATAACGGCTTTACCGTTATATATTCATTATTCCTCCTTTCCCCTCAAAAAATCAACTTTTAACTTTACTGGATTATTATAAATTGTCATTATTCTCCCCCCCCCCCCTCCCTTCAAATAAAATATTTAGTTTAAATTTGACATTTTAGAGTTAATTTCCTATGTCTTTAGTCATTCTCTTCCCCCCCCCCCCTCTCACTACTGTAAGTTTCGCTTTTACTTTTTAAAGGCTTTTCAAATGCAGACATCATTTATCTCGGTTCCTTTTCTGTCTTTCAAATTCACACGATAGAAAAAGATCTTAACCGCAATTATTTCCCATTGAAATAAAGTAGAAGAATAAAATACAAATGAATCTCTTTTCGCTTTGCAGCCGACGTTATCTAATGCATATTTTCCCAGCCTCTGGGCTTGCATTAGCATTCAATTCTCACCCTTGTACTTTGTCGGATACAAACCATATGCCCATTGCTGACTAATTTGCAGCTGCAGTTAGATCTGTAACGTGCATATAAAAATCACGTGTTCCTATTTCTCTAACCACTTTCCCTTACCGCAAGAATGTTAGGACACGTGTAAACATAAATAGCTCGCCATGGCGTAAGTTTGAATTCTATGTAATACTTCGAGATGCCTCTGATTCCTTTGTCCACGCCACCAATATTCATCGCCAATTTAGTACATATGTTGCTATTCATCTCGCCAATGAGTGAGTGATTGTAATGAATATTTTACCACTACTGCCTCTGAACTTGAGTGTGACAGACCTCGGCTCTCTGCCCTTCGGGGGCTGCCCCGTCGGGCAGTCTCGTCTGTGACTTCTCCCGTCCACTGTACCATCATGGCCCTTCTTTTAAAAAGTTTCATAATAAAGAAGTAAGTCCTCGAAATCCTCGTGTTGGAGTTTTTTTTTCATTCATCCATGAACCTGGATTCACTAATCTAATAATCTCCTCTATACTATCATGTCAAGTTTTTTCGCTACAGCTTATATTAATGGGACCACTCTACGCTGAATCAGGCGTATGTGGTCTAATGAAGGAGTTTGGAATTCTATCCTATACCGCAAATGAATGGCGACTGTTCATTGATAGCTCAAAGAAGAGCTTGAAGTGCACGCTCCTTCACAATCGAAATTTATTTGGAGCAGTCCCAATAAGCCCTTCAGTTTATTTGCATGAATAATATGAGGATATAAAAAGAGCCATTGATTTATTGCAATATCTCATGCACAAATGGATCATCTGTGTTGACCTTAAAATGGTCTGCTTCCTTGTCTGTTTCTTGCCAGCAACGTGGCTATACCAAGTATCCTTGTTTTTTGTGTATGTGGGACAGCAGAGCTCGTGAGAAGCATTGGTTCCAGTCAAATTGACCTCCAAGATCTAACCTCAATCCTGGTGATCCAAACATTTTGCATTAGCCACTTGTTGTGGCTATACCAAGTATCCCTGTTTTTTGTGTATGTGGGACAGCAGAGCTTGTGAGAAGCATTGATTCCAGTCGAATCGACCTCCAAGATCTGACCTCAATCCTGGTGATCCAAACATTTTGCATCAGCCACTTGTTGACAGAAAGAACATCATATTTACACCTCTGCTTATAAAACTGCGCCTAATGAAGCAGTTCATGAAAGCTGTGTCAAGTTCATGAGACTGTTTCAAGTATCTCATTTCGAAATTTCGAAACCTGTCTTTTGAAAAGATAACGGAAGGTGTATTTGATGGTCCACAGATTCGGCAGCTCAATGGAAATGAGTATTTCATTGGAACAATGACAGAACTCCAAAAGAATGCTTGGTTGGCATTCAAAAACCTTGTCAAAGACTTTCTTGGAAATAAGCAAATAGAAAATTACACCGAAATTGTCCAGCAACTTTTAGAGAGTTTCAAAATGCTTGATTGGAACATGATCATCAAACTTCATTTTCTACATAGCAATCTTGATGACTTCCCAGAAAATCTTGGTGCAGTCAGTAATGAGCAGGGTGTGCGATTCCACCAAGATTTGTAGCTCATTGAAAAATGGTATCAAGGTAGATTTGATGAACATAGGATGGCTGACTATTGTTGGAACATCAAGCGAGATTGTCCAAAAAATTAAACACTCCAGGAAAAGTTGAAAATTTTTACCTTAATATGTACTTTTTTCATTATGTAAAGGGATTTTACTAGTTGTATGATCACAATGTAGCTTATAGTCAGTATATACAGCCGTTGTATTAATAATATATTTGGTTTTTTTTTCTTTATTTTCCTTTGTATCCACTTTAAGTATGATTTTGGGGGTATCCTGTAGCATAAAAAGTTGATGTGATAGAAAAAAACTGGGATCATTTTTGGAATTAGATGCCACTAATTTGCCAAAAACAAGCGCCAGATCTAAGTCAACAAAATGGGTGCTCCCCATTGTTATTCAAATTTGTAGGTGCCTGTTCTCTTCTTACTCTATAAGCTAATCCTTGCTTCTTAAGATCTTTCATCTGTAGGTCTGTAGATCAGCCCTAATAAGCTAATATTTGCTTATACAGTGGGTGATAAGTTAACGAATTGTTCGGTTTATGAACACTTTCACAAGAGATTTTTATGTTCAGATAACGAACACATGTTCGGTTAACGAACACCTTAGAAAACAAAGCCAAGAAGAAGCAATGCTGTGTTTCAGATTTGCCGAGCTGTATTTAATTGCATCTATTGTCGTCTTAGAGAACATTTTAATAGTTTTATACGTATGGCCCAATTAATTCATGGGCTGCCGGGGGTTCAGGCCGTACATTTTAGGGCCCCCAAAATAGAATGAACAGATTAGAAACATTAATTTTTATAGTTTGTGTCCAGGGGCGCGCCGACCCAGTGTGCAAAGTGTGCACTGCACACAGGCGCCAGAATAGTAAAGGCGCCAAATATTTTAGTCGAAGCTGAAAAATTTCAAAAACTTTTATCCAATTTAAATTTATTAAAGCGGTATTTAAATCGAAAGTGCATCATTTCTGAGTTCATTTTTACTTAAGAAAAATATGAAATTTGCAGATGCTCGTCTGCGGCGTAGCTTTAGGGTTGGGGGGGAGGGGAGAGTCTCAACCCTAAAGGCTTAACAGTGTCGAAAGTTAACGGTCAAAAGGCGCCTCGAAAGGTCACGGCCGTAAGGCGTCACGGAAGGTCAAGCGCCTAAAATAAATTTTAAAAAGCTAGAAACATAAAAAATTCGGAAGGGCGGCTGCGAATGTCCCTTTTGACATCCCTGCTCTAGATCAGTCCTGTCCAGCTTTTCAGAAAGCAGGGACGCACTACAGCTGGTGGCAACCATGGAAGGCTCTGTGATGTTGAATATAACATATCATCACATATCATTATTTATCTTCCTTTTTAAAATTAAATTCCCCATTTTAAAATTTAATTTCTCCTTTCATAATTATAAATTGAATCAAAACTTCCTTTCCTTTCTAAAAAGAATATATATATTTCTTCTTCTCTTGCGCTTTACTTTTCAGTTACTTAACTTTCCCAAGTTCACCCAAAGCCGTTAATAAAATAAATCAAAAACAAATCTTTTTCTCATTTTCTTTCGGTTAACGAAATATATAAAAAAAAGATATTCTTTGACCATATGTTCCAATTGTAGCAGTTATTTATACACTCAGTGTTAATTTTCAGTTTGATAGTCAATACAACTGTCTTTTCGGCCGCAAATATTATACTCTGTTTATATTAAAATCGGTGCCCTGCATCTCCGATGCTGCTTCTAAATGCATATTTCCCATCATTTAGCTTTGGCATTCGTATTTGTACGTTGAAATGTTTAAACGCCAATCAACGGTCCTTTTGGCCACTTTTTAATTCAAAGTTCCATTAAGTGATATATCTTTGGGGTTATAATGGCCCAGGGTACCAAGATTTTGGCTCGACACATTGGCAACAATTTCTGACAAATTAACCATTCCTTCTCTATACACCGTACTGTCAACAGCTAACTAAAAGGGTCCCTCTCTGGCATTTGCATATTTCATGTCCATATCCAATAAACTCATCCTGTCTTCAAATTTGCCGAGTTACTATTTTGTGCCTGTCTTTAATTATTCAAGGACTCATGAACCTGGATTTCCAAAAAGGTGATTATCTTAAAAATGCAATAGTTGTTTAAAATATTTTTCGCTACAGATCCTGGTCACGCACTTTACTTTTCAGTTACTTAACTTTCCCAAGTTCACCCAAAGCCGTTAATAAAATAAATCAAAAACAAATCTTTTTCTCATTTTCCTTCGGTTAACGAAATATATAAAAAAAAGATATTCTTTGACCATATGTTCCAATTGTAGCAGTTATTTATACACTCAGTGTTAATTTTCAGTTTGATAGTCAATACAACTGTCTTTTCGGCCGCAAATATTATACTCTGTTTATATTAAAATCGGTGCCCTGCATCTCCGATGCTGCTTCTAAATGCATATTTCCCATCATTTAGCTTTGGCATTCGTATTTGTACGTTGAAATGTTTAAACGCCAATCAACGGTCCTTTTGGCCACTTTTTAATTCAAAGTTCCATTAAGTGATATATCTTTGGGGTTATAATGGCCCAGGGTACCAAGATTTTGGCTCGACACATTGGCAACAATTTCTGACAAATTAACCATTCCTTCTCTATACACCGTACTGTCAACAGCTAACTAAAAGGGTCCCTCTCTGGCATTTGCATATTTCATGTCCATATCCAATAAACTCATCCTGTCTTCAAATTTGCCGAGTTACTATTTTGTGCCTGTCTTTAATTATTCAAGGACTCATGAACCTGGATTTCCAAAAAGGTGATTATCTTAAAAATGCAATAGTTGTTTAAAATATTTTTCGCTACAGATCATGGTCTACAGCATAGGCTCCATTATTCAAATAATTGAAAATCTTTAACGCTTCTATCTTACTGTAGTATTGGTAGTGATACACATACTGACGATATAAAAACGGGTAGATATTATATTGCAGAATAGTAAAGCAACATAAGCCTCCAGGTTATGCATGGTACCCATGTAAAAGTAAATTGCCGAAAAAAGCACAAATCAATCATAGCAATCGGCTACATTATAAAAAAACAATCAATAAATAAAACAGGATGTAGCTCAGAATGCAATGAATGCAAAAAAAGAAATGAAAAACTCCATTCGATTCCAAAAATATTTAATAGTCACGCCTATCATTGTATGCAACGCATAAAAATGAGCCCATGAACATGTAAGAAAGTTTCATGTCATTTACAGTCGGGAAACATGTTTTTGAGAACAACCTCAAAATGAATTATGTTTTATTGAAATTTTAATAGTATATTTTATATATTTGCTTCGAACAAAGAATAATCGGTAAAAAGCGAGTATCACTCGGGACAAGAGAGTTCATTCAATAAATGTATTAATTACTAACCACAATCTTACAAAATACAGTCGTTAAACGAATAATAAGACTTTGCAAAAACTTGGAATTATTTTATTAAATATTTTTTAATAATTGAATGCAATTAAAATGAAAAACGCTGACTATTTATCATTGTGATCCGTCTTACCTAAAACAAAGACCTTGTACAAAGTTTAATCTTGCCATTATGGAAAGTACGCTTTGAAAGGAGGTTGCAAAGTTGCATGGGCACTTTGGTCCAGGAGCGCCATTTGAGGGGAGGCTGTGGGGGGCACGCCCCCCCCCCAAGGAATTTGATATTCCAGAAAATTTATCTGTCATTAGGGATGCACCGGATAGTGATTTTGGCCGAATACCGAATATTCGGCCAACATGTAGACTAAATACCGAATATTCGGCCTACAGGTAACCGAATACCGAATATTTGGGTAGCCGAATACTGACTGTTAGGCCGAATTTAAAGCTTAAAGATATTAAAAAATTAAATTTTAAAACAATTTTTCATAATATTTAACAGGTACTTCCATTTTGATCAACAAGACCTTTTTACAAGTAAACTTTACACACACAATTTGTGGCACTTCTCATGATATCATATGTCACAGAAATCAAAGTAACTCTTTTGAAAATATAGTTAATGATATTTTCGTTATCGTTAAAGTAACAAATGAAAATCTAAGTTTGACATGAAGTGAGATGAGATACACTGTATTTTTTATTTTGACTGATTAAGCGGATTGCGATACTGATATCTTTGGCAATAATGGTCTTTCTTGACGTCTATTATCACATCTGAATGTTTTCCCATTTTCTTTAGAAACACTCTTTTAGCAAAAAAGCAAAAGACAGATTATTTACAAGACATTGTTCAGAAACTTCCATTTGTGCATCATTTATTTCTATGAAGGTCATCATTAATGGTTATTATTTTTTTTTTAAGTGACACTTATCAAACCGCAAACAAATAATGTAACGGCATTCTGTTTTATTTAAATATGATTCTGTTTTCAATTATTCTGAATATCTTTATAAATTGACAGTTAAAAGGTTTAAAGGTTTTTAAAAATATTTTTCAAAAGATATTTTTAAGTATTCGGTTTGGCCGAATAGTTCGATATTCAGCCAAACCGAATATGCGGCAGGCCGAATAGTTCGATATTTGGCCAAGCCGAATGTTCGGCAGAACGTATTATTCAAGTAGTTTGATATTCGGCTTAACCGATATTCGGTAGCATGGTCGAATACCGAATAGATACCGAATATTCTATGCATTCCTATATGTCATCACAGGTCAGACTCAAATTTCCTTTTTCATAAATTGCTCAAAAGCTAAAGTAACTTGTCAGATTTTATTACAATAAAAACACATGCAATAAATAAATGCTTTATGCATGTAAACTAAAAATTATCAAAAATATTTTCTACACTTTGCTATTCCAATATTCTCAAGGTGAACCATTTCTTATTAATGCGTATTTTGGCTAAAAAATTCTATTTATTGCTTTCCAGCCGTTTGCAAAATAGATCAAATGAAAACTCGTGCCCCTCAGGGCTAGAATTTTTGCTGTGAATTTCCCCTTTAGCCAGAAATTTACAGAGGATTTTTTTCTTTTTTAAAAAAAAGAGGGTTAATTCAAGTTCTTAATTATTTGAATTTTTTATTTTGCATAATTAGTGTCACATTATATTTACTGCAGTCATTACAACGCTATCAAATCATTTGCTTTATTAAATCATATTATATACAGTATGTTCTTAATAATCTCCTCTGCCAAAATGAAAAAAAGAAACGTCAATCTGCCTCGATATGTGCCGCTGATCGATCGTGTCGCTTTTGAGAAAAATCGGGTTGGGCAACACAATGCAGACTTTACCTGCGACCAAATGTTTTGCAAATTTCTGAATTGTGTGGGATTTAGATCGTAGTCTGAAAAGATTCGTCTTTTATTAACCTCTTAAACGCCCCATACGTATATGTGCGTCTTTAGAAAATGCATGCATCTTTTAAAAGGATGGCGAATTCCAATTATAGCGAGGCAATTTTCACCACCAGAGCCATTATATATATATAACAGTATAACATGTGCATTTTCTTACTGTTATTTCAGAAAACTAATATATACCTTTTATAATCTCAGAAATATGCGATTTAAGTAAGGCACTGGAGATCGCGCTAGATTTTGTCGGCAGTTAAGGGGTTAAGGAAATTTTTTACTGACACATAAATCACACGTTTTAATCACACGTGAAAATTTCATATCCCTATGGATCACAAAATTTGTAAACTTCTTGACGCATTGATCATGTTTGTGTGCTGATTATCTCGTGACCGATTGAATTTCGCGATTTTTTTTTCCCGACCGTTTGACGAAATTTGCAATTTTTTCCCGTGATCGTTTCACGGAATTAAGAAATCTTTTCCGTGACCATTTGTCAAAATTCACGATATATTGTGACCGATTTACGAAATTCGCTATTTCTATCCGAGATATTTTGACGAAATTCGTGATTCTTTTCTATGATCATTTGTTGAAATTCATTTTTTTCCCCCGCAGCCGGCTGACAAAATTTGCAATTGCTTTATGCGATCGTTTGACGAAATTCTTGAATTTTTTACGCGATTCTTTGACTAAATTCGTGATTAAATACTCGTTTCCTTTGATGAAATACTAGTTTTTTTCCTTGACAGGTATTCGAAATTCACAATTGGTTTTGCGCAACTGATGAGCAAATTTGATTTTTTTTTCTGTGACCGAATGTTGAAATCTGCGATTTTTTCCCCCGCAACCGATTAACAATAATCGCTGTTTGTTTCTACGATCTTTGCAATACTTTTCCACGGTCCTTTTAGGAAATTATATTTTTTCCGCGACTAATTTGCCAAATTGACTATTTTTTCAAAGTTCAATTGGCAAAATTTGCAACTTTTTCCCGCGGTCGATTGGCGAAATGATTTCGCGTAATTCCGCAAAACAAAAAAAAGAAAAAGAAAAAAATGCTGCAGTCTTCCCCGAAAATTGAAAAAATATTCCTGGAAGACTCCCATGGTTTTGAAAGACGTTAAGTGGGCAAAATCCCACTTGTTCACCCCCCACCCTCCAAGGACCTCTTGAAATGGCTCCCCACCCCTGATGCAAAACATGTAAAGAAGTCGAAAGGTCAGGAAGAAAGCTCCATTTTAGACAGGTTTCCGTCTTAGCAAGTACAATTATATATTTTTTTTCATGAAAACGTGATATTTTTTCCGTTTCCGAAAGAATTCTTTTTTTGACAGGTTTCATTTTCACAAGTTTTGCAGTAAATGTAATGTGCCTATGCTGTTCAGAGGTTTACTATAGAAAAGATGTTTTAAAAGCCTTAGATATACTTGTAAAAAGGAAAACTGTCTATAACGGAATACTGCCTTAAACGGAAAACCTGAGTCAGTATCTTGAAATTATACCTGCTAAGATGAAAACCTGCTTAAAACGGAATTTTGAATCGGTTTTCGTTCGGAGGGAAGAAGATACCCCCCCCCCCCCCAAGAGCCTCACTCTTGGCTATGCCACTGTCCTAAAAAAACGTTGCCCCCCCCCCCCCCAAGAAAGTTCTGAAATGGCGCCCCTGCTTTGGTCTGTGCAACGTTTTTTTAGATAGGTTTTTATTAATATCTCGCCTAATTATCGACAATTCTTTTGGAAAATCACTATCAACAGTTCTCGGATGATTTTGCGTCGATAGGTACATCGAACTCCTCTCAACTCCCCCGCTGAGCGCCCGCCAGATAAAGTTTATGTATAACGGAAAACTGCGATTTTCAGAAAAACTATATGACCTAGAGTAATTGCTATAGTTTTCCTGCAAGATTTAAATAAATTCCAACTACTACTAATTTTTCCGTAATTTTATTTTCAGTAGATTCGGAAATAGGAGGTGGGGGGCTAAGTTTTCTATACATTTTCGACGAATTTCTGAAAATATAATAGTATCTAAGAGTAAAACAAATATATTTTTGAGTTCTGTGTTAAAAGTTTTTTCGAACGATACCCATCCCCCCTTTGATGATTTTTAAATGAACCTTAAATTTGTATGATTTTATATCTTTAACTCGATTTTTTCTGAAATGCGTACCCGCTCACTGTGTGAAAATGGAGGAGAAGCTAATTGTTCAGATTTGCTGGGTAAATTTTTTTTCATGATTTTTGGAAAATTGTATGTGGTAATAATGAACAAATTAAAACTTTAAAATGACCTCTATTTACTGATGAAAAAATGAGTTAAGACGAGAGGAGTGAGTGCTTAGTAAAGTACAGGCCAAAAGCTTTAAAACGATATGTCACATGAAAAAATTAATTTTATGCCCCCCCCCTCCCACGGGGGAATGCTCCCTAATAATCTGGGGTCAAACATAGACCTCACCAATCCAAGGCCCGTGAAGAATTTTACCTTCGGTCAAGCTTTCAAATAAGCTGCCCAAATCTTGCTGCAGCTTAATTAGGAGCTCAGTTATAAAATTGACCCCCATGGGGGGGGGGGGGGGGGCATTTGAGTGAGAGGGGTAGAAAGGTTCATAATATGAAAGAATGGTTCAAGGGTTTTCCGATGATATATCACATGAGAGTTTAGCAGGCGTTCTGCGTACGCACTGCAAAATCTTGCAAAAATACAAATCTCGAATCTTTTAGTTCCACATTCCTACACCAGGAGGAACTCTATTCTTAACAAAACTGTTTCTGAACAAAATTCTGTTAAATAATACACATAGTCAGTATATATTAGTCATTAGCCATACATTAGTGCATATTAGTCAGGGGGGTGGCGGACTTAAGCAAGAATTTAAGTTATTTGCTGAAATTACTATTCCAAAATAGTGGTAAATACACTTTTGAAATTTTTATATATTTGAAGTAAAATTTATCCCAGAGCTCCGTCAAAAATCCTCATCTAAAACGGTAGAAAATGTTACGGTTTTAAATTTTTGTTCTCCCCCCCCCCCCCCCCCCCCCACACACAAAAAAAATATCTCCTCCCCCCCCAAAATTTGATGCCCCTACTTTTTAAAATCTTTATTTTGTGTTATAAACTATCTGAAAGTTCCAAAAGGATCGGTTCGTCAGTTTTTTTTTAATTTTAACAAATTCGCGTTTCAACAAAGCATTTCTTTTCCTTTTTAAAAATCGAATTTTTTATAAAACAAAAACTTGCGGATCGATTTTTATAAAATTTAGATATTATTAAACAGCGTTTAAAGATAGGGCTAGATGCATAAATTTAAAATATCTAAATGGTGTATTTTAAAAAATTTGATGGCGTTGTTCCAGAGAATCATACTATAAAAATTAATTGTGGTTTCGAAAGACTGGCTTTTAAATTTAGAGTTTGAAAAGAATCATCCAATTAATGAAATAATAATTAATGTTTAAGTTTGTATTTGAGCGACTGTGAAGAAATTTGTATATCTGAAATCAGCGAAAAATTCTTCATCTGGATAAATAAAAATTAAATCTGTAAATATATATTTTGAAAATTTTATATTTGTCCGAAAATGTCCACTATTGAAAGACGTCGGTTGTCTGCAATGAACACACCTGGAGTCCATGGGAGAGATTTCGAACCTTTCTTTCGAAGGGAATAAAAACATTTATAAATCGAATTTTCGTGGATTTTTTGACTTACTGAAATTGTACCGGAATAATTTTTAGAATTTCTTAAAGGGGGGATTTTTTTTGTGTCTGGCTGTGCAATTTTCGAGTTGTCCAGGCTCAGTAGAATTTAAGGTACAGTACAAAAAAAAAGCCCCAGTACATTTATTGCCGTAGCAGCTCTGTAATTCTATTAACCTCTCCCCGTCTCTTCGAGTTTTTGAAGAAGTTGTCTACGGTTTGAAAAAAATCTATGTTCTTGTTGAATTATGAATACTTTTCATTCTTTTAATTTGGGCTTTTTAATTTCTCAACTAATTATTAGAGATTTAAAATTCTGAAACTTAGGTGCACGGTGCATCAGGAGAGGCTTTCGACTATCCTCACAAAAAGATTGAGCCTCGTATGTGCCGTAGATTCTGCTAGCCATCGCACACAGACAGACACACACACAGACAGAGAGAAACTTTGTTTTATTAGTATAGATATTTTTAATTTAGAACTTAGATTCATTGCACGAAAATTGGGAATTCGAAAAATAAAAAAAATCTCAGAGAAGGAAGGGTTAACAGTGTGACAAGGTAAAGTTTAGCTTAGCTTCTTGACAATGTAAACGCGAAATGATTGTGCATTTTTCATAACAATTGTTATATAGCCAGCATAGCGGTTCTATATTTGCTAATATAAAATCAAATGTTCCGGGATTGGAACATTTTCGAATGCACCCCTAATTATGATGTACGTGTGGTAATTGTTTAAGGCGCATCTTAATTGATGTTACATTATTTTAAAAGAGATAAAAGTACCATGAACGCGCTCCGGTGTATTACAAACATCATAATTTGAGAAAATATTTTTCTACTTTTATGTGTATTTACCATATTACGATCACCCCTTTCTTTGTGTCATAGTCCTACCATTGATTAATTCAACACAGCTATATTTCCAAATTAAAATTTATTTGAACTGTTTTAAGTATAAATATAAATAAAGATCACATCTTAAAAAATCGGGGAGTGATGGAGGTAAAAGAAGCTGATTTACTTAGGAGGTATGCCATTGTGGGAGCAAACAGCTGAAGCATCCATCTTTTAGGGATATCTGTTATTTGCATAACTGACAACATTCCTTATTTTTAATTCAAACAACAATATTTTTAACCAGAAATTTAATTTAATAAATGAAATTAAAAAAAACCTGTAGAAACTTGACACATTTCATTAAATAAATATTCTGGTTCCGAATCCGTTTATTTGATTTGGAGAAAACCCCCGGAAGGTTGGCTTGGCAGCTATGCATTTATACTTCTTGAAAAAAAATTATGAAGTTTTTATTTCGGGAGTGGGGGAGGGGGGAGTTAGGAATATGGAATATGGGGCGCCAATTGAAGTTCTGCACACAGGCGCCGGATACTGCTGGCGTGCCCCTGTTTGTGTCCCTTTTTAAAGAAATATTTTTAATTGCAAATTCTTTTTATTGAAACTTAGTTCCCAAAGTATTAACAGGCTCTAGGCTCTACTTGAGCTTTATCGGGCCCTGCAGGAAACACTATCTGTTACAGAACTAAGGAATTTTTGAAAGGTCAAAGTGACAAATTAATATGATTTAACGCAATTTATGTCAATGAAGGGAACCTAAAAGTTTTCACAAAGGGTATGTCATTTTTTTTTTTTAAATACGCCACAACACGGAAAACCCCATCAAAATACGATCTGTCCATATTAAATAAGGACGTATATTAACCCTATTATAAAGAGAAGATTTATATTATTTTTTGTATATTAACTTTTAAGAACGAATTAATTGAATTCCCATACAAATATGCACTAAATCTATGATCGGTTGACAAATAATTCGGTTAGTGAACACTGTTTTGGAACGGATTAAGTTCGTTAACCGATCACCCACTGTATTTTGCTACTAGGCAAATGTCCGCAGGCAGACACATCCCACCGAATAAGTTCCCACCCTTCACTGACCATATGTGTTTTTTACTTTATACCCTATCTCTCGGCTTCTATACAAAATGATCAATTTGCACAGATTTTGCAAAGATTGCTGATGGAAGAGGGAAAGGAGAAATTAAGACTTACCCAATCAAAAGAAGAAAGAAAAACGCTGTACGAAATAAAAAGGAAAAGAAAATTGAGTTTTGTTATTTTTTTTTTCGAGTTTTATTAAAAAGAAAAAAAAATGTTTTTTGGCCCATTGCACTCATTTGGCCCACCCCACAATCGCGGGATAGCGGGGTGGGCCAGTCTGCCCCTGCATGTGGCCTTTCAGCTCTGGATTTTGCTATATGTGTATTACCTCTGGACTGGACTCTGTACACAGACCTCTTTGAATAATTCAAAAACACAGCAATTTTTTAAACATACCGACCTTCTGATTTTAACTTCCATATCCTAGTTACCTCTTCCAGCTTAATCTCCTTAAATTGTAGTACTTGAATGTAAATCTTGAAGTAAATTTTGAATACATGAAGTTATAACAAGGTGAACTTAAATACCTGAAGTGTATGGCATCATTCTTTTCTAATTTGAATTTTTCATGACTAGCTCCAACAATTCAAGATTATGTCTGCATTATGCTGAATTCTGTTTAGTTCTGCAAATTGTATATTTTAGCAGATTTAATAACATTTATGAGTTACTTCCTCCCAAACATTGCCTTAAATATGAATTTTACATTTTTATAGCATAAGTTTGTTTTCATTAATTTGAGAACAAATAACTATTGTCTAAGCCAGCCATACTCAACCAGCGGGCCACATATGGCCCAGCGACATTTTATGTGCCACCCAAGACACATAATCATTAATCTGTACTTGGAAAATTAATTGAGGTATGCACAAAAGGTATTTAAGACCTTCATTGTTGTTTTAGATATTTTCTTAAGAAGACAAAATATCTCCTGTTATTTATAATTAATATAAAATTATGTTAAAACATTTTTAATGCAGTTTGCTGAATCAAAAGTGCATTTCACATGTAGTCCTATTTGTGGCTACAGCTGTGTATGCATTTCTTAATCTTCAACACCAATCAAACATTATTCCAAATTAATTAAATGTACACTATATATTTCTACATTTTAAAATATAACAAAAAGTTTCACAATGAGTAAAAAACTGATTTATTAAAGAAAATCTGATATTTTTTTTCTTTTAGCACTTGGAAATTCTGCATTGATCTATTATTACGTTGTATACTTATTATATAGGCAAGACTGTTTATTGGGGTTGAATGTTTATTGCGAGAAAAAAAATGGTACCTAAAACATTTTACACCACTATTTTCAAACAAAAATCTTCACGGCATATTATTACATTTGCAATAGAAATCTACCACAAAGGGTATTGTTTAGCAATAGAAGTGTTAAATTTTTAGGTATCATTCCTTTTGGCGACAAAAGTTCAACTGTACTGATTATATTAACTTTGTTATAATACTACTTTTGTTATCTTATTTTCTAATTATCCTCTTATTTTACATTATGTAAGTTAATTGTGGCCCGCGAAAAAAAGGTTGAGCATAGTTGCTCTAAATTGTTGCATTGCAGTGTAAATACAGTTATCAATAGTATAATATGGTTCCAGTTATTTATTTTGAACTGTTATTTTCTTTCTCATTGTACTTAATTTTGTACACATACAAGATTTTCAATATTGGCAGTTTTCTGCATACAGATGTTGGTGTTTAATAAACTTTCAGATGATTGGTGCAAAGTCAGTTAGAACCACTTTTTCCCCCTTCGCAAGGTTGAGAAAAGGCATCTTGTTTAAAATAACAAATCATAGCTAATAAGCCAATCATAATGTCCATGAATCAGCAGTTTCTTGTGCTCACTGATCATTGAGAAAAATGATTTATCTTTAAATTCTATAGCTGGTTATATTTTATAAATCTAAGAAATTTTATTGTCTTATTTTTATAAACTTTTGCAACATATAACTTCTTTATTCAAATTTATTTTGGTGTATACTAAGAACAGAGATAAATTAGCATAACATCGAAGTTAACTTTTGATAAAAGTGATTCCTCTGTACTGATTTCCTCTGTACTTTTGATGAAACTGATTTTCTTTCTCTCCTTCCGCCCTTATGAAAGAATTATTTGTCATAATTCATATCAGTGGCGGATCATCTGGGTATGCTAGTAATGCACCAAATATCTGGCAAAAATTATTTAAACTTTAAAATCCTTTTAGAGAAAATATTAATTTAACAACTTCAATAATAGTTATCATTAAGTTTTCAAATGCTTTGCTTTATTTTGCACTAAAGAAATTTGGTTCTCAACGCTTAAAACAATTTTATTAAAAAAAAAATTTGGCTGTGTATGCTTTTATTTTATTTTTTATTTTATTTATTTATTTATTTTTTTTTTTTTAAAGAGACAAATATTCATTTTAATGCAATGGGTTTTAGGCACATTTTATTAGTTTTTAAATGCTAGGTTTGATTTCTAATCAGCCCTCCCCTATTTCTCTAATTTAAAAAAAGAAAAAAAAATTGTGGAGGTATGATTTTTCTGCAGATGGCTTTCATAGAATATCCAGGTTCAGATAGCTTGATATGTCACTGATGCATATGTATCTACTGTGTATATGCCTTCATTTTTCAATCTGATTTTTATCTTTTTCTTTTGGTGATGTAGACTATAATTGAATTAGCAGAAAGAGATGGTTTTCATCCTAACTGGTTTTGTAGCTCTTGTCTAGTCAGACGTCCCCTACGTTCAAAGCATTGTTCAGTGTGTAATCGATGTATAGCCCGTTATGATCATCACTGTCCATGGGTAGGTAATTGTGTAGGTAAGTAATTTTGATTTCTTTTGTAGCATTAGTGTGCTCTTTAGAGTAGAATATCTGAACTTTAAAGTTGAGAATAATGTGTTGCAATTTATTTTGTTAATATTAGTATATGATGTTGTCTGTATCCCATGGATATTATTCTTTTTCTGTAAATGTAGGATAATTTTCTGAATCAATAGGGATAATTATTTTTTTTATTAAATTATTTATAATTGTGATTTTTTTTTTTATCACTCTCTTTTATTTATCTTAATTTGTTTTTTGTATGTAAAGATGGAATTTTGTAAACGATTTTTGACTCACTTATTTATATGCTAGAATTATAAAAATTATGTATACAGATTTGTTTTTGATAACAGGGCTTGAAATTAAATTTTTCCTAGGTGGTGGGGAGTCTCCCTCCCAACATTTATAAGACATATCTTTAAACCTGACTAATACATTACTTGCTATTTAAAGAATTACATTAATACAGATATGACAAAATACCATTGAAAAATTTTTAATCAACAAATCAGAATAATTATTCAAAATATTTTTAAAAAAGAAGGAAGCCAAGCTCGCTTACTATGTCTATTTTGCAACTTTCCCCACATGATATGGACCCTTAATAATTGGATTGTTAAATGAATCTCTGAATTTAGATTTTATTCAATTTTGGGTGCTGAAACTTCTTTCACACGATACACTTGTGACAGGCATCCCAACAGCAACTTTTAGAATTTTGTAAATTTTTTTTAAACTTATGATTATGCTTTCTTAAAAAAACTTGAGAAATCTTTGCAAAATCAAATGTGACTTCATCTTTAACTACTTGGATGAACACCGCATATTCACGGTGATGACATTACCCATTTTTCTGAACAAAATTGTTTCATTATATCCTTAAAGAAAAATAGCCAAAACTGAAATCTTGGTATTTTCTTTAATTGAAATAGGTTCTATGCATCGAATTTTAAACCCATATCCACAGTTTGAAAAGGAAACCGTTGATGCATTCCTTCTGTTATGTGATAAATGTAGGTTGGCTTTAAAATGCCAAGTTCTAATTTCTGAAAATTGCAAAGATCAGCTAGTTTATTTCTAAATATTTTTCCTTCGAATTATTCAGGTAAAAAAAATTCTCCATGTGCACCACAAGTTTTTTAATTTCTAATTTCATTTTTAGTGTTGAATTCAGACACTTTTCTCTGGGAGGGATTTCTGTTGTTCTAAGGGGGGGGGGGAGCATTATAAAGTTCCAGGGGGAAATTGCACTTTTTGACCATTAAAAACATAATTTCAAATCTTCTGGGGGGAGTGTTCATTGTTCTTCCCCCCCCCCCTCCCCCCAAGGCCACCCCCTGAATTCAACACAGCTCATTTTTGTTTAGTGCTGACTCTAGACCAAATTGTTAGGGTGCAGCACCCGGCTGTCTTATTGCCTTTTTTATGCAAACTTTTTGATTCTGTTCCTTTTATGATCACAGGAAGAAAAAAAAAGCATGAAATACGTCCAGCAGTCGTAAACCCCACGAATTTTGTCAATTGGTCTCAAAATCTCTCGTTCAGTTGCTCAAAAAAAAATTCCCACACAATTCATCAACTGGTTGCAGGAAAATATCGCAAAATTTGCCAAATGATTTTGGGACAATATCACAAAATGCGTCCATCATTCACGAAAAAAATCACAAAATTTGTCAGTTGTTTGCAAATTTATATATATATACGTATATATATATATATATATATATATATATATATATAAAAAATTGTCGATTGGTCACTGGTAAAAATCTTTGAATTTCTTCGATCCGTCGCGGGATAAAACCGGTGAAGTTTGCCAATTGGTTGCTGGAGACCAGGGTTGGAAAAAAAACGGGTTTTTTTGTAAAAAACCAAAAAAACTGGTTTATTTGGTTTAAACCAGGTTTTTTTTTTAATATAACTTAATATTGCATACAAATGCATATCTGTTGATAAAATAAACATTTTTGGGTATTATATAAGTAATATAACTTTTGAAAATATTTAAATTAAATAATTACAGTCAATTATATAGAAAACTGAAATCATTTCTAATTTAAACATTATTAGTAACACCTATGTCTTATGTTCAAAGTAAATTGCTCTACACAGTGAAACATTGATACCTTTTAAAATCGTATGAAGAATCCTTTGATTAATAATATAATAATCAATCAATAAACATTTGATGCAGTTTCATGAATATAATATATTATTCTATGGTTGTTATTATTATTATTATTATTTTAATATCCAAATACTTCTGGTTATTTTGCAGGGGTCGATACAGGTTTTTTTCTTGGGGCCTATTTTGTGAAAAATAAATTATTTTTGTGAAATTTATTATTTTTTTGTGAAAAGTAACATTTTGTCACGAAAGGTGAAATAGTTTTTCAAATTCGAACCAAACATTTATTAATAACTTTTTTAAATCCTTCAGCTATAGTTTTTCTTTCTGGTGAGCTTATTTTGTTTAATTATTAAATGTTTTAACAAAAAAAATCTATGAAAAGTATGTTTTTATGAAATGGAATTTTGTGATGGGGCCTGTTTTATTGAAAGGAATTTTGTGAAGGGGCCTGTTTTATTAAATTGATTTTTGTGAAGGGGCCCTAAATAGGCCCCGATTTTAGCCTGGATCGACCCCGGTTTTGTTTTCTAAGTGATAACTCCTTGTGTCCAAGTCAACATTATTGGCCATTAGATTCACCAACTAACAGAAAAGATTGATTGGTATTATTGAAATGCTATAACTAGCACTTAATTTTTGCAAGCTGTGTTATTCAATTTGGTATCTTAAGTTACTCTTTTAAATTCTTCAAGGATAATCTTTCCCAATCCAGAAAATTTTCTTTTACAACTTAACCAAAATTTTAAAGATCATTATATTTTGTTATTAACTGCTGTAAATAATCTGCATTTTTTAAATGAAAATATTTTATGCTAAATATTGAATATTATTTAATTTATCTATTTTATCTTTTCTAATTTCACATGTTTTAAGGAAAATCTTTAGGATACCAGATATGTTCATCAGCACATGATAATTTTCATTCTACATGCATAGAAACATGACCTAGGCTCATTATGTCTCATGACTGCTGAGATGAAGTGTTAAAAGTAGAAATTACTTCTATCAATAATTTAAAACAATTAAATTACAAAAAAGAGAAAATATTATATTAGATTTTTTCTAAGAATTAGGGCGGGGGCGCTGCCCCCTACGAGAACCCCCGTTCAGATGTCGCAGACTCTAAAAGCACGCTAATTTGATTGGCTTAAAAAATATTTCGGAAGATTGAATTATAAGTTAAAAAACAGTGGCGATCTCCTTATAAACGGGTTTCTATTCATTTCTCTTTGATTGGGGAATTTTAAAGCCAAATCAGCGGCTGTTAAATGATACAATGGCTTTTTCCGTCTTTGATTAAATAAAATCAATTGACATTTCAAAATAAGCTAATATAAAATGAATTAAATAAACACAGTCTGCCTCCCGGTACTTTTTAGCAAAGCGAAAAGAAAGTTTTTTATAAATGACACATTAAATGTATCATTTTTAATCTGATGTAATTTTCACTAAACTTTTCTTTCTCCTTTTACTATTCACGTGAAAATACTTTTGTTAGAAATGAAATATTATTTGCGCTATCCTAGTAAAAATAGTTGAAAATATCATCTTAAAATATTTCATAAATGTCTCGTGCAATTTTTAAATTTAAACTGTTTTGCAATATTATTTTTTGTTTATTTTACGTAATGTGTAATGTGACGTAATTTCTCCTATTTAAGACTTCTAACGCATGTTAATGAATTTATTATTTTACAACATTCTTTCACTTTTAAAATTCATGTGTAATATAGTTTTTATGATAATTTTCAATGCGTTCCTGCTTTTTATATTTTCTTGTCTAAAATAGTCACTTGTAAAATAAATTTTTAATTTGAAGCAAATATTATTGCTTGCGCTGTTTATACAGTTGGCAACAGTTTAAATTAATACAATTTTCTAAAATATGTAAAAAAATATCTCTCGAAATGCTGAAAATTTGAATTTAAAATAGAAATAAACCCTCAAAAATGATTCAAATTAAAAAACTAAACGCAAACTGCACACCGGGAAATTCTGACGCATAAAATGATCTAAAAATGATTAAATTCCTATGTACATTTTTTGCTCCTATAAAACTTTTTTAATGGAATGATTTTGTCTAACTTTAGCATTAAATATCTCTTAAAATAATTCTTCGATTTTAAAACTGTCTGCATCAGTGTGTTTATCAAACATTTCTCTATAATACCACCGATTTTCATATTTTTGTACACAATATTTTTTTTTATATTAACAAAGAAAGACCTCCGGTCACAAAAAATTCAAAATCAGCGGCTGCGGCAGTGACAGCGGTAGTTACTATTTTTAATAGAGAGAAACCAAATGGTTTTTTTGACAAAAAAAACCAATTGGTTTAAAGCGTGGTTTAAACCATGGTTGAAACCACTTGGTTTAAACCGTACCAACCCTGCTGCAGACTGCTATGTCATTCATCAAATGGTCATGGGGAAAATATTGTTACATTCGTCAATTGGTGACAGAGAAAAATCTCAAAATTATTCAGTTGGACGCAAGATAAAAATTGTCAATCTGTCGTAAAAAGATACTGTGAAATTTGCCAATCAGTTAAGGAAAATATTCTGAAATTTGTCAATTGGTTGTGGGAAAAAAATCGAGAAATCTGTCGATCTGTCATGATAAAAACCCTACGAAATTCATCGCTCGGTGACAGGAAAGTACTGCAAAATTTATTAGTCGGTGACGGAACTTAATAGTCTTTTCAAAAAAGGAAAATTCTTAAGAAAATTATGAAATTTTTTGTGCTGTTGACTCCCACCCATGATATTATAGTGAATGGGATTTTAATATTTTTGGTCGTGAATCACACCATCTGTCAATTTGCGAAAAAAGCAAACTGTTATGTAAAATAACGTTCAACTAATTTAATTCAGCAGAGCTACTTATTTATTTAAACACAATAAGAAACCCATATCAATTCACGTTTAAACGCATGTTGTATTTCAAAAGTAATAAACTCAGAAAGTTTCCTTAAACATCTTTCAAATAAACACAGTTTCTGACTCATTGAAGTATGTTTCTTCCATTGCCTCTAAATTCATTTTTCTTTTAAAATAACATGACAGAAAAAATGTTTTAAAAAACAATAAATAACTTTTTTCTTCAAAAAATAACACAAGTCAATAAAAGCAAAAGAAGACTTAACCACAAAAATACTTTTTCCATTTTAAATTACTGATGAATTAATAAGCAAATATAATCTGGATAAGGCTATGTCACATGAGCGTCTGGAGAAATGAACGGACGTTCTTGAGGGTGCAGTAATCTTCTCGGCTATATACATGGGCATTGAAAATTCCGGCATGAAAAAACATGTAGATCTTCATGTCAAGTTCTTGCATTTCTTCCAAGATGCTGGCATCTAGAGCCATGATTGCGCTTGCTCGTAGCTTTTGTTTCTTATATTATGTTCACACGATCTGTGGTTTTGATGCTGCATTTTGACTTTTCTTTATCAGTGATTTATGAGAGCTTTTTGTTGTGGTTCAGTATCGAATTCTCTCTCTTGAATTTTAAATGGATATAATATACGTGTAGCTATAGGTTGGCACAGACCAAAATTTCCAGACCTGACCCATAAAAAAAAAGTTCGGCCCAGCTGGCCAGATATAAAAGTTAACAGTTTCTCCCAAGCTCGGCTCAGTAGTTAAAAGTTCATTCCGAGCCCGACTTGTTCCATACAAAAAAATTATTTACCCGGCCTGGTATAAAAGTTAAAGGTTCAAACCGGCTCGGCCCGGCCACATAGATACAAAAAACATAGATTTTTACACTGATATGGTTGAGAATTATTTTGTACGAGGAATTCTGACCAAATATACATATTTTAGCCTTTTTTTCATGTTTTTAATCAATCTATTTATATGTAAATGGTTCAGTTATCATTAATATCGTTAATCCATATTCCATGTATTCGAAACCAAAAAATCTGAAAAATGCTATTTAGTATAATATTTTAAGACGGACACATAAGAAAGAAAAAAAAAATGTGTTATTTGTCAAATTCCCTTCTTAGCAGGTGTAACTGTATTGTATTCCTTTCTCATGTTACCATTACAAATTCACATAAGATTGTGTAAACACTCTCTTATGCTTTGGCATTTTATCTGTAAAAAAAAAACTTTGAAAAATAAATCAATAAATAAAAGTAAATCATTAGCAATATATAATAAAAGTAAAAAAAAAGTTTTATACTCACTTGGATAAAATATTTAAGAAAACAGTTGAATAAAGAAAAGAAAAAAAAAGAACAGTTGATATATTTTTTTTAATCACTTAAATTTATCGTTTGAATATTCAGTTTTGACTTCTGGGAATTTTTCTCTTTGATCCTCTCTTGATCGTTGCTAAAATGTGATGGACAAAAACATGCTGAGCTTCAACTTATATATCTATGACAATCAAAATTCCACACATTCTCGAACATTCTATATTATTCTAGATCCTTTTAGAACATTTCAGATTATTTTCGAACATTCTAGATTGTTCTTGGTTATTGTAGAGCGTTTAGGATTATTCTGGAACATCATAGTTTATTCTTGATCGTTTTTGAACATTTTAGATTATTATGGAACACTCAAGATTATTTTAGAACACTTTAGATTATTCTGAAACATTTTAGCTTAAAACATTTTAGATTATTCTCAAGCATTCTTGAACATTTTGAACTTCCTGGAAAAATCTGGATCATTCTAGGAAATTTTGAAACTTTCTTGAAAATTCCGAATACATCTCTGGCTCTCACTGACACATGAAACACCACTTAAAACATTTTAGACTATTCATAAACACAATGCGTGAGAAAAAGAGAGATATATGTCATTTTACATTTTTGCCACCCACACCCACCAGTATTGAATTTAGGGGGTGGTCCGGAAGGGACATCCCCCCCCCCCCCCTGCCTGGGGAGCATTTAAATGTCCCCCCGGAAGATTTGAGATTTTATACTTTTAATGGTCAAAAAGTGCAATTCCCCCCCCCTCCCTCCCTTTTGAGATACTCTTAAAAGATTGTGTTCAAATGCGGTCGTTTAATTACTTTTAGCATAGAAAAATATCATCTGCTTGAGGCACGAAATGACCTGCATTTGCTGGTATTTGTAAGGGTTAAAATTCCTATTTTTTAAATTCGATTGTCTCATCAATAAGAAGGTGGTTTTAGATTTACGAACATATTATTGGTTTGTCAGTACCTTTAAAATTTCGCTCTGAAGGAGCGAAACCCCAACGAAACACTCAGATTTTTGCTCATTTCGTCAAAATTTTCACACATTTTATTCTGTAAGAAATATTTCTACCCATTCAAATGTTTCAAAATTTTTATAGGTGATGTAAATTTGGTCTATTTATTGAGATGCTCTAAAAAGAATGTGGTGATTTTGTTATTTTTAGCGCAGAAAAAGTATTGTCTTTGTGAATGTGGTGATTTAGTTATTTTTAGCGTAGAAAAAATATTGTCTTTGTGAGCCACAAAGTGACCTGCGTTCAAATGTGCATTTAAAAGGGTTAACATTCATATTTGCTTTAAACTAATTGCACCACTGATTAGAAAAGGGTTTCACTTTAAGAACATATTTTTAGTTTTTCGGTACCCCAAAATTGCACCCTGGAGGGGCGCTGCAGTAAGGGAGAAAAAGTTTTTCGGAAAAACGACCCTTTTTAAAAATTGTTTTTCAAGCGGTTAACTGCGATATATTTTTTAATTGATTGCGTGTTTGAGACATAGATCTTTCGGCATATGTCTTTCATTTTTAACTTTACTAAGCGGCTTGGCCAATGTAAGTTAATAAATATTGACAAAATACCCCCGAAATTTCTTCTCTTCATTCTTCATTTTCAAATGATGTGTAAGTAAGGCTTCTGTGCGTACGCCAGAGTTTTTTCTTTCTCGCAAGGACCGAGTTGAGTTTTTAATGGGAGTGAGTTGCGATTTTTAATTAATAACTCAACTAATTATTAGAATTTTAAAATTCTGTGTCTCAGGTGCATCAGGAGACATTTTGAGCTAGCCTCACAAAAATTTTCAATCTCGTACATGCCGTTTATTTTGCTAATCATCGCAAACACACAGGCACACAGACAGAGCAAAACTTTCTTTTATTAGTATAGATAAGTAGTTAGTGTAATTTTTAATAACCTTACCATATAACTGGGATTAGCCTAGGACTGTCAATTTAGTTACCAAAATTTTTCAAAATTTCATTTATTTAAGTTGAATTATCTCTTACAGGATTGATGATTAAAAAATATATTATTGTTCCAAATGAAATATTATTTTATTAAATGAAATAAATCAGGACTTATCACAGAGTTATGCCTACAAAACAATGTTGTGCAGATAAACATTTTAAAAAAGCAAATTAATCTAAATGCGATTTTCGCATTTTTAACAACCGGTTCGCCAAACTCAAGACAAATTAACTACCGGTTCTACCGAACCAGTGCAAACCGGCTGAATCCCACCACTGACAAGGAGAGGGCCAACCTTGTTAATCACAGATTTTGATTATTTTAATATATGCTGTAGGGTAGAGACCCCTTAGTGTCAGGTTCAACGGATTTTATCCAACGCTCCTTAATTCTTGAGAAACTGGGGGGTCTAATAGTAGTACACAACTTAAATACTTACTTTGCAACCAGAATGCTAGGTTGTTCGTAGCTCAGTTGGTACGGCGTTGGCTGGCTGATTTGCAGGCCCAGGTTCGGTACCCGGACGAGCTACATTTGTTTTTCTCATTTTTTGTTTTATAAATATACTTGTAATTATAATTTAATAATTTCAATAAAACATTTTAATATCATACATTAATTATAATGTTAACAAACTTAAATTTATCATTTTTTATTTTTAAACTATTATTTCTCATCCTTTAAAGAGGTTTAAAAAGAAATTGGAACTATTATTGAATGATAAAAATTCCAAAATCATGACAAAATGTGGCACCATCTAGTTATGATAAAATAAAAGAATATTCAAATAAAATAAAAATAAAAGCAGAAAGAAGATAAACGGGAAAGCAAAATAATTGAAAGCGCAAGCATACGTATTACAAATTTAAAAATCTTTAATATGCAAAAAAAAAACGGTTATAATTTCATTCTGATGCTAATTTTTAATATAATTATGCTTGTTACTTTAAACACAGAATAATAGTATTATCGCATTGGCTTCCTTTGTTAAAGCAATGCGTAAATGATGTTTCTTTAAAATCACGAATGGACACAATTGCTCAAAATCATTGCATCGATAAAGAATATATGAAATACATTTTAAAAGTGATTTTAAAAAAATTAAGAGTTTTATGATGTTTTATGTTTTATTACAACTATTTAGTTAAAAGTAAAAAAATAAATATGTTAAAATTATAATTGATATACAATATTAAAAATTTTAATTGACAGTGAGATTATTAAGTTATACTTACAAGTATATTTTTAAAACAAAAAATGAGAAAAACAACTGAACAGATATCGAACCCGGGCCCTCAGATCAGCCGGCAAACGCCATACCAACTGAGCTATCATTTTGGTTGCAAAGTAAGTATTTAAGTTGTGTACTACTATTAGACCCCCCGGTTTCTCAAGAACTAAGGAGCGTTGGACAAAGTTCATTGAACCTGACACTAAGGTGTGTCTACGCTACAACATATATTAAAATAATCAAAATCTGTGATTAACAAGGTTGGCCCTCTCCTTGTGAGTGTATGTATATACACACATAATAATTTCTATGTGTTGTTATGTATAACTTTGTATCAATTTTGCAGAAAATAAAATTAAAAGAAAGTTTTAAAAATAACTTCTAAACACGCCATTTGTAATATGTTAAAATGTGCACTACTACTAACAGTGTAAAAGGAAATTACCTAAAAAACATTGCCATACATGTTTTTTAAAGTTGTCCAATTACCTGGATTTTTCATTAACTGGATCAGCCTCGGTCCCGACCAGTCTGGATAATCGGTGCTCTACTATACTATTATTCCGTAATCGATCTATTTGGTTTTAAAATGATAAAAGTGAGTAAATTGAAATACAGTTTTCAAACATTTTAGATTTGAAAGTACAACCCCCTTATTCAATGGTGTTAAATTTAAAATTATGGGGTGTTGAGAAGTAATTAAGTTTGCAAAACCAAAATTGGATTAATGATTCATTAAATACATTTTTCCAAAATAAATTAAGCATACAAACTTGAAACAAACAAGCTAAAGACTATGTTTATTGCAGTAATACTCAAAAAATAGACATTTTTATGCTAGCTTGGCAATGATGTGATAAATCGCCAAATATTGTTCCCATTGATATCATTCATATTGCATTAATTTCATTAAAATATATACCTTTAACCCATTTTATTTAAATAGCATAACTTTTGCAATATACATACATTTAACGTCTGAATGTGAAACTTTTAAAAGACTAAATAAAATAAATAAAGTAAGACAGACATGAATACAGTTGTTTGCTTTTACAATGGTTAAATTGTACTGATGAGGCCTTACAGTTGCTTGGCGAAACGTTTACTGAATGTGTTTTTAATATTTTTAGTATTTAAGTTTTTTTATAAATTTTATTTTAAACTGTATTTAAGTCTGTCTTAATTTATTCATTTTATTTAGCATAACTTTTATTTAAAATACAAACATTCTAAATGCATATATTGCATACAATTAAAATACATGCCTTTCACTCATTTCCTTTAAAATACATAATAATAATAATAAACACCATAGCATTTTATTTCAAATTCAAAGCATTGTTTCTAAATCACACACACAAAAAAATAACTACTGTTGGTAAAAAAATAAAGTACGTTATTGGCGAGATTTGCCTGTGGCTAACATTAAAGTACCGAAAATAGTTTAGTTACCTAAGACTTCGTTTTTAAATTAAAAACTATTTTCATTGGTTCATAGGCGAATGACATGAAAGGCATATTAATAATAATTAATATTAATACTACAGGAATTAAATATTCAATGTGCAAAAGTTTTTAAATTTTTATCAACGAATTTTCAAAAATGAATGACTCACTACACATCGTTTGCATTTGTAAAATTAATCACAATTTCTGAAATGTTCATTTGTTTATATCGGTAATCTGTTGTTGCTTGCTGGTTATTTTTAATTTAGAACTTAAAACATTATAATTAAATGTTTTTTGAAGGTTTTAGAGAAAATGAAGAGGAACATGTCTGATACAACATAAATTATTTCCATAAGTCGAACAGTTGCCTTATTTATGTCATCTGAATGATGGCTGCAATATGTTTCTTTTTCTGAGGATGAGCGCGACCCATTATCGTCACCTTAGCATATTATATAAATAGATATTGAATTATTTAGTATTCTAAAAAACATCAGAAATTTCAGTTTTAAACCCTAGGGTGCATGTAGAGGAAATACGAATAAAGGGGTTCATGAAAAATTAAGAACTGCTTGTTTAGAGGTTATTCTCATTCAAGTGCATTTCACAAAGAATTAGCTTGACCAAATTAGAAGAATTGAGGCACTTGCTGATATATTGGAATTTGAGCATTACCTGAGGACACTGATGGCTGAATAAATATTTGAAAACAGTGCTCTGAGATTTTGGTTTGTCTGATGCTAATTATAATGTTGTGTCCAGTTTTTTCATAACTTGATATTTTTGCTAATTTGTATATTCAATAGAAGTCGCTGAATTTTGACTTGGGTATTAAAGTTAACTTTGTTACAAATAACGATACAGTAAATTACTCTATTTCAAAATTTAAACTTTATGTATGTTAATATCTTGTTGGTTTATGTTTTTTGTATTGTTGTTATATTTTAAATAGTTGTACTAATAAAAATCTTTGCCATATATTTTTAAAAATGACATAATTTCAGGTTTGGGAAATCACAAATATTTTGTGTTATATTTGTTTTGGCTTCTTGTTATGATCACCTGGTGTGTTCATGGCTGCTTTCGCTGTAAGTATTTTATTCTGGTCTATCAATAGTTTCCCTTCTTTCTTTCTTTTTTTCTCATTCACAATTCCGTATTACTAATCTATCTGAATAATTTGTTTCTTTAGTCTATATATATTCAGAGAAACCATTTGTTATAGATTGGTAGTAATTATTATAGTGTTTAATGATCAATTATGAAATTACTGTGAGTGATTGCTGTAAATTACCGAAAATTATTGAAAAGTTTCAGAGGTCTCAGTATCTCAGGTTGAAAATTGTAAGTTTTACTGAGAATTGGTAACAAATGATATCTCTGTATGTTAATGAATTTTATTTAATTAAAGTACTTTCTATCTAGAGTGCATTTAATTTTAAAAAATAGTGTATATTTCCCTGCTGGTTTTATTTAATATTTAAATTATAATTTATACAATTAAAACCACACTATATTAATAGATCTTTTTTTTTTTTTAATCTTATATTTAATCTTTTTATTTCCTCTCTTTTCTATATTTTTGTGTTTTAAAAATCATGTTTTGCTTCATAACAGTTGTCTTGTACATATTTGATATTATTTGTTTGCACCATTGTCTTTCGGTGCTGTGAAAACATAGAAGGATAAATAAACATGCAATACATTCATATTCATAGTTCATGACTTTACTTTATTTCATGAATATTTGTAAAACATAATAAACAGATTATAGTTTTTATCATGAATATTTCTAAATCTCAAAGTATAGTTTTTTACTTCTGTCAATTATTAATACTTTCGCCTAACTAAGCTCAATGAACTGTGATGTGATAGTCTATTTATACAGTCATTAATAATTTGACAACAATAATTTAATTATATAATTTGTGGTAGTCGAAACTTTTATAAAATTGCCTAGGCTGCAGGAGCGGTCATCAGAAGAGGCAAGGAAGACTAAAACTCCTTTGTGAATATCTTGGAAATAAACAAAAGCCAAATTGAAATAGTTCTACTGTAAATGAAATTTAAGATCATAATTTCAAACTTTTCATCAGTAAATTTTTTTTACTGTTAGCTGATAACGATAAAAAGAATTATATATAAATCTTCTTAGGTGACAGAGGCTGGAAATGTTCTGCCAGGCAGCAAAAGCTGTCGAAATCCCTTAGGCAGTTTATTAGAATTGCCAGCAGAATGTTGTTAAACACAGGGAAACATTATACATCAATAGAGCATCATCTTTTTAAGTAGACCAATGATGATATTGGCAGGAACTCACATAAGCCAAGGAATTGGACTAGATGATATATATTCACAAAATAAACTTAGCCAACATCATAGGGCAAAACGAATATTGACAATTTCTCTATCCCCTTATGTGCCCTGCAGTTTCAATCTATTGTCGAATCAAATGACTATCCGCCCATCAAATATTTTTGGCTACTCCTGACCCAACCCGTCAAAGTTGTTCTTTTATGTTGCATTCATGGTCACTTTTAACCTGATTCTGATAGCCATTCAAAGAAAAAGTACACACTAAGAAGTTATGTTTGTAAGTATACATTTTTTAGCCGTTTTCTCCAGAAATTAGTAAATTTTCATGTCTTAAAAGTAAACGACACTCGTTCATTATTGTAAAAAAAAAATCTTGAAATTAGAAGGAACATACTTATGCATGCTTTTTACGGAAATACGAATAGTTATTCATGCTTAAAAATGTGATTTATTAAATAGGGCAAAATAGATTAAAATGTTATATTTGAAATATTGGATTTTGAACACTTAATTCTTATAATTTAAATGAAGAAATTGAAAATAAGGAAGATAAGATTATAAATTTAGAACAGTAAAACAAATATTTGCATGTTTAAAAAGCAATAAGAATTAGGGGGTAGGTGAAAGCGTGGCTATATTGCTGTAAGGGATAATCTTTCTGATAGAGAGCGAATATTACATGCCAGAGATACAAATACTGGATATCTTTTATCTTGCCAAGCCATTAAAATTATGGAAGGCCTGGAAACTGCGATTTTCATCCCTGGAGCAATCGGAATTTATAGAAATCCTACTTATTAGCAACAAATTTCGAAAAATCAAAAAATAAATAAAATTATGAAATGCTTTTTATATGAATTTGATGCATTACAGAAAACATGAAACATATGTTTAAAAAAAAAATGTTTGAATTGAAAATATTTATTATAAATATCCATCAGTATCCTTTGTGCATAATTTTTCTACACATTTATTTTTCAGGTGATTTAAAAATATAGATTTATTGAAAGTTTAAATTTAAGTTATAAATATTTTTTATCTTTTACAGGTTAAAAAATTATTTTTAAAAACGGGGGGAAACAAAAAAAAAAATTTCTTTGCGATTGTTACATATATATTGTCTTTTTAAAATTTTTTACACACTAGGGGCTCTGCCCCCTATGAGCTACGCTCGTCAAATCCCGTTCAGACACTGCAGACTCTAAAAGCACGCTTATTTGATCGGCTTTAAAAAGATTTCAGAAGATTGAATTATAATTTAAAAAACAGTGACGATAAACGGGTTTCTATTCATTTCTCTTTGATTGGGGAATTTTAAGGCCAAATCAGCTGCTGTTAAAAGACACAATGGTTGTTTTCATCTTTGAGTAAATAAAATCAGTTAAACATTTCAAAATAAGCTAATATAAAATGAATTAAGTAAACAGTCTTTGTCTCCCCGTATTTATTAACAAAGCAAAAAGAAAGTTCTTTTAAATAAGATATTTTAAATGTATCGTTTTTAATCTGACGTAATTTTCACCGAACTTTTCTTTCTCTTTTTAATATTCTCGTAAAAATACTTTTGTTAGAAATGAAATATTATTTGTGCTGTCCTAACAAAAATAATTGAAAAGATCATCTCAAAATATCAAATAAATGTTTCACGCAGTTTTTAAATTTAAACTGTTTTGCAATATTATTTTTTGTTCATTTTAAGTAATAGATGTAATGTGACGTAAATGTGGCATAATTTCTCCTATTTAAGACTTCTAACGCATGTTAATGAATTTATTATTTTACAATATCCTTTCTCTTTTAAAATTCTCATGTAAATATAGTTTTTATGACATAATTTTCAATAAGTTCCTGCTTTTTATGCGTAATTATTTAATTCTAATTTGAAGGGGGGTTTTCTGTTTATAATAATCACATGTAAATAATTTTTTTATTTGAAGAAAATATTATTGTTTACACTGTTTATACAGTTGGCAACAGTTTAAATTAATACCATTTTCTAAAATATGTAAAAAATATCTCTTGAAATGCTGAAAATTTTAATTTAAAATAGAAATAAAGCCTCAAAAAATGAGTAAAAAAAAATAAATGCAATCTGCACACCAGAAACTTATAACATATAAAATGATCTAAAAATGCTTAAATTCCCATGTATAGTTTTTGCTCCTATAAAACTTTTTTAACAATACGATTTTGTCCAACTTTAGCATTAAATATCTCTTAAAATAATTCTTCGATTTGAAAACTGTCTACATCAGCGTGTTTATCAAACATTTCTCTATAATACCACTGATTTTCATATTGTTGTATGGAATATTTTTTTTTAAATATTAACGAAGAAAGACTTCTGGTCACAAAAAATTCAAAACCTGCAGCAGTGGCAGCGTTAGTTACTTTTTTTTAGAATAGAGAGATAAAAGCTTGGAATTTTCAAACATTGCTACTAAAGTAGAAATTTAAAAGCATGTATCATTTTCCTAAAAAGTATTATATCTTGAGTTATAACCGATTGATCCCTGATGATAACCTTTCTCTGGCAAGAACATGTCTAAATTATCTTATCACTGCATTTTACATAATTTTCTGAAATATCCTTTGCATTTAATGGAAAAAGGAAAACAATATTCAATTTCTTAGTATCTGAATAAGAACCTAGAAATTTTGCACATTTAACATTATAAGTGACTTAATGAATGCGTCAGAAATTTCTGAGTTTATATTGTACAACAGTCTTAGTGTTAAAAATTATTATAATTAATTTTCCTAAAAGTCTTTCCAATTTTTCTTAAAATTGTGATGTTACATTTATTTATTGTTCTTGTGTTGTATTTTCTTTATTCCCAAAATTTACCCAATAGCAGGGCCGGCGCAACATTGCACGGGCCCCTGGCAAAGCAGTTAGTGGGGCCCAACGTATACTGCAATAGTGGACTAATAAAATTTATTTTTGAATTGCATATACCATGGAATAATATATAATAGAAATAATAAAATGCATGAAAAATACAACTACTTTCACATTTAAAGTGCATATATTTTTTAATTTCCCAAAATGTCCTATCCTTTACATTATTTTTTTTTTCACGGTTTCTTTCAGGATCTATACATTCCTCGACAATTGTATCAACTTTGCCTGTATGCAATAAAGTTAATATTCACTTTTTTCTCAGAAGAAACATTTAAAAACAATTCTAGAGCAAAAACATAATTTAATGCAAAGAAAACATTTGTTAGAGAGCCTCGGGGCCTGTAACAAGACCCCAATTGGGGTGGGCGCCTGGGCAGTGTGTTTATCACTGCCCCATTTGCCCGGTGGTAGCACCATCTCTGTCCGATAGGTTTCTCTCTGTTCTGAAAAAAAATATCTAATGCTGTCATCGTTGCTGTAAATGAATATTTTGTGACCAGAGGTCGTTCTTCGCTAATATGAAGAAAACTACCGCATGCAAAAATATGAAAATTGGTAGCATTATAGAGAAATGTTTGATAAACACACTGAAGCAGGCAGTTTTTAAATCGAAGAATTATTTTAAGATATATTTAATGTCATTCAGAATCATTCCATTAAAAAAGTTTTATAGGAGCAAAAATTATATGCATGAATTTAATCATTTTTTCTAAGGATATACATTAAAAACTTGCAGTGTGCAGACTGCATTTATTTTTTTAATTTTACAAATTTTGTGAAGTTTTTTTTTTTTTTTTTTTTTTTTTCAATTTTTTATTAAAATTTTCTTTATTTCAAGAGAGATTTTTTTTTTCATATTTTAAGAAAGATTATTATTTTAAATTGTTGCCAATTGTAAAAACAGCGCAAAGAATAATATTTTCTTTCAATCAAAAATTTATTTATATGTGACTATTAAGAATAGAAAAAAATTTTTTTAATTAGAATTAAATGATTGCGTGTTAAAAGCAGGGTTGTAAAAAACCCGGGTTTTTTAGAAAAAACCCAGCCCGGGCGGGTTTTATTAAAAAACCCGGGTTAAATGGGCAATTTTCCCCGGGTAAATTAAATTGCCAAAATGTGGACGATGACTCCACCTTCCTCACAAGAGGAGAGAGTTGCAGAGTTGCCACTGTATAGGGAAAACTAGAAAATCTGAGGGAATTTAAAAATGAGTATTAAAAACAAGGAATTTTACTAAACTTTGGTACTTTGCAAAATTTATCCGTTGAAATTTTGAAAATTCTCAGAGGAATTACTCTGGAAAAATTTAATATTTTGCTCAGTAAAGCACAAGAAATTTGATTGCCGAAATAAGTGGCAATCCTGATCTCAAATACAATGTTTGTGAACACTTCATAGTCTAATAGATGGGAAAGACTTCATAGTCTTAATAATGATCTCACCATTTTTCTCTGTTTTTAAAATACATATATAGATATGATCACTTTAATTTAAATAACAAACAAAGGTACTTCTTAGTTATCCCGTCGACCACTTTCGCCAAATTTAACTCATTGACATAATTTTTATTTTAAATAATAAAAGATCAAATAAATTAGTAAAACATTAATAAAAATACAAATAAAACGTCGAATTAATGGTTTTATTGGCATTTAATCTTACAATTAATTAATTAATGGCAACCATTATTGGCATTTAATCTTACAATTTGGGGACAGTAATTTGGTCAACGGGATAACTAAGAAGTACCCAAACAAATTTTAAATTGCAAAGCTATCAATTGTGTGTTTTCCAATTGTTTCCAATCTAAAAGTGCAAGTAAATTAATACAAATATATTTTCCAAGATTCAAAGAAGTGAATAAATAAAACAAATTAACCATAAACTGTTAACAATTACATCATCTGTTCTTTTCCAGAAATATATTTTAAAAAACCCGGGTTTTTTACCTGGGCTTTTTATAAAAAACCCAGCCCGGGCGGCCAGCTGGGCGGGTACCCGGGCAGCTACCCACTACAACCCTGGTTAAAAGCAGAAAAATATTGAAAATTATGTCATAAAAATAGTATTTACATGTGAATATCAAAAGAAAAGGAACACTTTAAAATAATAAATTCATTAATATGCATAAATACAAACAAATGTGTGCGTAAAATACTTTAGATTTATTTTGTACAAACTACTATTCGATAAATAATATTTGAAATTTTGTATATACTACTTATACTACGTATATAACTACTTATTAATTAAAATAGACAATTTACATTTTAAAAATAACCTGAAAATATGCATGATGGTGCATTAAAATAGAAAAAAAAATTCATCCATAAGCTATGCCTATTTCTGACAATATGTGAAACTTGATATAAACATAAAATATAACCGTAAATTTTCAGAACAATTTTTCAATGCCATGGTTCTGAATGTTATTCCCAAGTAGACAAATTTTTGTAATCTCAAATCAAAAAGAATATTGATCACAACATTGTTATAAAAGTCCAAGAAGCAGTGACTTCATTTTGTACAAGTTGATTTCAAAATGTGTATCAATCCCAACAACAGCCCTCAGCTGTTATTGAGATGAACAGTGGATGAGACCATGGTAACTGAAAAAAGTCCCATTTAAAAGAAAAATCATGGCAAACTGATTATAGAAGATTGTCACTGTTTGTGATAATATCATTAAATCTTCTGTAACCAGGTAATCTTTTTAAAACAGGGCACATTACCATTTTTTTGAGGCTGTGAAGCCTGAATGATAGTTGGCAAGCGTAGCTCATAGAGGGCAGAGGACCCATGTCTATTTTAAAATTGCTGTAATGTTTGTAAATTAATTAACTGTAAATTTCATTTTGTTTTGTTTTCCTTTAAAATTACTAACTTTAAGTGAATGTTGATAACTTAAAAGTATCAAACAAGTTTATAATTCTTTAAATTTTTAATAAGATGCAGACGATTTTCTTATTTGATGATTTCTTTCTCTACAAACAGATATATGGCAGTTGGCTCAGTTTGTAATCGCTATTTACATGGAATTACTTTTCCCAACTATAATATTCATTTAGAGAATTTAACATAATTTATTTTCAATAGCATATTTTTGTCCTTTGTAACTAAAAAGCCTTTATAAATTCGTACCAAATTTTATATTTCTCCCCCTTTTTTGTACTGCACACATCTTTGTAAATTGCTCCATTTGAATGTTTTTGGCATGTTGAAATGAAGAATTGCTGTAAGTTTTAATCATTTATTAGATGTTATATTTAAAAAATTTAGGTTGAGCAGATTTATTGTGCAAGTGTGTTAATTTGTTTTTGTGTTGCATCTTTCTAGATATTTTCAGTTAAAAACATTTTTATACATTTTATTAAAAATAAATGCAAATATGCAATTAGTTTCCATATTCAGAAACCATTTTTTAAATTGTTTATGGAATATGTTTTCCAATAAACCATGTATACTGTATACATAAAGTAACATCTTGTTTGAATAAAACATTCTTTTAAATTATAACCACTACTTTAGAAAAATAAATCAAGGTTTAGGAGGAGGGTAATGATTGTCAATCTCGGCCTCCTCTCTTATTTTGTTCAATGCCTGCCACTACTGTTTTGACTCTCTCATATCACAAGGTGTGGGTATCATACAGTGAAATACGCTTAACACGAAAACACTTAACATGAAAAATTGGTTAACACGAAATGATATAGCAGTCCGGACAGTATACACAATTAAATACATTTTTTTTCTTTTAACCCAAAACAAAAATTGTTTAACATGAAAAAAAATTCGCTTTCAAGCTAGTTAGTTTGAGTTAAAATTGGTGAATTTTGTGTTAAAACCACTGCATTTTAGGTGAATTTCGTATTTTTTGTAAATCAGCTTATGTTTTATTAGCCCAATAGTTGAGAAATCTTTGTGAAAACAAACTGCCATTTCGCTTGAAATGAAGATGAAACTGCTTAATGCATTTGATGAAAAAGAAGGACGAAAACAGAAATCTGCAAAGAGTTTTGCATTGCCAATTCTACTTTATCAACAATAATAAATAACAGGGATCCTATTACGTTAGTGTTTGAACACAGTATATTTAAGCCATAGAGAAAACGTATGAGCACGGTTAAGCATGAAGATTTAGAGACAGCTTAGCTTAATTGGTTCAAACAAGCTAGATCTCAGAATACTGAAAAAGGCACTTAAAAAATAAAAATCTGATTTTTTCTGCAAAAAACAATATTTTTTTTACTTGCTTTTTATCCAATTGGATGCAACTTACTAGTAGTTTAACAGGAAATCAAAGTAAAATTTGACGACGTCGAAAATATTTGTGAGTTTTATTCTTTTTTTACGAATCTTTTAACGTGAAATTCTTTTAACATGAAAAAAACTTTTGGTTTCCTCAGTTTCATGTTAAACATATTTCACTGTATTCATATTAGGGAAATTTAGATGATTGATGAATTTTTGTTATTTCAAAGCAGTGAATAAGGCTGAAATTTTTAAAAATAATAAAAGTATTCAAACTTTCTTTATTTTTGTATAACATTAAATATTACTGCAGCTGCTGATTTCTTGAAAAATTATATTTTGTTGTCATACCTTCTATAATACATGTTAAAGTGTATTTTTTAAATTTATAACTTTTCAGTTTGGAGAGGACATTTAGGGTATGCTGATGTCCCATTTTTCCATTTTTTGTGGCAAGCATCTCATGTTAGTGGCTGGGTGTCCTGGATAGCTGCTAATGCACTTCTTCATGGTTTTTGGGTTGGTTGTCTGCTATTATGTCAGATGTATCAGGTAAAAATGTTTATATATATAATTTGTAAAAAAAAAAAAAAAAAAAAAAAAAAAAAGATGTATTCTGATACTAAGTAATTTTTTCTTTTAACTGGAGATTTTATGTGCCTTTCAATTTTCAATTATTTCAATTTCAGGGCTCCCAAATGGTCCCCTTTAGTCCTCTTTTATGCATTTTGGTCCCCTCAGTCCCCTTTTTGTGGCTGGAAAAAATTTACTAATGTAGAAAAATCGCCGCAAAACTAAAAATCACAAAAGTTCAAAAATTGCATTTTACTGTAGCAAGCTAAAACGTTGTAACTGGAATTCTTTCATGAATGTCAAAAAATTGCCGCACAATTTGAAAAGATGTTAAAATAGCCATTGAAAATCTCATTAAAAATCACTAAAAATTCAAGTTAGAGGACAAAATTTTACTACATTAAGCTAGAAGTTTGAAACCGAATTTCAAAAAATCGCCATAAAATGTAAAAAAGAAAAAGAAAAATATTGTAAAAAATTCAAAAATTGCTATAGGAATTCAATTTTATTGAAAGAGGACAAAATTTAATAAGTTCTGCGAAAAGATTGAAACTGAAATCCTTTTACGAATGGCAAAAAATTGCATAAAAAATTAAAAAATTCCTGTACTAAGCTTTATTAAAAAGAGCGCAACATTTACTGAATTGGGCTAAAAAATTGAAACTGTATCCCATTTACTAGTGTGAAAAAGTCACTGCATAAAAATCGCTAAAAATTCAGAAAATCAGAGATGCCAAAATGTACTAAAGTAGGGCTAAAACATTGTATCCGGAATTTTTTCACAAATGGGGGGGAAAAAATCCTTGCGGGATGTGAAATTTCTTTTTTTAAATTGCTAACAATTTAAACCAGAGGATGCAATCGTGGAAAGACAAAATTTACTACATTAGGGTTAAAAGTTTGAGACCGAATTTCTTTTATAAATGTCAAAAAATCACTGCAAAAGGCCAAAAAACAATGAAATAATTGGGAAAATTTTACTGTATAAATTCCAAATAAACTTTATTGTAAAAAGGACAAAATTTACTACATTCTGCTAAAAAATTTAAACCAGATTCATTTTACAAATTTGGAAAAATATCCATAAAACATGAAAAAAGGCTAAAAATTAAATTTAAAAAAATTACTCAAAGTCGAAAAATTGGCTTCTATGTGCATAACTTTAGACATACAGCTAGCTACCTTCTTGCCAAATCTTGTAGGTCTAAGAACAGCGATCAAGTCAGCACAAAGACACATAGACAAACCTCTATCTTTATTAGATAAATTTTTAATACAATTATTCACTTGGTAAATAAATCATATCAGTTGTACATTACCAAATGGGGGAAAAAAAGTCCAGGCCAGAATTCGAACCAGGGATGTCTTGGCTGGAGCCGCCAATGCTGTACCTACTGAGCCATCCCGGGTGAATTTGGAGGACTAATTCACCCAGCTAACCCTAGTGTTGCCATACTATTGTTTTTCCGATGAACATTATAGCTTATTTCAGCTGTTACTGGGTACTACAAAGGAACACAATTTTATGTTTGAGATTAATAATTAACAATATCTAATCAATAATTAATCTAATTTTTATACTCAACAGGAGGTGTTGTTATGCTGTGCTTTTTTAGCTTATAGTCTATCAAGGCCTGAGAGCTAATGTGCCTGCCGATTCTGTATGTATGTACGTAACGCGACAATTCTTGATAGGAATATCTGATTTGCTTCAATTTTTTTTTCTAGGTTCATTCTGATAAGGCACTTCCCTGATAAATTTTGGGGCTTCATTGGTTAAGTATAAATATTGGGTATAAATTATAATCCCCCCCCCCCCCTCCCTTAACTTAGGTAAATGGGTTTTTCGTGCAGAATTATCCGATTTTCTTCAAATTTTGGTATACCAGTTAATTCTGATAACCAACTTCCCTGATTAGATTTGAAGGTTCATTTTTTAAGTCTGAAGGGGGGCACAGGAGGTCAATATCCCCCCCCCCCCTTTAATTTAGATAAATGGATTTTTCTATCCGATTTGTTTCAAATTTGGTATACAGGTTTATTCTGATAAGGCACTTCGCTGATGAGATTTGGAAGCTCATTGGTTAAGTATAAAGATGTGAAACAGTGGGGGAACTAATCCCCCCTTAAATTATTTTTCGAGGGGCATTATTCTTTGAAATAAGAGTATACTTTACAATTAGTGTGAATAACCTGTGAGCTGAATGCCATCTGTTTAACTGGTCACTTTTCTTTTTATTTATTCATTGATCACTGTTACTGCGTATTAAATTCAAAGAAATGCTCTAGACTTTGTAATTGCTAGTGTGCTACTCTGTTAACAATTGATTTGATATTTTCTTAGATACATTAATTTTTAGTGTTTATATTTTATTGCAAATCATTTTTTTTTTTTTTTTTTTTTTTTTTTTTTGCTGTTATAAATATTAAGGAAAGACATCAGTGAAATTCTTTAAAAAATATATTTTTTTTATTGGCTTAAAATTTTCTTTGAACTTTCCAGAATCCATTGGTATGTCCAGTTTTTTTTTTCTTCTAACCATTAGAAATAACTGTAAAAGTTCAAGGGAGGACAAGACTGGGACACTACACCTACTTACACTAAGGGAAGACGTGACTGGGATGCCCCGCCCACTCACATTAATTTTACTCTAGCATTTTATACTCATTTATTGTATGTAACTAAACTTCATCCAAGTGTTCATATATTCTTTAATTCATGTTTTTGATAAAAAATTGCAAGAACTTCACTTAAATTAGAAGTGTCTAAGTTTTGTAGCTTTTCGAAAAATTGTATTTTTCAGCTAAAAACCCTATTAACTCAAGTACTTGAGTGATTTCAATAAAAAAAATTTTGTTGGTAGAGTACAAATATAAGATCATATGTGGTAGGCAGTTTTAAAATATTTTAGTTAGTTTCAGAAGAAAAAAATTCTGAAAAATTGCGATTGTTCTAAAATAAGAAGTTTTAGTCGCAGGGAAAAAAAACTGTGTGCCATAAGTCTTGAGCATTATCCAGTGAATAGGGATTCAGAATTTCATCAAAATCGGTCTGGTAGTTTCTGAGGAAACAGGTCTTAAAGCTCGCATTTCCTCCCTATGATTGCACCCATCCTTGTCTTCCCGCAAAAACATTTTTCGACTTTGTCATTTTGTAACACAAAGTACAAGTTCAAAAAATACAAGTTGCAGTTCAACACAAAACAAAACATAAAATGTTGGCATCTTTTGATTGAACAATAAGAAGGTTTTAAAAAGGTGTACAAACATTTGACTGACTATCAACGCTCCCAAAGTCTGTTCTGTCGATATGTAATCAAAAAACTCAATTTGTCATTCGCAAAGAGTGAGAATTGTGAATATTTATGTTTTTTGGATCTCCTGAAAAATCATATTTTTCAGGTAAAAATCCCATTATCTCATAAAGTACTCGAGCGATTTTGATATATATATATATATATATATTGGTAATACGTATGACAGCGTACATATGTGGCAGACAGCTTTTAAAAAAATTAATAAAATTTCTGAAAAATTGCTATTGCTCTAAAATAAAAAATTTTGTTGCTGAATAAAACTGTCTGCCGTAAGTCTTGAGCACAATCCTGTGAATATGGATTTCAAATTTCATCAAAATCAGCCTGGTAGTTTCTGATAAAACAGGTCTTATACCTCATATATTTCCCATAGGATTGCACCCAGTCTTGTCTTCCCTTAATAAAGCATCAATTTAAATTAAAAGCTCCTTTAAGGAGAATTATCAATGTGAGTACTGAATGTTGGAATACTACTTCCTATCTTCTTACAGTAGAATATTTAGCTGAGTGTACTTTTTAGTGACCCATCTTTATAAAGATAACCAATTAACATATTTTTGGGGGTAATTTTAAAAAATTTGCTTGCATATTTAGGAAAACTCGGTGCAGTATTTTTAGACAGGGTCCCCCACAGTCCTCTTTTAAAATAAAAATGGTCCCCTTTCCCCCTTTTAGGAGATTAAAATGTGTTGGGAGTCCTGCAATTTATTTCTATGGAGTGGGGGTATGATTGCTAAAATAATTCTGTCATTGAAAACCATAGGCAAAAAATAATGTGTCATATATATATATATATATATATATTATCCTTTTGTATTAGCATTTTAGCTATTTCTAATTCTCCTGCCCTCTTCCTCTTTCTAAAGCATAGTTAAAGGCTTTGTTTTTACAGGGCTCCCGAATGGTCCCCTTTTTCCCCCCCAAAGTCCCCTTTTATGCATTTTGGTCCCCCTAGTCCCCTTTTCAGCGACTGAAAAAAATAACCGCAAAATAAAAAGAATTCTAAAAATCGCTAAAAGCTCAAAAATCATATGGGACAAAATTTGTTACAGTGGGCTAAAGTGTTGTAACTGGAATTCTTCCATGAATGTTAAAAAATAACCTTTGAATACGGACACATTTTAAGAAACTCATTAAATCTCATTAAAATCCTAAAAATTAAAAAATCGCAGAACACAAAAGTTACTATGTTAAGCCACTGCTTGACCAGTCTTCAAAGACAGACCTTTGCATGCTGCCAGGGGTCTGTCCAGACTTTACTTCCAGGGTCCTGTTTCTGTGAAATTGTGAACAGCTTTTTACATTTGTGAAAAATCTAGTCATAATTTTGTGAATTTGAGATCATTGTTACATTCACATTCTTGTTTATACATTTTTAAGTAGATATATTTATGCAAAATACATACATTTTCTTTATACATGTAAAAGTGACAAGCCAAATTTTATCTTAACCCCTTGGGGACGAGCGGCACGTATACGTGCCGCATGAAGCCCTCAGAATCCTTGTTTTTACTCACCAGTAAAGTTTTACTGCAAAATTTGCCTTATTTAATCAGCGCATTTTCTTGATTCAAGAAGACACAAATTTCTGTATTTAAAAAACGGTGACAAAAAATTAAAAATTTCGTAAAAGGCTCCCGTCCCGAAGGGGTTAAAATGATTAAGATTGTGAAATTAAAGATGAAAAAATTTTGTATAAAGCCTATTCTTGTAACAAAGAATTTTGTGAAGAGTCCTGTTTTAAGATAATAATTTTGTGAAGGGTCCTGTTTTGAAATAAAAAATTTTGTGAAGGGTCCTTTAAAGGACCCAAATTCTTCCTAACCAGATCCCTGGCTGCCCAAAAGAAAAAAAAAAAAAAATAGAACATGTCAAATGGAGAGAAACATTGAATTAGGAGGAGACAAAAGATTTAAATTAAAAAAAAAATGAATTTAAAGCTCACAACTCTGAATCATTTAAAAGGAAATGGATAGAGTAAAATGCCTTTTTGCATATTTTTTATTATTGGAATGCAAGTTCTTTCAAACAAGACAATATACCTCTACAGAAAACTTTTGGTTGAATCAAGAATTGAAATATTTCTTCCTTTCTCATTATTTATTTTTCATACCATTTAAAATTGTTTAATAGTGTAATTTATAACTGAAAACAATGTTACAATACATATTTAAAAATCCAAATTATCGTAACATGTTTTCTTTGGCTTAAAGATATTCTTTTCATCGAAGAGAAAGATAAAAATTTTCTGTGCTATTACCCAGGGCTGGTGCAACCATAGGTCAAACGGGGCGGCTGCCCAGGAATGCCCTATAGAATTCGAAATAACGTTTCCTTGGTATATTTTTTTATCTACATTTGTTTTTAAATGTTTTTTCATGATAAAAAAAAGTGAGTATTAACTTTATTTCTTACACGCAAAGTTGATATAATTTTCGGAGAATGTATAGATTTGGTGAAAGTAACTGTGAACGTAAAAAAATAAATATTTAAAGTATTGTAAGTTATAGAAGATTTTTCAAAATCAAAAGTAATTATACATATCACATGTGAAATTAGTGGTATTTTGGTACATTTATTATCTATATTATATGAGGACATGCGTTTCAAACCTCGCCTTATCAAAAATTAAAAAAATCGAGTTTTCTCTATAAATTTATTCTTGCATTGAAAAAACACAACAGTCTTGAAAAAAAAAAAAAAAAAAAAAAAAAAAAAGTTTTAACTTGTATTTCAGCCCTTGTAAAATCTTGATTTACAATGAAAACCAATGGATGCAGTTAGATGTTTTTTGTGATTTCCCCAGATTTGATTTTCTGGATAAGGTGTGTTTTGAAACTCATGTCGTTATATATTATTCTATGATGTATACACAATTTAAAAGTAAATTTTATTAGATCAGTATGGCAGTATACGTTAGGTCCCATTAACTTCTTTGCCAGGGCCCTGTGCAATATTGTGCCGGCCCTGCTAACCGCTTATTACCTCATAAATAGCAAAATCCTTTTTTATGTTCTTGGAAACAATATGAAATTGTCAGAATTCTCCTATTTATCCTCCACAAAACAAAAGGTAGGGGAGACTTCTCTACCCACTTTCCATTTATCAAGGAAAGACTTGTCTAACCCAGACCTGTTACTCACTTGACCAGTTTTTGAAACCGAAAATATATTTACACGAGAGATTTATTTAGTATTTTGTGGTGATCTTTTTAACTATTGTTGTCAATTCTAAGATAGTGCAAATAATAATCCTTCCTTTCAAACAACAAATGTATTTTCATGTGAACGTTAAAGAGAGAAATAAAATTTTGGTGAAAATTACGTCAGATTTAAAACGATATATTTAAAATATGTTATTTAAGACAATTTTCTTATAACGTTGTTAAAAAAATTCCAAAAGTCAATGACTCTGTTTGATTTGTTCATTTTATATAGACTGATTTTCAAATGCTGTTTACTGATCTTATTTAATCAATCACGAAAACAGCCATTAAATGTCTGAACAGCAGCTGATTATTCCTTAAAATCCCTCAGTGAAGTGGAAATAATGGAAATCTGTTTACAGTGAGATCATCACTGGTTGTTTAATTATTATTCAAATCTTCCATAATCTTTTTAAAGTGGATCAAATTAGAATATTTTTAGAGTCTGTGGTGTCTGAACGGGATTTGTTGAGCGTAGCTCGTAGGGTGCAGAGCGCCTAGTTTATCAGAAGAAAGTATTGGAATCATGAAAATAATTTCCATTTTTTGATAGATTTATATGTTTTAGGTTGACCTGAATACGATTTGACTATTTTTAAAAATCTCTCTCTATTTGGGATACAAAATTTGTAGCTAATCTATCACAAAACTAAAGCATGGAATTTCATCAAATGCCATATTTAATTAGACTTTACACACGTAAGTGCTGATTAGGTTTTAGTGTATATGGGCCAACAGGTGGCATTGCTATGTTACATTTTTCACAATTTACATGATAATTATACCTTAGCATCGTTAGGGTAAAATTCCATCAAACTTCACATTCATTTAATCCTTGACATAAATTGGTACTGATTAGATTTTGGTGTATTTCATGACAGGTGGCAGGCCCTTCTGGGTTGCAATTTTAATGACTTCTGTGAAAGCCAGATCGCAGCATGTTTGGGATTAAATTTCACCAGATTTGATACGTAAGATGATTTTGAATAACTGATGATTCAATATTGGTTTTGATCACTCCCCACGGGGCTTTGCAATATTAGACGTTTTCCGATGAACATTATAGCTTATCCTAGCTTCTGTTGTGTAGAAAGAAGTTAAATTTTATGCTTGAAGAAAATAATTAATAATATATATATATTAATCTAATTTTAAATTTTAATCTTCAACAGGAATCGCTATTATGCTGTGCTCTTTTTATTCACTGATCACTGTTATTTTTTTTACCTATAAAGAGAAATATCAAGGTGAATGGTGAAATATTGAATACTTTTTATATTCTTGCAGTAGGATATTTAAATGTGTTTCTATAAACTGTGTACATTGTTTAATGATATCTTATAAAGATAACCATCTAACATATTTTCTGGAGTAATTTAAAAAATTTACTTGCATATTTAGGAAAATTGGTGCAATGTTTTTACTCATGATCCTTTTTAGTCTGCTTTTTTAATAAAAATGCCCCCCTGAAGTCCTCTTTTTAAATAAAAATGGTCTCCCAAAGTTCCATTTTTAAATAAAAATGGTCTCCCAAAGTCCCCTTTTTAAATAAAAATGGTCCCTTTTCCCTCTTTTTGAAGACTAAAATGTGTTAGGAGCCCTGTTTTTAGAATAATATAGGTCATGTCATGAGTGTATAATTACAATAAGAATTAGGATTTAATAACGAAAACTTTATGATAGAATGCATTGAATATTATATAAAGATTGTGTGACATTATTTTGCAATCCTTCATAATTTTTATGTGTTTCTCAACACAAAGATAAAAATTTATAATAAAGCTTAATAAAAACATTTATTTTATTTTAGATAATTTGGTTGGCTATGACTACTAATGAACGCATGAACTGCTCAAGGTACCGCCATTTTAAAAGAGATAAAAAGGGAATTATACGCAGTCCATTTCAGTAAGTTACCTTTATATTCATCCATTGTTAAGATATTTTTATCTTACTGTAGTTCTGTAAGCAACTTATTATTAAAGTTTATTAACTAGGGGGAGGGAAAAATCTAGAAATTGAATCGATTGTGTATTTGGCAGTTTGTTTAATTTCTGTTTTAGATAGAAAAAAGATTTTTACTGCCAGTTTAATAGATCGAATTTAGAGTCTGTCCCATTACAGCAATGTTTAATTTTCTAAATTTAAACTATATATTCAGATTACTATTTTAATTATCAGTATTTATATCATTAAAAAATTATCAATTATAATAGAATTTATTAACCAAAGTATTACTCTTAAGTTTTGATTTACACTGAAAAATTTTATTTGCTTTTGATGAAATTTCTTCATTTTTATAGATTTGCTATATGTTTTAGGATGGCCTAAATAATACAATTTGATTATCTGTAGAAAATATTTGTGCCTGTTAAAAAGCAGAAAAAGAACGTTTAAAAATGCGCAAATAATACATGAAAAGCAGCAAACAGCTGTTTCGAATCTACTAGCGAGATTCTTCTTCAGTGCAAGATAGAGCAAGACAACGTGTACTAGAAAAAGCAAGGCTGAGGAAAATGGCAGAGAAGTATATAATTACTGGGTATATAAGGCGGCCACCTCAACCGGCTTATATACCCGATACGGGTAGCAAATGCGCCAAAACAACCAATGAGACAGAAGCAGATGAAACGACTGAGTGGACAAGTAGCGACATCTACCGGAGAATGAGAGAAAAATAAACCAAAAAAGGGGAAATTAAATTAATGCTTTCCAAATACTTGGAAAATCAGAAGTACTAGATAAGTCATTGACTAAAGAGTGAGAATTTTTAATGACATGGTAAGCTTCCCAAAAATCAAGATCAAGATTAGAAGAACATTTCTGGATAATGATGGCTAAGGAAAAATTGAACCTATGTTGAAAAGACCAACAATGTTGAGCAATAGAAGAACATTTAAGCTCCTGATTTTTAACTTAACCTTCATGCTCTTTTAAACAAAATCTAAATCTGGCCAATATAAGATAGACCACACTGGCAAGAGATTTGGTAAATACCCCATTTATCTAGGTGATCAATGGGGTGTTTGAGATTTGAAAAAGAGATTTTATTAACAGGAGAAAAAATAACATTAAAATCAAACCTTCTTAAGATTTTAGCAACTTGCTGACTGATTTTAGGAAAACATGACAACACAACTGAAGTATTAGAGTTGAAATTAGATTGCTTTTCAAAATAAACGGGCTTTGTCAATTTCTTATAAATAGAATCTATAATATTAGAGGAATAACTATGATCAACAGCAATAGCTTTGTGGCAATTAAGTTCAGCACTGAGTAACAGAGGAGTGTAACAAATATTGGTAGACCGAAAAAACAAAAGTATTGAAAGCAGCAAATTTCTGGTTAGGAGGATGAGAAGAATATCTGTGAGGTGGGAGACTGACAGCAAAAGGTTTACGAAAAACGGTAGTCTGAAAACTATTTTCACAATGAATAACAAGGACTTCCAAGAAAGAAAGACAGTTATTGGTTTCAATTTCAGAGGTAAATTGAATGCAGGGATCAATGGAATTCATCATAGAGAGAATATAATTAATATCCGAATTCATTTCAGCCAGGACATAAACATCGTCAACATAATGAACATTGAATGGAAATTTAAAAATTTTAAAAAGTTTGACCTCAAAATAGTGCATATAAATATCATACAACCTGGCATAAGCATACAACCTGGCACAATGTGCAATAGAAGGAATAAGAGACTTCGTAAAGTTCGCAGAAATAATGGGAGAAGATGGCAGATTTAATAGAGTTAATTTCAATAGTGGAAGGGTCTTTGCGGATGTCCACATACGGATCATCTTTAATTAATTTATGTGATTTTTTCCATTACAAAGATTTGTCAAGAAGAACAATCTGACCCCCTTTATCAGCCTTGGTAATGATTAAGTTTGGATCAGATCACAAATTTTTCAGACATTCTTTAACAGAAACATTGTTTAACTGTTAAACAATGTCTGAAAAATTTCGTTCTGATCCAAACTTAATCATTACCAAGGCTGATAAAGGTGGTCAGATTGTTCTTCTCGACAAATCTTCGTATTGGAAAAATCACATAAATTAATTAAAGATGGTCCTTATGTGGACATCTGCAAAGACCCTTCCACTAGTAAAATTAACTCTATTAAGTCTGCCATCAAGTCTTCTCCCATTATTTCTGCTAACTTTAAGAAGTCTCTTATTCCTTCTAGTGTGCATTATGCCAGGTTTTATGCTTTACCTAAGGTCCATAAACCTGACATTCCTTTTAGACCTATTGTTTCTGGTATTGGTACAGCTTCTTATAAGCTTGCCAAATATTTAGTTTCTGTTTTTTCTCTACTTTTGAGCGGTAACTGTTTCACTGTTAAGAATTCCTTTGATTTTGTTAAACTTCATAATTTTAAGCCACAGGGGCACATGATGGTTTCTTTTGATGTTAAATCATTATTTACAAACGTTTCGGTTGAGGGAGCTTTAGGTTGCTTCAAGAGAAGGCTTTGTGAGTTCCATTTCTCTTATTTTGAAATCGAGGAGCTTATCCTGCTCACTCGGGCTTACTTGTCGCAAAATACTTTTGTTTTTAATGGAAATTTCTTTCGTATGATTGACGGTTTGGCTATGGGTAATCCCCTTAGTCCAATTTTATGCAATATTTATATGCACTATTTTGAGGTCAAACTTTTTGAAATTTTAAAATTTCCATTCTATGTTCATTATGTTGATGATGTTTATGTCCTGGCTGAAATGAATTCGGATATTAATTATATTCTCTCTATGATGAATTCCATTGATCCCTGCATTCAATTTACCTCTGAAATTGAAACCAATAACTGTTTTTCTTACATGGATGTCCTTGTTATTTGTTGTGAAAATGGTTTTCAGACTTCCGTCTTTCATAAACCTTTTGCTGTCAGTCTCTCACCTCCCAGATATTCTTCTCATCCTCCTAACCAGAAATTTGCTGCTTTCAATACTTTTGTTTTTTCGGTCTACCAATATTTGTTACACTCCTCTGTTACTCAGTGCTGAACTTAATTGCCACAAAGCTATTGCTGTTGATCATGGTTATTCCTCTAATATTATAGATTCTATTTATAAGAAATTGACAAAACCCATCCATTCTGAAAAGCATTCTAATTACAACTCGAAAACTTCAGTTGTGTTGCCATTTTTTCCTAAAATCAGTCAGCAAGTTGCTAAAATCTTAAGAAGGTTTGATTTTAATGTTATTTTTTCTCCTGTTAATAAAATCACTTTTTCAAATCTCAAACAACACCCCATTGATCGTCTAGATAATTGGGGTATTTACCAAATCTCTTGCTAGTGTGGTCTATCTTATACTGGCCAGACTAAATGTGCTCTTAGATTTTGTTTAAAAGAGCATGAAGGTTAAAAATCAGGAATTTAAACATTCTTTTATTGCTCAACATTGTTGGTCTTTTCAACATAGGTTCAATTTTTCCTCAGCCATCATTATCCAGAAATGTTCTTTTAATCTTGATATTGATTTTTGGGAAGCTTACCACATCATTAAAAATTCTCACTCTTTAGTCAATGACTTATCTAATACTCCTGATTTTCCAAGTATTTGGAAAGCATTAATTTAATTTCCCCTTTTTTGGTTTCTTTTTCTCTTGTTCTCCGGTAGACGTCGCTACTTGTACACTCAGTCATTTCATTTGCTTCTGTCTCATTGGTTGCTTTTGACACATTCGCTACCTGTATCGGGTACACAAGCCGGCGCGTCTCTGCCATTTTGCTCAGCCTTGTTTTTTCTAGCACACTGTGTCTTGCTCTATCTTGCACTGAAGAAGAATCTCGCTAGTAGATTTGAAACAGCTGTTTGCTGCCTTTCCCGTATTATTTGTGCATTTTTAAATCTTGGTTTTCTGCTTTTTAATATTTTACGAAGGCTTTAATTGCTATTTTAATTTGTGCCTGTGTTGCATAAATTTTGTAGCTTATCTAACTCAAAAACTAATGCATTAAATTTTATCAGAATTCATCTTCATTTAAAACTTAACATAAATTGAGCTGATAAAATTTTATAATTGTGCTATAAAGAAGCATTGATGAAAATCATTGAAGAGAAACATTGAAGATAATGAATAAAGGTGGCCAACAAACTCTGTCAACACCTATGTTATTCCTGTACACATGCACAGTCACACCAAAATCTGTTTATAAAAATGAATGCTATTGCATAATAAAAACCATATGCAGGGTGCAGTATGTTATCTATCGCTGATCTTTAATTTCTCAACCATTGGTCGTATAGTTTCAATTACAAAAACGTTTCAAATGAGGTAAATATTCATGTTGTGGCATTATTTAAAATAAAAAATCAATTTTATAAAAATTATGAAATTTAACTTTTTATACGGTCCCCCAGTCCCTATAGTTATATTTAGTAAAAGTTTACACATATCATAACACATATAACACAAAAAGTTTGAAATCTGTACTACAAAAACTGACAGAGTTATTAAATTTCAAATTTTGAGTTTTTTGCTCATGATTTTGTCTTATTGAGGGATCTGTTAAAAGATGAATTAAAGTAATTTGAGATCAAAATCAGGGTGCTGTGTCCTTTTTACGGCGAAACCACCTTTAGCCGGTATTACCGAATTGGAGTATCACCGAAGAGGATTATTTCATCTAAAAATTTGAGCTGACTTTTAGGGGTCAGATACAAAGCGAATGAAATATTGAAATTAAACAGAAAAATATAATCAATTTATTATAATATCAGAAAACAGTCTAGTATAAAAAATGAACACATAAAACGCCGGAATCTACTGGAGATACTACTCAAAGTATTCTCCATTGGTGGCAATGCGCAATTGAATGTGTGACAGTACTGCATTCTTGACACGTTAGAGGATAACAGGTGTTCAAACTGTGCGACAATCAAAAGGATGATGTGACCTGGAAACCTCTTCATCGCCTGCACAGTACGACACGTGTGGTACGGTATATGGGGAAACCTAGATTGTTGGACCTTAGCGGGCGATCGTTACCTGCATCTGTTACAAAACATGGTGTGTGACTGGTGTGAAGAGTTGCTCTCCGACATGCATGCCGGGTGTGGTTTCAACATGATGGGGCCCTCTCTGCATAAAACATAAAACGTCCAGGTGTATCTGCCCACCGAATTCGGTCAACAGATCCTTGGATATGGTGGTCCGGTAGAGCGGCCACCGTGTTCACCGGACTTGACTTCCAAGGACTTCTACCTCTGGGATTACATCAAGGCATAAGTCTTTGTGACTGAGACTACTTCTATGGTTTATCTGAAGCAGCGCATCATCCTTGATTGTCGCACAGTTTGCACACCTGCTATGCTCTAACGTGTCCAGGACTCAGTACTGTCACGCATTCCATTGTGCATTACCACCAATGGAGAACACTTTGAGCAGTATCTCTAGTAGTGTCCGGCGTTTTATGTATTACATTTTTATAGTAGACCCTTTCCGAAATTATAATAAATTTATATTTATTTTTCTGTTTAATTTCAATATTTCATTCTTCGCTTTGTATACGACCCCTAAATGTCAGCTCAAATTTTTAGATGAAATAACCCTCTTCGGTGATACCCCAATTTGGCAATACCGGCTAAAGGTGGTTTCGCCATAAAAGGGACATAGCACCCTGATTTTGGTCTTGAATTACTTTAATTCATCTTTTAATTGATCCCTCAATTAAAGGCAAAATTATGTGCAAAAATCTCAAAATTTAAAATTTAATAACTCTGTCAATTTTTGTAGTACAGATGTCAAACTTTTTGTGTTATGTGTTATGATATGTGTAAACTTTTATTAAATATAACTATAGGGACAGGGGGACCATATAAAAAGTTAGATTTTGTAATTTTTATAAAATTGATTTTTAACTTTAAATAATGCCACAGCATGAATATTTACTTCATTTGAAATGTTTTTATAATTGAAACTATATGTCTATGATCAACGGTTGAGAAATTAAAGGTCGACAATAGATAACATATTGCACCCTATATATATATATATAATACATATTTCACATTCTGCTTATGAATTTTTTCTCTTCAGGCTTTCATTATTATTTTTTTCAACTATTTCAATTTACATTATTACATTATATGAAGAAAGACCGAAAAATAACCGGAATTTCTTTAGAAAAACCTGTGTTTATTATATTTTATTTTATATATATATTTTTTTTTTTTTACAAAACAACTGTAACAGCTTTAATATACTCTCTATTTAACTTTATACACTTGTCTAATCGATGATTCCATTGTTGGAAACATTGTTCAAACTCGTCTGTCTGTATGCTGAAAGCGCCTGCCTTTTTTTTTTTTTTTTTTTTTTTTTGATTTTTTTTCCATTTCTTTTTCATCTTTAAAATGATATCCTTTAATGTCCTTCTTCATCGATAGAAACAAAAAAAAAGTTCCATCGATCAAGGTCATGTGAGTAGAGGACATGGAGCAAAGGAGGCTGTTTTTAGCCAAGAAATGGTGAACTTATTAGGCTGCTTGAGCAGGCACATTGTCACAGGGGAAAACCAGTCTCCCTATCTGCCATAAATTAGGCCAGATAACTCTGGAATTACTTTCAGTGGTCCATCGTCCATCTTCAAACTCAGTTGCATGAACTTTCTCGACATTTTTGACTGTTTTGGAAGTTGGAGGATGTTTAGAATGAGGTTTATCACCGATCAACATTTCACTTTTCAGTAAATGAGAAAGCCACTCGTACACTCTGAGTTTTTCCCATAGCATCATCTTTGTAAGCTGTTTGCAACTTGAAAACTATTTCTGCAACATTTTTCCTAAGTAGGAAGCAAAATTTCAAAGCCACATGCTGTTCACTGAAGTTCGAAATTGCAAAAATGAGGAACAAGTGAAAATGCTTTCACAAAAAAATATGTACACCTCCTCTGGCGACAGTACTGAGTGCACTGAACTCAAACCGAGTTATGTGAGGTGCACCTAACGGGAAGAATGTGTGCCATGCAAGTCCCACCCATGACGCTTCCATTCCGGTTATTTTTGGTTCCCCCCTTATACATTTTTATAATTGAATTACAGTTATTGGTTCATTTATATATTGTCAATTTTCCTGTGATTTATTAGTTAATAATTTCAAAACTTTTTATTAATATATATATATAAACCTTTGAACAGATGGTAGTTTCAGAGTCTGAGGATCATAATTGGTTAAAATATATCTAAATTTTTCTTAATTGCTTCTTTCCGGATGGCTGCAAGCTCTTGCTTCTTACTTTTTGAAATGGAAGCCGTTTTCTAAACACAAATTCTCTTGAATTAAATATAATTGAATAACTTGTATTATATGTTCATCTGCATATTTTTATAAAAATGGGTAACTTAAGATATATTTATTTATATGGTAACACAATCTGACTTCGATGCCTTGATTCTCGCAATAAAAAGGGATAAAGTTGAAAAAAGATTCATTTGAAATATCAAGGTGTCATTAAAAATAATGTCTAAAAATATTAAGTTTTATTAATGTTTAATTTCGTTATGTGAAATGTATATTTTGGCATAGTTTTAGAAAAAAAAAAAAAAAAAACTTAAGTTTGTTAAGGCTGTTTAAACAGGGTGTCTGCAGAATCTTGAAATCAGGGAATCATAGAAAAATAAGGGAGATTTATCAATCTGGAAAAGTCAGGGAACTTTGTAAAAATATTCGAAAATCAGGGAAATTTGTCTATATGCAAAAATATTTGCATTTTCACCTACCCAGTAAGACTGATTCGTCTATTTTATATACCATATTTTTTCACATGCTTTCCCAATATTTTTAAAAAGGTGCACATGGTATGAGTTTTTTACATTTAATGCAAGCACATGGTATGAGTTTTTGATATTTAATGCAATTTAAGGTGATCAGATGTCCTCATTTTCTGTAGATAGCACTTATATTAAAGGCAACTTACTCATTTAAAAAAAATTTTAAATGATACATTAGCATAACCTTACCAGGTGGCCAGCTTAATTCAATTAGCTATACTATCAGATGTAGATAAGTCTTAAAATTGAATATTTTTCCGAAAATGAGGAAATTTTCTGGTCACCCTATATCCATTGACCACTATATGAAGTTGTTGGACTAAATCTTGAGTTCGGATTTATAAAACTATCAACCAATACTTAGAGAATGTTAGGCAATTATATATTAGCAAGCTGGATAAGTGTTTTATACGAGGAAGCAGCATACTTGAAAAAAATACTGTATGTGCATTGTTAATAATGGAAATCAGGGAAGTCTATAAAGATAGTCAGGGAAATCATGGAAAAATCAGGGAACTTTTTTTAACAATTTATGTAGACACCCTGTTAAATCTTTTAGTACATGACAACTTTTTGCAAAGTATTTCAAGATCAGTATTTTCAATAGAATCTAAAAGTTGGCAAATATGCTTTTTTTCTTTTCCACACACTGTTGCTTTTTTTTTTTTTTTTTTTTTTTTAAGGGCAATTTTGGAAAAGAAGTTTCAGGTTAGAAGCCACAATGACTTCTATAAAGAAGATGTAAAGACTCAACTGCTAAATATTAAATCATCCAATGAATTCTTTATGATAGACATTCTCAGATACTTTTCTTTGGAATATTTGAATTTAACTAGTAAAAAACTGTAATTCCTCATTTAGTGCTCTAATAGAAAATCAGATTCCCTGAGGATTTCAAGAAAATTGTTTATAATTATCAGACAATAAGTTATGTTGGTAAAAGAAAGTCCAGGAAGTATTTAGTTTTTTAGACATCAACGACTCTTTCAAATTAGCTGCTACTAATATTTGAATTGTAAATGATTTGAAACTGGCTGTAATTAATATTTAATTTAATGTTAATTATTTTTAACTTATATATTAACTCTTTTGCTTATGTAGTATCCACTACTCTTAACAATGTTTATTTTTATCAAGAAATATACATGTTGTATGTATGAAGAAAAGATCATTTTAAAAAGAAAAAACATAGGTTAAACAAAAAACAGGTTTTTATTGTTTTGTGTCAACTCTGAAGAAAATGTTCCATATTTTTTCAACGAATCAACCAAATTAAAACAAAAACTAAACAACTATTCTGAATACTTCAGAACATATCTACTGAATTTCAAACTAATCGGATGTTTTTTGCGACAATCATCATGAGACATACGTACATACAAATTAACTGACAGATATGAAAATCTTATTGTCTCTTCATAGTCACTCTTCACTTGATGTTTCAGCAATTATTGTTATTCTATAATTTTAACTATTTATTTCTCTGAAACTTTTCCTTGATAAAATATTTATAATATTTATCCTTTTTGTACTATATTTGCATATTTCTTATCTTATTTGCATATATCTTTCTTACAGTCGTGGTGCTTTCCAGAATTTATTAGATTTTTGTGAATGGCAGTGTTGTGGACTATTTAAAATTGATACTAGAGACTGGAAACAAGTTTACTATTCTGAAGATGAAGAGGAAAGTTCAGTGCTTTTACGCTCTGAGCATCATTATATATAAAATTAAATTATATTACAAAATGAACTTTAATGTATTGCTTGCTGCAAAATCTTGTTAGCCTTTAACAGTATAACTTAATCATAATTATTGTGTATATTTGAAAATTGATAAATTATTAGTATACTGTTATGGGTTATAAAATTTTGCATTTTTAGGAAAATGATTATAAATTGTAAGGAATTTATGTGCAAGTGAAATACTCGTGTTTGCAGTTTGCATTTGTGCTAAACTTCATGACTTTGTTAATTTTGTCTTATTTAACTTTGAAACAAGCATAGGCCTTATTTGTCATGAAGCTTTTAATGATAGAGCATAGACAAATACTTTGTCTTCTGTTGAAAACACAAATGATGTCGTGTATGTTTAATTTTTTTTTTTTTTCCATTTATTCTTAATGTGATAAATCAGTTTAAGCCATATTTGTGGCTGGTATATCTTATGCAATTTCTGTAAGTCATATTCATTGTACTTGTATATTTACCATTTCCATCATATATGTAGGGGTGGGGTTGTTAGTATGGCTGCCTTATTATAACAATTTATTGTTGTATTGATAAAAAAAGCCCTTTTTCTTAGTAAGTATAATTACAGACCGTATTCTTTAGTTTGTTGTTAAATGTTTGTTAGATTCCGTATTTTTGTATTTATTTTAAGAATAATTATTGTTATTGTACATTTAATAATTGTATTTATTATATTGCTTAGATTTTCGTATTTTGTATTATAAAATTTAAGTTGTATAATGCATAGTCCTTCTTTTTTTGTAGTTTTCTGATATTTATATGTAAATGTAGTATAATTCTTGAGTCTGCTTTAAAGTAAAGCATGTTGTGTCTTACACTACTGATAATTAATATCAATATAATATAAACATTAAGTAAGATCAAGACTACCTTCTCAAAATGAAATTTGTTTACCCTTATTTAGATTACGTAAAAGACAACTTAAGTAAATTTCAATTTTCAAATTCCTAATACAGTTCGGTCGAATTATCAAAAATTAAAGTTTGAATTACTTGTAGAATTAGGATAATTCATTGAAATATTTGAATAACTGGAGAATTATAATTATGCAATGATTAATACTTCATCATTTCTTTTTATATTTTTTTCATTCTTGTATTCCATCTAACTTGGTTCATGTATGTAAAGATGGAATTTTAGATTTGATTTTTTACGCACTTTCAGATATGCTAGAATTATAAAAATTATGTGCACAGGTGTGTTTTTAATGACAATACAATGTTTTAATAATTTTACAGCTTAATTATAAATTAATTTTAAAGGCATTTTCTCATTAGGCAGGTGCAGGTGATAAATCACCAAATATTCTTTATGGCTACAACCGTATACAAGTTACAACAATGCAGTTAATTATGTACCAAAATATGCCAACTGGCTTTGAAACTGAAACAATGAAATATTTCAAAAAATTAAAAAGTAGAAAATAAAATATAAATAAAAAATAAACAGTGTAATATATATTATTAAATTATGATTATATGCTGAGAAGACTATTCATAAATTCTGAATAGATAATTTAAATTCTTTTCTTTTCTTTTCTTTTCTTGTAGCCATATCTTAAAAAAGAAACAAAAAATTATAATTTTTTCGATAAATTTACTAGTTTGCACTAGTTTACTAGTTTTTACTAGTTTGCATAGTAAATCAGAGTAGGGAAATTTTCATAAAAATGGAGAGAAAATAATTATAAGTGAAGTTTTTTGGAACAGAATGAATTGTAATCATCAAACTGTGTATGCTTTTTAAGATAAACATTGAAACAATTGAATACTTATAAAAGAGGGTTTTTTTTTTAAAAACTATTTTTACTTTCAGTAAATATTTGACTCAAGATTAAATTTTCTTTTAATTCATAATAAATAAACAGAGACAATTAAATTCCAAAAGATTCTGAAATTTTTGCTATTCAGAATTATTTAAAGAGCGGAAAATTTCTTGCAGTAATTTTTACACATCTCAAAGCTTTCAAGAAGTGTCCAAAATCAATTAACTTACAGTTCATGTATGTCATTAATTGTCTCTGTTTAGATAACATTCAATTTTCCCTAATAAAATTTTCTTACTGAAAAAAATATTGCATAAAGATGGTTAAATTTTGGAATTTAGCAAAAGCTACCTTATAACATCATATAAATTTATCCCAAACAGGATATCATTAATATCCTTTTAAAGTAAATTTGGCTTAACCACTTAAGAAGTTATTTTACCTCTACATAAAATAATTCATTTCTTTATTTTACTAAAAATTAACACATAGATGAAAAATATTTATTTTTTTTATTTATTATAGTGTGCGCTTAAACTTTATTTAGTACATATATTTACTAAATTATTAGTTACCTTGAATAAATTAATTCACAATAGGCAGTAACATCAGACCAGTACCTTTTGTCATCATTTTACTGTGACCTTAAAAAAAATAATCTTCTCCACACTACTTCCAGAACTATTATAATCTCAAATTCGCCCCTCTTCTCACTGCTGGGCAGATCAGGTGCATAGGTACATAGTCCATTTTTTTCTTTCAATTTCATCTTTCAATCGAGGCAACTAATGCATAATCTAAAAGCATAAAGACATCTTAATAACACCATAAAATAAGAAATGCGCATTGTGCAAAGAAGATGTGCTACCGATTTAAAGACAGGAGCAAGACTGACAAAGTGGTTGCACATCTTTTTTGTGCCTGACAAAGTTCTGGTGTACTCCTTATTTTATGGGTGTTATTCAATATTTTAACTAATGTATCATAAACTGTGCATGCCGAATTCAGCTCTTATCTTCAGCCACATAGAAATGCATTTTTTAGCATTTCCTTTGCTTATTTAAATTCATGAGAAACTTTGCTTCTGTATCCATGTGCATACCTGCCATGATCGTAGATCATATGACGATGGTTTGGTTTGCAACCAAAAAAAACAATCAAGATGGCCAACTTCTGGGCGCAAGAAACTCTGTTTTATTCAATATGGCAATTTTGATGGAAAAATTTTAGGTAAACAGAGATAAGTTGGAAAACAGAAAAGCACTTTAAAATAAGCAAAAATGTTATTTAATTACCAGTAGCTTTCACAATACCCAAAAATGTTTAAAAAATCCAGCAGCTCCATCAGTATTCAGAAATTTTATTTAACTTAATTATTATTTTCAAAAATATTTATTATAAACGTTAATAATGCAAAATCATCTGATTAATTTGTCTCAGAATTTATTCTTTAAAATATACTATTGGCAAAGTAAAAAGGCGCTAATTTCACCTTACCAAGAGCTGATTCATTAAAACATTAATTTGACAGTTAATATTCTTTTTCACAAGATTAATACAAATTGTAATACATGAGTTTTAATCATGTTGAATGTTAGTAGACAGTATAAAATCCCCATATTTCTAAAATTCAGTGCCAAGAAAATTTTCTTACTACCAAAGCATATAATTATTTCTTTTATTAAATGTATTTAAAAGCTTATGCTAAACTTATCTGCAGCACAACAAAATATGAAAATTTAAATTTCCTTTTCTTTTTAAAACTTATTTGTTTAATTTTAATAGATATAAACATAATTTATTTTGATAATTTGACTCAATATTGTTCATATGTCATATCCATTCAGTCTGAAATATATTTTGTAATCTGGTAATGATTGGGTCAACAACAATTGCATCAAGTTTGATAGTTTTATCAAACATTCATAATTAGTATATATTTCTTAAATGTAAATAATAGTATAAAAATAGTTTTTGTTTCTTCCTATTAAAGTCATTAGTATTTATTAATTTTCATCGACTACTTTAAAGTGCTGTATAGTGTCACTTTATGATATACTAAAATAATTTTATGTGAAATATGCATTTTTAATGTATTAAAAGCCCACTGGCAGCTTCTCCCCACCCCTGTTGTATTGCCTAGTGCTCTACTGTCATTTGTCAGTATATTCTAGCACTCATACAGTTATTCTGTAAATAAGCAACCTATCTTGATTCATTCGCAAGTTTGTACTACTCAGGAGGTTGTAAGATAATAATTGTCTGTCTTTATTAACATAATTCATCTTCTAATCTGTATTTTTATAAGTATTGTCTGTGCACGATAATGATGGATTGCTAATCAGATTTTGTAGTCTGACAGGCTGTTTCTGTCTCTGAGTTTACTGTTCTTTTCTTTTCCTATTCAAGTAGTTAATTTATGTTTTAGTGTTAGGGAAAAAATACTCTACTGAAGAGCATGTGTTATAATAACTTGTAGAACTTATTTTCTTGTCAGAACCTGAAACTTTGTACCTGTGCACGTATACATTTATAAGCTAATGTTGCAATATATTTTACATCACATGTTTTTTCTAATTTATATGATGAATTACTATTTTAGTCAGTTTTATTTGTTTGAATTTTAATGTGTGTTAGTAGCTTGTACAAATTATCATTGTTGCAGTTTAGTGATTAGCAGCAACCAGTGTCCTACTATGCACAAAATTAAATATTATTGTATTAAAACAAAGCAGTTATATTTCATACATATTTTCTCATTTCATATTATGTTGTTTTCAAAGGGTTTTTGTTGTGGGGGGGGGGGGGGGTTAGGAGAGTAACTTAACTGTTTTATTTTGTTTTTATAAATATTATGTTTTTTATTAATTTACAAAGTATAATACACATAACATTAATCTATAAAATCATAAGTTATATTCCATTTAATAAAAGCTGTTGGATATATATTTATAATTGATCATTTTAATGTTGTGCAGTTTTTAAAATGTTTTATCCAATTAATTTGTTAGAAAGAATTTTTGTAACTTATTTGTTTACAAGTTAAAAACATAATCGGTAAATGCATGTTCTCTTTTGAAAACTAACCTCTCTTTCATCACAAATCTTATGTATCATATATTTTGCTAATTTTACACAGGGGGAAAAAATGGAAATTTCTCATTAATATTTATTTAATGTAATAAAATCATATTATTTATTTTTACAGATAAAGTTACTTTTTTACCCTTTTTGAAGTGGTCATTAAATATCCCAATATGTTTGACATCCATTTTATAAATACAGTAAAGATTAGTTTAATACTGGTTGTTTCAAATATATTAGTAAATAAAAAAACAGCTTCATTTATTAAATAAATTATTTCTATGCAATATTTAATACTTGCCAAAGTGTTCACACAACAAAAATAATGACAGCAGGGGTGATTGGGAATTCATGTAAAAATACCTGAAATTTTAGCAAGAAGCTTTGGTATGGAGAGAGAACATATAATTTATTGCAGGGAGGTCCATTTCTCTCATTATGAAATACATTATTTTTAATTATGTTTAACAATCATTTGAAATTGATATTTTAGTGTTATTTTATGAAGTGGAATTCCAATTGAAAATGAAATAAATACTTGAATTCAGGTATATTACCTGAACACGATCACCCCTACTACTCATTTTGTTTAAGTAAGTATATTATTTGAGGTGCTAACTGCTAAGAATATAATGAATTATAATCTAAGTCATAAAATTAAAATTTCTATAGCTGTACACATTCAAATAATCACTTTGGTGATTGTGTAAAATTTCAGTAATTTCTCAGACATTTAAGCCAATAGTTCAGCTATGCTCACAACATCACTTAAATTACAGGCATATAAATGTATAGCTGTAATTTTTGAAGGTAGATAGTTTTTCATAAATGATCATTCATGAAAATCATATTTATCAGAAAATGCATTTAAAATTTTCAGTTCTGAAAATCTTTTAGAAATATTCACAGTGCTAATTTTCTCCACAGTTATTGTTAACTGTGCTTTGAGATGGCATGATTAACAATAATTGTGGGAAAAAGAAGCTAGACTTTTAGTTAGATTATTGATTTTTAAGAAGGAACGTCCTCCCGTTAATACTTAAAACACCAATCCTCAAACGATTAATATCATTATCAGAAGTTTTTTCTTTTTTTGAGTCCCTTAAATAGCAACTTCAAGTTACTTAAATACACATTTTTGTTTAGAAAGCTAAAACAATAACAGCATTTTTTCATAACTGCACTTCCAATGGCCGAAGAAGAAAACAAAAACTATTTTGGAAAGCTAATTATTTACTCTTTCAAAGAAAATAACTGCAAAAAATTCTGATGTTTCCCCAAAATTGGCTATTCAAACATAGTGGGATTGCATAAAATATGCTCTATTTGGAATGATGCAAATAGACATGATAGTGGCAGTTTTGCATATTAAACATTTAAAATTTTATTTCCAATTTTAATTTTACTTATGAATTTATCGTTAATGGTGCCTTTTTTATGTTATATGGGATTTAAATTGTATTATTATTTAGTGAAAATATAGATCAAAATGGGTAGCCATCCATTTTAATTACAAAAAAAAAAAAAACTATAAATGTGTAAAATTTTCTCATTTGAAATAGTTCAAAAACTTATAATTCAAATAACTAATAGAATATTAATTATATGTTATGAAATTAAATTCCTATACGTTAGGAATTTATTTCTTTTAATTATTGATATTTATTAAAAGACAAAACTAGGTAAATGCTCTTAATAGTCGACCACAATTATATAAAATATCAATAAAAAATATAATGCAAATAATCAATATTTTATTTTTGTTTTCAAATGAAATATTATGATTTGCCAATACTCAGAATCCTTTCACCAACCATCAACAATGAATTGTGGATATTATTATTATTATTTTTTTTTTTTTTTTTTTGCTTTATTAATCCATTTTTTTTTTCTCCCTTGTATAAGTGGCCGACTACTGGTGCTTTTACTCTAGGTGATATTTAAAAAAATGGTGTGTCTTGTCAACAAACCTTTTAAAATCTGTTTTAAAGATTTTGATGACCTCTGATATATATTTCTGCCAAAAGCAAAGAATTTTATTGTGAATGTGGTTGAAATGTATGCAACTTTTATTATTGATTTAGAAGAACCTTTTAAACTTTGTATGGTATCGAAAAAGACAACTGAATTATCCTCCAGCTTATAGGGAGTTTTTTGTTGCTATTATTATTATAGCATGACTCGGTCATTCAAGCATGTAACAATGAGGTTAATATATTGTAGATTACTGGATAAATTTCTTTGAATTTTGCTTATTCTTGGTTAAAAAATAACTAATATGTACATAGTTGCTTTTATAAAGTAATTTTGCTTATTAATTTCTGATTATTTTAGTAATACTGTACCTCATATTATTTCTAATTACTTAGAAGCACATTCTAAATGAAATTTTCTAAAAGTATGAATCTATTTTGTATGAAAATAAGATATTTTGTGAATGAGTATTTGTATTCATTATATTTATAATTCTATTTACAATGTATCTCATCCGAATCATATCTTTTTGCATGTCAAAGTACATTATTTAAAAAGTTCATGGTTAATATCTGATTCTTAATTTCTAAAAAAGTTTTGATTAAATATTTAAAAAAAAAATAGATATTAAAAGTATAATTAATCATCTGTAAAAATTTAGCTACTAATTTTAACAGTTTTTGAAAAATAGGAAAACAAAAAAGTTTGTCCTTAAAAGAAGAAGGAAAACAGTGTGTTTTTCTTCTTTTTTTTTATTATAAGAATGTATATATGTTTTTTTTTTTTTAAATATCATTAATATTAGACTTATTCGATTCAGATTGTAATTTCTTATAACATTGCATGGATAGAATTTTGCTAGCTTTGGGATTATTAAAAATATGTTATTGATTAATTTTATTAGTATATGAATATATTTCTAATTCAAAGCTTTTATTTTTACTGATTTTGTTTCAAAAGTCAGAAAACAAATTATTGATTAATTTTATTAGTATGTATGTTTCTAATTCAGTGTTTTCTTTTTTACTTCACCACTGTAATACATTTTATATGTGCATTAGTTTTTACATAATCTGGTCATTTTCAACCATGGTATAAATGTAATCATTTTGTAAATTATTCATTGCATTTTCTCACTGGCTTTGAAAACAACATTTTAAATAAGCTTGTAGATATGTGCTAGTGAAGTTTTTAGAAAAATTTTATTTTCATCTCTTGTACTGCTTATTTATTTGGATGAATAGATAGTTTTGTGTCTAGTCTTACTAAATATGTAAATTAACTATTTTTGTATTGCAAATAGTCAGTTATATAAATCTTTTCATTTAGTGTACAAGGAAATAAAATAATACATTAAATTTCACACAGCTTTAATTTTAATATTTATTGTTTAAAATAGCACTCTTAACATTAAATGTTGTTGGAAGAATTGCCAACTTTTTCTACTTGAGTTCTGGAGTGTTATTATTAAACATCTGACTTCAAAAAAAAAAAAAAAAAAAAAGTTGATTTGAGATTTATCTGTCAGGTAAACTGGACCCATATGTAAATGTGTAACTGTATGGTTACTAAATTACAAAAGAACTACAAATTTGCAATGAGTATACTAATATTTAACATTACATAATTTGAACAAAACAGAAAGATAATTGCTTTGTAATGTTTAGACATTTTTGTTATATTACTTTACTGTGTACGTCAGGTCCTTTGGATGTCCTTTTCAGACCTTTCAAATGCATCATGTTAGAAGTTATCTTTTCAAAATAGAAACTTTTTAAATGATGTTTTGTTCCAAAATCACATTAGATGAGGCATTAAGATTTTCATCTTCTTCCCCTGCTAAACATTTTTTAGATCCCTTTTCTCCTCTCAGTAAAATGTAATGTTAAATTTATGTTTTCCTTTTACATGGGGTCCTTCCATTGTAAGATCCTTATGACTGCACTGTGAAATGGATCTGTTCATTATTTATGTATGTGTGTACCATCATTACTAAATTAAGATATTTTCTTCCAAGTTGTTTGCAATAATGTGAATAATGGTGTCCTTTGTTGTTTGCAAACAGTTGAGTTCTGCTCTTGCTTACTCAAAGATTGAATAGACCTGGCATACATGTGGATAAAAATTGTTTTTCGGTGCAATGGATCTGTCTTGATAATCAGAAAATTAAGAATTTTAAAAAGAAGAAAAATGGCAAAATTCGTTGTTTATTGAATATTTTGATCTAACTTTATATTCTCATAATTCTGATTGCTTACTTGCATTCATGTCATGTGTGTAAGCAATGCTGGACATTGCATATATGCACGTATGTATATGTAAGTCTTATAAAGTAAATTACATTACATTTCTTTTGGTGAATTTCAGTAAATATTAACTCCTCAAGCTGTGAGGCCATCTACATGCATGCATGCTGAAATCTGTATTACCGGCATGTCAGCATGTACATGCATGCAAAGTGTCTGGGCTGACAAGGAAGGTATAAGATTTGATTTTGAGCACTTTAATTCGACTTCAATATTATTTGGAAACAATGGCTTCTTCAGTATCAAAGTGCATAATGCCATCATTCTATGTTGCTCGCCAAATCATGTGGCACTTTTGTCTTTTTCTGCCAAATACTTAAAAGTAATTTACTTTTTGCATTTTTTCTACTGGGATTTTGCAGCTAAATTTGACTGGTCCTTTATTATGTACATAAGTAATTTCATTAGCAACTTTTTCAAAATGTTTTGAGGCTTTAAGGATACCTTTTTGATTAAAAAAAACTGTTACTACTGTGCCATTTATTTGCATTTTGGGAAAATATTTCATAAACTCCTTTATCAGTAGGTCATAATGGTGCAGCCTGGTACCTCACATGGTTTAAGTGCAAGCAAAATTGTTCAAATTTTAGATGAACCAATTGATGAAAACTTGTGTTAGTGGAAGTAAAATAAATAGTGATGATGAACTTACTGATTATATTATGAATAAAGAAAGTAGTGAAAGCGAAGAGGCTCTGACACATGATTCAGAAGAACAACGTGATCCACTTGTGAAACACTCAAGACTTAACAGGAACAGAAGTATGAAAAGGTAAATAAAAATTATGTATGGGGAAAAAATAGACATTTTTCGGGAAATAAGGGACCCTCGGGTGACATAAATTCTGCAATTGACTTTCATATTATTTTTTGAACAAACAATAGTGGACATGGTAGTACAAGCAACAAATTGCTATGCACACAAATTTTTAAACTCAAACAAAAAACAGCTCAAACCTCATTCTAGAGTTCACAAATCGGAAAATGTTGATGTGAACGAACTTTATGTATCTTTTACATTGCAAATGTTAATGGTAATTGTTCAGAAACCATCCCACAAATCATAATTTAGCAAAAAACCAGTTCTTGAGACACTCATATTTTACAAAACTATGACTTAAGATAGATTTAAATGTTTGAATAGTTTCATACATTTTGTAAATAATGATGATTTCAAAACTTATGGGAAAAAAATTATTCAAAATTGCCCCCATAGTCAATCGTCTGAACAGGGCTCCCATTCTCCTTAAAATTTCTAATTTTTTTTTTTATCTTCTCCTAAAAAAAAAAAAAAAAATTGAAAATTAAAAAGATGCATTTTCCCCCCCTTACAAAGTACAAAAATTCTGACACCCTAGATTGCACCCCCAGCATACAAAGTTGATGTTACCTTTACCCAGTACACAATGTTTAAAATTTAAAAAAAAAAAAAAAAAATTTTGCTCTAATCTGTTCTTAGCAGTAAGACTAAATAACTTGCTATAAAAGCATAGTTGGAATGATTTGCATCATCTAAGTACTCTCATTCCCCTCCACTTCAAAATTTTTGCTTCTTCCAGCACACAAAGTGTAAAATTTTTAGTATTTTTCATAAAATCTTCAGACCTGCCAACTGCTACGAAAAAATCGTAGTTGCTACAATTTGGATCTATAAACTACGATGCTATGAAAAACGGTCTTAAACTACGATTTTTTGCAAAAAACACAAACACATTTTTTGTTTCTAGTTGCGATTTTTATCCCACGCAGCATATTTTTCAGGAGTGATTCTGTTCCGAAATTTCCAAAATTTGAAAGTTTTCATTTCCGAAAGTTTTAAAAAAATTGGTTATCTGAAAAAAATGTTCATGGGGAAAAAAAAAAATCTGGGCTGCAAAACAAACTTCTTAACATAAAACCCTCTTTATGTATATTAACCACGAGTGAATCGTGTTTCTGTAAATATTTATATAGGAATTCCCCCCCCCTTAGAAACAGGGGTGCCATTTTAAGAATTTCTGGAGGGGGGGGGGGTGTCTTTGAGGGGTAAGGTTTGAAATAGTGTACACAATCGCCCGATTCGCACATGGAAAAGTCCTGTATAATGAAAAATGCTGTGGAGTACTTCCCACTGCAAATTCTTCCACAGACCTATGATTCTTTTGCAAGTATATTTTGAAATATCTTGGACGTTCGGGAATTTTTTTCTTTTATGGAATTTCCCCAAATTAATTCGTGAATCGATCGCAGAAAAAATTGAGAATTTTTTCAAACGATTATGTAAAAATATCAGGTATTTCGTCAAAGATCTTGGAAACAAATAGTGATTATCTTCAATTGGCCGCTGAGTAAAATTGCTAATTTCGTTCATAATTCAGAAAGAAATTGCGAATTTCGTCAAAAGATTGTGCAAAAAATCACGAATTTCGATAAACTATCGAGGGAAAAATATTTGCAAATTTCGTCAAAAGGTCAAGGAAATGAGCAGTGAATTTTGCTAATTGGTCGCAAAAATTTTACCGATCGGTTGAGATAAACTATCGCGAATTTCGACAAATGACCATGTAAAAAAAAGCAATATCGTCAATTGGTCGCAGAAGAAAATAAATTTCGTCAAAGGATTGTGATAAAAAACATGAATTTTGTCAAAATATCGCAGAAAGAAAATGCGGATTTCGTCAAAAATGCAAATTTCATCGAAGAAAATGCAGTAATCAAATGCATCAGTAAGTAAATGCAAATTTCATCGAAAGATCAGTAAGAAAACTCAGATTTCACAGAAAGATTGCAGAGAGAAAACACTAATTTCGTCAAAGGATCGTGGTAAAAAATGCAAAATTTGTCAAAGGATAGCGCTAAAAAATGAGAGTTTCATGAAAAGTTTGTGGTAAAAAGTGCAGATTTCAACAAAGAATCGTGATAGAAAAATGTGAATTACGATTGTGGGGAAAAAATTGTGAATATCTTGAAATGAAAGTGGGAAAAAAATCGTGAATTTCTTCCAATTTACTGCACTGGGCTAAAAAATTGAAACCAGGCTCCTTTTACAAATGTCAAAAAAACGCTTCGAAACGAGAAGAGACTCTAAAAATCGTATAAAAATTTTCAGAGGAAAAAATTTACTATGAAGGGTTGGAAGACTGAAACTTTATTCCTTTTTCGAATGTCAAAAGATGCAGCGAAACACGTAAAACCAACCAACCTCCAGATTAATTTTAATTTTGTGTGCTGCGATTTCTCATTGACTCAAGTCTGAATTTTTCAAATAATTATCGATCATCTATGCTCCTGCCTCCCTTCCCATTACACAGTTTAAAATCTTTATAACACTGAAACATTGTGAATTTTTTTGCATTGTTTGTTACTTTCCACTAATGACAAATAGTCCTTTAAATCTTCTTCCACTGAAATGTCTGTTCCAGACTTCCCCCTTTGTCTCCCTCAAAACACAGGTTTAAAAGATTTAAAACTTTTTGTATTTGCCTTATTCTATGCTTTGTCATAATAATAAATAAGTAATCAACCATGCTGCAAAAGCAAATGCGGATAATAGTGAATTCGTGTAAAATTTAAATAAATATAATTTAGTCTTATGTACAATAATTAGTGTCTCGTAAATATATTTTCTAAACATACATAATACATACCAGTTCCACGGAATTACAAACGAATGTTGTCCCTGCAGAAACTATAATGACTGCTCAGATAGTATTCAAACTTATCCGTCCAATTTTCAATATTGGCCACATACTGTGACTGGTTACTGCTATAATTACTAATAAATAAAAATACTACTATAATTTCCCAGAGCTGTATCTTCTCTGGAAAGAAAATGAAATGAATGAAGCTGGTGCACTCAGACTAAATACAAGCTAGCCATTTGCTTTGAATAAGAGAAATTAAAGAAAGGTGAGGTCACTGCATACCATAGTAAAGGTGTGGTAGTGTTGAAATGGCATGATAAAAATGCATTGTCATTCATTTCAACTTTCCATGATGCATTCATGGTTTTTAGAGAAAAGAGGGATGGAGCTTATTGCAAAACCAAAGTGTATAATACAGTATAGTCATCATGTGGAAGGGGTAGATCTAAAAGATCAAAAGTTGCAAGTGTATTTGGTGGAAAGAAAAAGATGCATAAAGTGGTATTTGAAGATGTTCTGACACTTACTAAAAACTTCAGCCCAGAATGCCCTTATTATTCATTCAATGAATAAAAACATAAAAACACTTAGCCAACCTTACATTTAGGTTAGAACTAATAAAAGAAGTTTTAAAAATTTCTGGCAAAGCAGTGCAGCCTGCTTGTATAGGTAGACCTTCAAAAACACCTGTAAGACATTTTATTGAGGAAATTCCACCAATAAAGAAAAAGGCTGTACCAGCTAACAGTGTTATAAGAAAAAAGCTTCTAGTGCAAAGACTGTGGTGTAGGATTGAGCTTCAATGAGTGCTTTAAAATTTTCCACACTGAAGCCAAATTTTTGGTGATTTATATGGTATTTACTCCTTGCATGATTTATATATATATGTATGTATATATTGTTAAAGAAAGAAGAATTCTTGCTATCTCCTGAAAATTTCATCAATTTATGTTCAATAGTTTTTGAAATGTCACCATTTTACTAAAATTCCATGGAAAGTTGTCGGTGTCCATCTAATTCACACCAGTAGGAGAGAATAGAAGAGATTTAAATGCCTGCTTGAGGTGTTAATATGTTGCACAATGTTAAAATAAAAAATGTGAAGATTTTTACTTCTCAGAAAAAAATTTCCCTTTGATTACAAGGTTAGGACATACTTCGAAAATAATCTTTGCCATACACTTATACTGGACTACTTTCAAAAGAAATTTACCACAAAGATTTTTTTTTTTTTTTGTAAATTGTAGTTTGTGCAAATATGAAAATAGTCATCAGTCTCCTAACCCATAATCAACAGGTTAATAGACTGTAATTATAAGTCAGATGTGGCAACATTTTAAGAAGATAGATCTTGCAAAGTAAAAAACATTTAAATTACAGACAAAAATATAACAACTTCCATTCAATGTGAATAAGTTGTAACTGATTGTAAATAGCATAATTGACAAATATAGAAATAATGCTGCGTAAAAAAAAAAAAAAAAAAAAAAGCTATTTATATGACTTATTTTTGAAATGCTGTTTATTGTAATTTAATAGACATTGTATTAATGTTCTTTTGTTTCCCTTTTAAAAATACTTAAAAAATTTTTGATTTTCATGTAATAGTGATGCACTTCAATCTTTTTTGGAAAGTCAAGCGTAAACTTTCTATGCATTTGTAAATTCACTTTACCTTTTATTTTAATCATGGTGATGTATATATTTTTATAATTGTTATAATGTTTCCAAGTGTGATTGTACTGATATTGCTATCTTATAAACTATGTGTAATTTGTGCATTGTGTATCCATGCAAAACTAGAATAATAGGAATATGTATATTCTGAATCTTACTGAGCATCAGTTGTATTGTACAGTGTAAATTATATAAATGTAAAAACTACCTAGATTCTGTTTTATTATGATAGTCATTGTTGCTTAATAGGACAAATGTTAACATATGTTTTCAAAATTATTCCAAGAAAAGTACTATTGAAAGGACACATATTTTATACCTGTTAAATGACGTTTGTGTATATTTATTTATATTTATTGTCTTGTCATTTTAATCAAAAAAGTATATAAATAAATCTATAAATATTTATTTTCATTATCTTTTTTGAACTTTATAAAAAAAATTACAAAGCATTTGTTTTGTATGTTATTTTCCTTTATATTTTTTAGTTTTTTTTAATTCAATTTTATAAACATCCTTTAGTCAGATATTTAAAGAAAAATGAATTCTGAGTTAGAATCTTGCTGATAAAAATTTTGAAAAACTAACAATGTTAACTGCTTAGTTCAGTTCTAGTTTAAAACTGAGGATATCAAATAGATAAATTTTTAAGGTTTTTCTATTTTTCCCCTTATCAATTTGATATGATTAACTTATGTTACAAAGAAAATATTGCACTGAGTGACCAGAATGTTTGGAACACTTCTCATTCAAACTTTGACGTGTCCATGCAAAATGTGCACTGTTGTGATAAACTGGATTTTATGATAAAAAGCTTTTCCCTGTTCAGAAGCACCAGTGCACTTTGCAGTTTGCTTAATCATGGAAAAATGAGAGATTTAAATGATTTTGAAAAAATAGAAACTAAACTAACAAACTTTGAGGAAAAACTGGAATAGTGGGTAGAAATTGTTTGTGAATGATAGAAGTGCCACAGCACAAGAATTTGTAGCACATTTCAACTCAGCACTGACAAAAACACATCTGTATGCTCTACTAGATGGATCTTAAAATATATCTTAAAAATTATCTGCTGCCATCAAAGCCAGACGACACTACTGCATAACAGGAGATCCTAATATTTTGGCCACTCAGTCTATATATTAGGGCTGGCCAAAAAAATCGAATTTTGGATTATGGAATTCTAATAGTGCAGGAAAGTTGCATTATCCCATCAATAATAAATGTGCAAAATTTCATTGTTATTGTTTAGTATCTTTTGCCTCTTCAAGATACCCAAAGTTTCAAAAGATGGCCATTTTTTACTAAAATTAATAAAAATTAGGAAAAAGGAAAATTGTTTCAAAAAATGGCCAAATGGTCTACCATTCCATCATAATTAACTGTAAAAAAACTTACCCATATCAGTTAATAACTTTTGTCTCCTCAAGACTGCCAAAGTTTCACAAAAACTAACAAAAACGGCCATTTTTTACTAAAGTGAATAAAAATTAGGAAAAAGAACAATTGTTTTCTAAAAACGGTCTACATTCCATAATAATTAACTGTAAAAAAAATTAACCAGATCGGTTTATAACTTTTCCTCCCTCAAGATGACTAAAGTTTTGAAAAACTGCCAAAAACGGTAATTTGTTATTAAAATTAATAAAAATTAGGCAAAAGGACAATTCTTTTCTAGAAACGGCCAAATGATCTACCATTCCATCATAATTAATTGTAAAAAAAATTCACAAGATCGGAGATAAGTTAATAACTCTTCCCTCCTCAAGACGGCCAAAGTTAGGAAAAAAGACAATTGCTTTCTAAATACGGCCAAATGGTCTACCATTCCATCAACATTACCTGTAAAAAAATTTAATCAGATCAGTAATTAACCTTTGCCTCCTCAATATGGGCAAAGGTCACACAACAGGTATGATTTTATTAGAAATACCATGTTGTTGCTGGCAATTATGCCTTCATTTGAGAATGAGGCTAATTACAAATGATGTAATTTACTGCATGAAGCTTTATACAGCTGATAATGTATTAATGAATAATGAACAACCAACAATGTGAGCGCTTAACTAATTGTATTTTTGCATTGATGAAAAAAGTTGTATCAAAATATCATGTTTTGCAGTTTTTTGGAAAACTTTGGCCGTCTTGAGAAGGCAAAAGTTATTCTTAAAAGATCAATCTGGTTAAATTTTTTTACGGTTAATTGTGATGGACTAGTAGATCATTTGGCCTTTTTTTTTTTTTTTTGGAAAACATTTGTCCCTTTTCCTAATTTTTATTAATTTTAGTAAAAAATGGCCGTTTTTGACAGTTTTTCGAAACTTTGGTGTCTGTTTTGAGGAGCCAAAAGATATTAATCAATGAAAATGAAATTTTGAAAAGTTTTATTGACGGGACAATGTAACCTTCCCATGCTGTTAGAATTCCATAATCCAAAATTAGATTTTTTTCGTTCCACCCTACTGTATATATACATACAGGGTGTCCCTTCTTATCATTCATTAATATCTAGTTTCCAAACCATTTGTTTAGATGTATAATTCCAATTGCAAAAGGGTTTGCTATGTTGTTCATCACATGAAAATTGATTTATTTTAAAATAGTTATTTTTTAAAAATTACAAAATTTAAGTTTTTGTATGGTCTTTAGTCCTATTAGTTATATTTAGAAAAACTTTCTTCATGCTGTAACAACTAAGGCAATTAAAGTCCCCCTTTTGTTCATTTATTTTTATTTATTTATTTTTATAATATCTGAATTTGCCCTTGATTTAAAGAGCATCCTGCCCTTTTTTATAGTTAGAATTAACAGTCTGCCATTTTTTGAAGATTAGACTGAATGTCTTGCTTTTTTTTCCAAGATGAATACTGCAAATATAATAACATTTTAAAGAAACTATGCCCACTTTGCACGGTTGCACATGACATTGCTTAAAATGACATTCTCTTTATGTGACATATTTTTAGATGAAGGAAAATTCTCATATGATTCATTAAAAATGTCTGTCAAGTCCAACATCATCGAACTCATCCCATTTAGCTTTATTTTATCATTGGTACCTACAATATGTAAATAAAAACAATATTTTCACATATTACTTTAAAACATATAATGCAATGCTATGCCAGATCTACAATTACAGTACAATTACAGATTTAAGTTTTATTAAGAATATTGAAGTATATTTTTTACCATATAAACATCTCTTCTGATTGATATGTAATTCATAAAATTTCTGGAATAAAGATACAAAAATTGAAATGAATTCCCATAACTTGTTGAAACATTTTTTGCTTACTTTAAAACTTCTATTTGTCTTAAAATGTGTTCACATAAATGAAAATTCTGTGTTATGTTTTTAGACATTAAGCTAGTCAATTTTTTATTAGGATTATCTATTTGTATAGCACACAATTTCCTTCCTTTATATTTTACAATACGATGTAAAATATGTATATATTGTATTACAAAATAAAATTTAAACTCATTTTGCATTAGTTTTACTAAAGGAAATATGTACACTGTTGAATTTAATTTATATTTTAATAGTATTTATCTTGACGTTATTCGAAAGGTTATAATTTATTTTGAAATAGTGATTTTTCTGTCTGTCTTCTAATATTTTTTAAAGTTTGATCAATATTAACTGAAAATTTTCTAGTTTCTTGATAGATTTTTTTTTCATCATAAATATCAAACTCAGACTAAAATGCAAAATACTTTTCTTTATGTTAGCAAAAATATAAAAAATGAAAAATTGTAACCCCAGTTTTAATCAGAAATTTTTTTTATAAAAATTTAAAATCGCCTTTTAAAAATATAACATTTTACTGAAAAAAGAAAGAAATTACAAAAATTTTCTTATAAATGTTTTGGAAAATCATTTTTATTTTTAGAATGTAATGGTACATGAATGTCTTTCATAAATGTTACTTTGAACATTTCTACAACATATTTTTTCACTGTTGTGGCTACGTATTTTCTCACTTATACATTTGGTGATTTTTTTTACTTTCATAAGTGCATTTGAATAAGTAATATTCATTTATCCTTTGGAAATATTTAATGTTGTTGCATTTCAGTAATGTCACAAAGTTTAACCAACAATCATCTAATATTATTATGGTATTTTTGTATGAATTGGTTTCTTTAAACAGAAAAATTTTCATGATTAAAGATATGTAAATTGCAATAATTTTGAAATAAACAAGTTTTATTAATAAGTAGTAAGATGCTTTTACAACACAACACAAACCACATACATATGTAAGAAATATTTTATTTAATATTATTATTCATATCGTACCTCAGTGATTCTCAACCTTTTTATGGCTATGCCCAACTTAAGCTACTCTTAAAATCATATCTCTCTTTCCCCTTCCTCATGATATGACTTATTATTTAAAAAAGTAACTCTTTCTTGTGATGAATAGCTGTAAAATTCTTAAATAAGCTTTGTAAGAACGCAATCATAATAATAATTTAAACAATTGAAAGGATATTTGAAGAACTAGGAAAAAAATCAGTACTAAATTGTAAAAAATAATTCAAATTATATGAAAAATAGCAAAAACAATTTCAAAACATATAAAAAAAATCTATAATCCACAAAAAATAACTTTAATTGCAACTTTTTTTTGTAATACTTTCGTAATTTTAATTCCCAATTAGACATTTCACATATTTTTGAAGTAAAAATGTATTCACATTACTTTTAGATATAGTACAGCACCAATCAGCCAAACCTGTTGGGACCAAGCATATCATGGATATATAATGTACTGGCTGTTAAAATCTAACGTCCACCCAACCAATCAGGGATCTCTTTGCCTGCTGTGAACCCCACCAGAGTAAGATCGGCAAGCTCAGAGGTCAGAATAAGATGGCGAAACTACGCAGGAACTCCAAATGCTTGTTTGACTCGTTTTCCAATGTTTTGTGATCAACTCATAAAACTGCTACAGAAAGCAATGGAGAAAGCAGTAATCTAGGCTTATCAGTTCAATGAAAGGGGGGGGGGGGGTGATATAAAGAAAAACTTACTAAGACAAAATTGAAAAAGACAGGGGAATTTTTCATTTGAAACAGGTTTTTGTCATAACAGGTAGCGCAATTCTAATACAATGAAATCTGCTTAGACGGAATCACATGGGACCAAACGAATTCCGTTTTAGACAGATTCCGATCTTACAATAAAGGTGCAGATTCCCAAAATCTCGAAGGGCCCAGTGACTTCTAAACCCAAAAAATCCAGTGACCACATTGTGAAACAAATGAATTTAAAAAAAAATAGTGTTTATAAGGGGGGGAGGGAACTAAAAAAAACCCCTCAGGAGTTCAAAGTGAAAAATTTGAAATTGGATGTATGACATGTATGTACATGGGTAATGATATTAAATGAGACGAAGGATTACTAGTTTTTGAATATTTAGCAACATGTAATGAGCTGACCGCCTATGAAAAAAAACATGTAATTTTTTTCTTTTTGATCTTAGTTCTGTTTATATATGTTTTTGCACTAAATATGTAACAATTTGTTCGCGTGACATTAATTGATTTATGTACTTGAAACTATAGTATATAATTTATTTAATAAATATTTCAACATTAAAACAAAAATTCAATATTTTAATTTTTAATAAATTTGATATAAAAAGGTTAATTCTAAATTAGAATATAAAGTGTGTAATATGACTGAATGAATTTATTATTGCTGTTGCGATTCATTACTATGAATTTTCAAATTAATAAACAATAGTGCTAATTTTGTGTAATATTTCAAATGAAAATATGACTATTTCGATAAGTGCAAAAGCTATTTTTAAAAAAAATATATCAAAATTGGTGTTTTGAAGCAATTTTTCAGCACAGACAAAGCGAAAAAAAGGTCCCCACGAGACATTAATCAACATGACATAAACCAAAATGAAATTGCAATGCATTTATCGAACAATAAAAAACGACATTCCATTCTAAAGTACAATCTGCTAATTTCATGCTTTATGTTTAAGAATGAGTTTGCAAATGTCAGAAAATTTGTCACTGTTAAACAAATTTTTTTAGGAAAGGGGGAGGGTATGTTTGGTTGGGTTGATTTTTGACGGCCGATTTATCTACTCGAGGGATAGGCCAGGGGGAGAGTGCCCTGTGTGGGAATCTTTCTAACGGAGCCTAACCCGTATTTACGATTGGAAATCCAAGGTTCGATGAAAACTCCGAACGATTAGGCCGACGGGCGCGATTGAGTTCGAACCCAGCATCCCCCGTCTACTAGCTTCGAGAGCAGAACCTCTCGGCCACTGGTGGGGCGGGGGGTGGAGATTAAGTATAATCTACTTTTAAATATACTGTTGTACAGGGCTTGCCTTCACCTTAAAGTTAAAATAAAACGGAATTTAGATCCCGTTAGGTGCAGGGCATAGTGCAAACCTTTTTAAGACCCAATTTATTTAATTCTTTATTATGTTTTTCATGTAGAAAAAAACGTTTTTTAGTCTCATCGGAGGTCCCTATAATTGCGGGGCCAGGCTGCATTACACCTGCCACATCCCTTTGCTGGTGTCCTTTTTTTTGTATTACAGAATATGTGAAAATATACCCATAACAGTATGTGTTTACCTAAAAGTGCGAATTACATGAAAAAATATTTTTATATATTAAATACTCGTAAGAATCGTTAAAACATTTGCAATTCTAGACTTCGGGTAACCTTTTTCAAAAAAGCAATGAACACATTAATTTCAAAATTTTTATGCCTCCTGAAAATTCATCATAAAAGAATAATAAGCATCAAATACATATTAAAAATAAAGTAAAATATATATTGTGGCGAATTTTGAAAATCATTGAAATATTTTTACGATTTATCTTCGCAATTTTTATGCTGTTCTAAAAAGATATTTTATGTGTAAAGAAACAAAATAAACTTATAATAAGCATTAAAATTTTCAATTGGGAAAAGAATAAATAAAAGAAAATTTTCAAAATCCATACGATACAATACAGTGTTCACATATTCAAGATTAAAAAGATGACGTGACATTAGCAGCAATAGTAAAAAGTAAGTTCTGGGATATTTACTCATTGTTAATTTAAAATGCCTTATCACATATGAACAGCTACTTTGAAATTTTCATTTAAGGATGTTCTCAAATCCAAATTTGTCTACTTTCTGACGCATTTTTTAATTCATTTTGTTCGCAAACGCATGGAATGGGCAGTTGCTCTTTGTCAAAAACTATGCAATCAAATAGTTTTTTTCCCTTTTTTAAAATCTATTTTTGATCATTTCCTAGCATGTCCAATTTCTATTTTTTTCTATTTCATTACATTTTTCATTATTATTTAATTATTTATTTTTCAGCCTGGAACAAAATTTATTTTACCAATGACCATCTGTTTTCGTTCTCTGACTGACACTCAGAAATCCCAAATGACTGAAATGTTTTGCTCCATGTTTAACTTTTTGCCTTTTCAATTTGTATTTATATTCATAGTATGATGAAATTATAAATATTAGTGTCCTTATTTGGAAAAACGTGCGAAAATATAATTTGATAAAATTACAACTTTATTAAAACGTGGTAACTTCACTTTGAGTTGTCATCTTTCACAATTTGTCCACCCGTCAAGAAAAACAAACTGGCCGTGCCATTTTACTAAAATCGTTTTGAGCCCACTCAATATTTTTGAAAATTTGGAGTCACTGTTATGTGTGATTCATGTCTCATGGGGACCTTTTTTTCGCTTTGTCTGTGCTGAAAAATTGCTTCAAAACACCAATTTTGATATATATATATTTTTAAAATAGCTTTTGCACTTATCGAAATAGTCATATTTTCATTTGAAATATTGCTCAAAATTCGCACTATTGTTTATTAATTTGAAAATTCATAGTAATGAATCGCAACAGCACTTTAGATTTTAATTTAGAATTAACCTTTTTATATCAAATGTTAAAAATTAAAATATTGAATTTTTGTTTTAATGTTGAAATATTTATTAAATTATATACTATAGTTTCAAGTGCATAAATCAATTAAGGTCACGCGAACAAATTGTTACATATTTAATGCAAAAACATATATAAACTGAACTAAGATCAAAAAGAAAAAAATTACATGTTTTTTTTCATAGGCGGTCAGCTCATTACATGTTGCTAAATATTCAAAAACTAGTAATCCTTCGTCTCATTTAATATCATTACCCATGTACATACATGTCATACATCCAATTTCAAATTTTTCACTTTGAACTCCTGAGGGTTTTTTTTAGTTCCCCCCCCCCCCCCTTATAAACACTATTTTTTTTTTAGTCATTTGTTTCACAATGTGCTCACTGGATTTTTTGGGTTTAGAAGCCACTGGGCCCTTCGAGATTTTGGAAATCTGCACCTTTATTGTAAGACCGGAATCTGTCTAAAACGGAATTCGTTTGGTCCCATGTGATTCCGTCTAAGCAGATTTCATTGTATTAGAATTGCGCTACCTGTTATGACAAAAACCTGCTTAAAACGAAAAATTCCCCTGTCTTTTTCAATTTTGTCTTAGTAAGTTTTTCTTTATATCACCCCCCCGCCTTCCCCCCCTTTCATTGAACTGATAAGCCTAGATTACTGCTTTCTCCATTGCTTTCTGTAGCAGTTTTATGAATTGATCACAAAACATTGGAAAACGAGTCAAACAAGCATTTGGAGTTCCTGCGTAGTTTCGCCATCTTATTCTGACCTCTGAGCTTGCCGATCTTACTCTGGTGGGGTTCACAGCAGGCAAAGAGATCCCTGATTGGTTGGGTGGACGTTAGATTTTAACAGCCAGTATATAATGTAGCTCAACCTCCAGAAAAGTGATGCAACTCTCAAAAATTCATTTTGTGTTTTATTCCACTAATAGGTCTGTCATGGTACTTAGTCTTGCCCTTGCTACAGGAAAGGTTTCATAAGTGTAGTTATCTAGAAAATCACTTTATTATGCTATATGTCTGTTCATGACCGCAGAAGGTGGAAAATTGTGTAGGGTACTAAAATTCCCAAATCCAACCCTTCAAATATGTCTTCATTCTTTGGGATTTTAAGCTTTTATGTACATTTTTACTGTTGCATGCAAAGCTAAGTGTTATTATTTCACTTTTATAGTAAAAACATGCGAATCTTCTTTTGCCTCTTCTGTGAAATTTACTTTTGTCAAGATGTGTCACTTTTCTTGTGGGTGAGCGATATAAGATATAATCAAGACTTATTTAATATGTGTGTATGTAATATTAACAACTAGCGTTACACTTTATCTAGGCTTTAGATTGGCAACTGCAAATGTTTAGATTATTTTTTACTCTTACTCTTATACATTATAAGAGCTAAAACACACCAAGATTGAGAAAATCCAAGTGATTACATCCTTTCTATGAAATATTAAAGTTGCAACAGAAGTTTCAACTGTTCATACTGCAGAGTTGTCAAGTCTCTGACTTTTTGCATACGAGTATTTTCTTAGAGAAAATGTTATTTTAAATTGCAGACCGTTCTTATTAACTAAAGCATTTTCTGTACTAAAATATTGGTATCCAAGAAGCCAGAGACTTGGCAGTTCTGATACTGTCAATATTCCCTATGTTATCATGATTTCATAAGATAAGAAAAGTTTTGTTTTTCTATTATAAGAAACGTATTCTTGTTATTTTGACATTTACTGTTATTGAAACAATATTTCCAGTGCCCTCTTTCTTTTGAGCATGAAGATCAAACTGTAATGTCCATGAAGCCAATTATAAGTTTCCCTTAGCGGTTGGCAGATTTTATAAAGAGGATCATTTTCAATGGTTTCTCCATGTAAAAGTGACCTCACTTATTTAGAAGTCCTTAAATTAGAGCATGGATGCCACTTTTCTTCTTTTTAGGTGCATTTGTAATTATATAAGTACTTAGCACCTATAGTCGTCGTTCAGTCGTCCGTCCGTCTGTCTGTCCGCCTGCATATAACAGAGCAAAAACTACCCAACCGAATGGTCTGAAATTTTAAATATATAATTGTTGCAAAATTTTGTCGTGTCATTTCAAACTTTATGAAAATCGGATGCATAGTTTAATTACAGGGACAATCAAAAGTTTTCCGTTACATTACAGCCAATGGGAAAAAATTATTGCAAGTGCATTTTAATGATGTTACAGCCTTCAGAATGGTCTGAAATTTTAAATATGCTAGTATCCGTCAGACCAAAATGTCAGAGCATGGAGTCGTATAAACTTAACACTTAAATTTAAAATTTTTTTTAAAAAGTTTAATTTTCATGATTACTGTTTAATAGTACAAAATTAAATTTGAAATAACACCCATTGAATACTCATTTTCCAGTGTTTAATTGAGTCATCAGTTGCCTTAGGTAATTGCTCAAATGCTAATTTGTGGCTAATTTGTGTAATTTAATAATCAACAAAATGAACCATTATAGCTGGTGGCAAGTCTGGGGGTTGAAATTTTGGGTCATAGACAGTATCTTTTACTGTACTCAGTCAATCCCCACTCCATCCAGATATTGGTATGTAACATAACTCTACATCCAACTGATGAAAAAAGTCCAGCCTAAAGTCCAAACACGTGATCATCTTTACTACATCTTACTTTTAATTATTGTGGTCTGCTAACATTCTTGTCATTGACCACTTTGATTTAAGAAGTACGTCTTGATTATGTTCTTTCGCTTGCTTGTTTTTGGAAAAAAGACATATAGCATCTTGAAATCATTCAAGTTGAGTCGGAAGCAGTGTAGCTTTCCACCATTGCATAAGGGATGAGAGTAGTCTGAAACTTGACTCATGCAAAGCGAATATAGAGTCTTTCGAAACTGTCTTTGCTGATCATCATTTTGTCTCAATGAGTTTGTTAATGTGAAGCAATTTTCAAAAGCTCTAAGCACTTTTTGTCTGCAAAAAGCCAAAATGTATTTTATAGAATTTCTCTTATATAGAAGGATGTCTTTTACGCGATGTAACTACCTAATACCTCCAAGGCAGGGGCGTAGCTACCGTGGAGCAGTTGGAGCAAACTGCTCCAAGCGCACGAATCCTAAGGGCGCAAAATTAGAAAGATCGAAATAAAGATTTGTAAAAATATTTGCCTATTTTTTTCATTATTAATGAGAAATTATAAACGAATTCTGTTACAACCGGCATATTTCTATGATATTTTACATTCTGTTTAACCCCAATTATTTCGATTTAAAACATGTTTTCATACACAGTTTAAAGAAAGTACTTCTATTTGCGGAGTTTTAATTTTAATTCACAGCCTCAAATAACTTCTCCAACACCATTTCAGGACGTCGGATTTTTTTTTCCTGTGACTTTTTCGTAAACGACTGTTGGAGATTTTCAAATCTTAAAGTACTCAAAACTTATTTACAGAGCTGTCATCGGTAACCTTATTGAATACCGCTATTCCCAAACAATAATCTTCCTGGTAAATTTCTATTTAACAGTATGTTTAGATGCGATGACTTAACTATTTAGTTATTTTACGATTTGAAAAAAAAAAATAATGTGACAAGTAGAAGAAAATTATTAACCATTAAAAAAAAAAAAAAAAAAAAAAAAAAAGCAATTTAATAAATTACAACGACCATTTGGAAAATGATTTTTTCGAAGACTAAAATTTAAGACATAAAAAATCGCACGGAGTTGACCATATATTACGTACGCCATGAATTAAACATTAATAGTGTTATTACACGTAAAAATTGCAAGAAAAAAAAATCGCCTGCGACCAATCAGATTTCTTAAAACTTACGTTGTATTATCCACGAATAGAATTACAAACAATTATTGGTACTTCTATGTATCCACCTGAAACTTACGTATTATCCAAGCATTTCATTGGCTGTTCGGGAAAGGCTTTTCCATCGTCAGATTTCTTGGAAATCTGACGACCAATTTTAAATGAAATTTCATTCTTAAACTTCTAAACATCGCACAATATTACTTTTTACACCGCCGTATAGAGAAAAAAATGTGCTTTTAAATGCAATTTGTTTGAAAGCTGTATCTCAATTTGTTTCTGAGTTAATTTTTTTTAGTAGTTTTTATTGTTTTTTTTGTCATAGTGGCAACAGAAGTATCCATCTCTGTAGAAAGTAAAGGGAAATACAGATTACTGTATAGACCAAACAGAAAACGAATAAAATGCGGATTAAACCAATAAAAAGCTTCAGATATGCTTTTGATTTCCTACCCTGACGAGGACAATAACCATTTTTCTAAATGGTTAAAAAAATGAAAATTTTAATCTTTTTTTTTTTTTTCTTTTATTTTGTGGAAACTAAACATGCATCAGTGCAGATTACAAAAGATTTAGGCATATTCCACATCAGCCCATGACGACAAAAATTAGATATGGGTTGAGCGAGGAGCGGCAAAATAATTTTTGCGCATAATGTTTTTCAGACTTTGAAATAATGGTAAATCTCAAATGCAGAATTGATAAGCATTTTCTTTCAAAAAGAGAGAAAAAAAATAAGTATGCAATTCAGTGTTCCTTAGGACAACTACTTTTTCTGAAAAATATTTTTCCAGATTAAACCTTATTTAATCGCAGAATTTTAGGATCAAATAAAGGATAACATTTCCGAAAATAATAATTTGAGTTTGCTGAGGCCATAATCAGGCTCTGCCCACAGACCACCACCATCTGATATCGCACAATTAGTAGTCAATGAATTTTGGAATAATAAAATGAAAAAAAAATCTGGAGTTATACCACTCAACTTTCCGAACAGTTTACAGAAATACTGTGTGTTCAAAACAGTATAACAGTGAATAAAAACTTAGATCGTAATTTCCTGCAAAGGTGATATATTTCCACTGGTGATAAAGACCTCGTGTTTTAAAAAAAATGCTATATTTCATTCATAAAGCTTAAATATTTTTCTAATGGCATAGTTTTTAACAAATTTTCATTAGGACCATGCTTAAACAAGGTCTATAAGTAAAAAAAAAAAAAAAAGAAAAAATAGGATTGTACTAAATTAAGTCACCTCCTGGCATACTCAGAATAGCCCGCCGGGCAACCGAGTAAAGCTGCGCTCTCCCTGAGGTGAAACTAATAATTACAAAATTTGCTACAAGCATTAGATTTGAACAGTCTTAAATTATTTAATAATTTTTAAAAAGTCACTTTTTTGAAGCATTTTTTTATTAATGATTTTTTTTCTTTGAAAATTAGAATTGATTTTTTTTTTTTTTTTGGAAGTTTCTTCGTTTCAGAGGCCATACGTCGCCTGTATTTCAAAATATATAGACGGTTCTCTTGTTTAATTTTTTTTGTAAAATCATTTATTATGTATTTGATTGAAATGTGTAGGTTGCGTGTATTCCTACAATGCTGTGATTGTGATTTAATCTATAGAAATTTTTATTATATTGTTTTTCGTGCTTGAAGCACAAAAATATTTTTTACAAATATTTTCGTCAAAAAAAGAAAAAAAAAATCAAACATTTTTTGTTGTTGTTTCAATGATTTTTATAAATGTGATGATCAGAACGGTGTATTGCTCTTTTGTATATACGTTAAAACAGGACTGTTCAACCCTTTGAATGTTCTTTGTGCGTCCCGCTCATTATACCCTGTTGCTAAGGATTTTTTTTAAATACAGTACATTCTGCCTAAGGCAGATTCTGCATAACACGAAATCTGTCTTGATAGAGCTTTAGACAGAGTTTACTCTATAAAATTCTAAATAAAATTTTAAATACACTTTGCTTTAAAATCAAATATCCACACGTTTCTTATTATTACTACAAACTTTAAGATTTTTTATCCTCCCGCTGCAAAAATAGTTCAAAAGGGGTTTAATTAATCGTTCTTATTTAGTATTAAAATTCTTCTATATCTATACTTAGAATCCGACCCTAGCCATTTGCAAGTTAATGTTAAACCAATAGCAAAGTTCTTTGCAAATTTCTCCTTTTTGGTATTCTTAAATATATATATATTTTTTTTACATTGAATATATGAGGTCGATGTCTAAACGGTTATCTTTATGCTGTTTCGACTTTTTTTTTTAATGTCTAAGAACGCTTTCAAATTCGGATCCAGTTCCGAAATTGAAAGCATCCCCAGAAAAAACTGAAATGGTAAGGGTTATTATTGATTTCTACTAGCAATGTGGTACAATAATGAATTTCTAAAATGTTACGCCTACCATAAATCCAATGTCTGCGTATTTCACAGTAACCGAGTCCGACCCTGTGTGCAGTAGCGGGTCCTCAGGGATTCACAATCACTTTTCTACCATAATGCAGATATATAAAATCTGATCTCTTTTAACCTTGAAATTTTCTAAGATTAAACAAAGAGATTTTTTTGTGTGAAATTATTAGTAGTAAAGTGATTGTGAACCCCTTGTCGATCCGCCACAGTCTGCCTGGTGAAATGCTGTATAGGTGAACGTAATCAATAAAAATAATTTAATTGAGATATAAGAGAAAATATTCATCAGTCACCGTCACAGAATGGTTGAAAAACAGCTTAGATACTAAATCCGTCGACCGAAAATTAATACAATTCTTGCGACAGATTTATAACATATCTGCCGACATTATCAAAAACACACCAAATTTTGCTCTGGAAGTCTGAAAACGTGAGGAAATTCTAAGATACACACATACATATTGAATCATTGTAAAAATTGTGAGAACGGATTCAAAAGTATCTGAGAATGTAAAAATATACAATTATTTTCATTTATTTTTAGTGTGATTACAATGCTTTCCTATTTCCTTCCTTACATTGTATATGTGTATGGAAAGTAAAAATTGTAATCTTGAGAATTATATAAGGGTGTCAGTTTAGGTTCTCGCTGCAGGGCGGCCAAAATATTTCATTTGGGGAGAATAATAAACTGAAATCGTCAAATTGCAACAGATGTTTTCTTTCTTTCGGCGACACTCTCAATGATGTTGTTGTACGATTAAACCTTTTCTGTGTAACTCATTATTTGTGTTTTTATATTCTTAGTGTTCCATGGCGAATAAATTACTACCATTATTTGAATTGGCTAGTTTTTCTTTAGTGATTAGCTAAATTGCTCAAATTAGACAAAAGCCAGTGAAAACACCGGTGTCAACTTTTATCGTTGTCCATTGGTTAACTTTCTAAACCAGTAGCTGTAGAAATATAGTTCCAATACAATAGACGCCCTAAGATCCGCAAACGCCTAAAATAAACACATTATCACAGATGTAAACAATGAAACTTTCAATTAAGATTTATTGGCAAAATTACAGAACTTTTTAGTTTTATATTATTCCATATATGTATTTAATATGTATTTCTCGATAATATGACTGAACTCATGGTTTTTCATGAAGGAAATATAAATTTATTTCTGAAAAAAAATCAAGATATTGCTGGTATCACTGGTAATCACAATCTTTTTACCAAATATATTTATGTATTAATCAAGTTTTTTTGGTTATTAAGACTGTCTAAGCCTGAAATAAAACTCCCTTACTTTATGATTTTAATGTGAATTTACCTTTATGAGGAAAGTTTCATTGAATAATTCAAGGAAAATGTGTCTCAGTATAATAAAATATGCACATTTAATTACACATTATTAATTATTTACTTCATCTTCACTTTTAATATTTTTTTTAATTATCTTATATTTATCATTTTAGTTTATTACTTTACTTAATTATTTTAATATTTCACTATATTGCAAGAATTCATTATAATTTGGATTTCATTATTACATTCAAATTAAAGTTTAAAAAATGTAAACAAAGCAATGACCAGTAATCTGCAAAATTCTAAAATCTGCACATCATCTGGTCCCAAGCTGTGCAAATTTGAGGGAGTCTACTGTACTAAAAAAGTTTCAAATCGTTCTTCATCCCCTTAAAAATAATTTATCTCAAAATAGTTAATTTTTTTAAGTTACGCGATTTACATTTTTATTCGGTCCCTAGGTTCTATACGTTATATTTAGAAAAGCTTCTCTGTATTACGTGTAAAATAATAAAATTTTCCCTTTTGTATGACTAAAACTTATTAAGTTATAATACTTCGAATTATATGAATTTTATTATTTTCTGGTGCTAAAAACAGAAAAACGTGTTTCATCCATATGCGAAAAGTAAAAAAAAAATCTTGACAATAGTGTTTTTTTTATTAGTATTTCTACAATTCTTTGAAACCCTTGAAAGGAAAAACATATTAATGGCGGCAGATTGTATTGGCCAGTTGGCCGATTTAAAACGAAACTCCCGCCCAATTGGCCGAAAATATTGGTAGGTACTCCATACTTAAAGAATTATAATTCATTTCACTATTCATTATGTATTTTTAATAATTTGTATTTAATACGTGTTGAACTATTAAATACGTCTGACTTTCAAATAAAAGTAAAGTTTTAAATCGAATTAAAAATGGTATATGGTATATAAATTTTAAAGTAAAAAAAAAAAAAAAAAAAAAAAAAAAAAAGATGCGCATAACTTTTCGAGTGAGAAGAGGGCGCACAAACTTTACTTGCTCCAGGGCGCTGAATTTGTAGCTACGCCACTGCTCCAAGGATTTAAACAAAGTACCTTTGCGACATCTTTGTTCAAATTCAGCCATAAGACGACAATTGAAAATGCGTCAATAAAGATAAATAATACTGTATGCATGCTGAGCTGTAGATTTCTTTCTGCCTGACTTTTTAAATCAGCGAACTATTTAAAACACGGTGGTTTTTTAAGCACTGAGTGAATTAACTTTCCTTCGACATTAAGCACAGCAGTACTTGTGCCAAAAGAATGACAGCTTCTGATCCTAACTGCTCTATGATTGTTTTACTAATTTCTTTGATTATCCTACTTTTTCCAGCTCTTGCTTTTCCAATAATAAAAGTTGACTTAGGAAAAATTGTAACTTTTGTTTGCAATGACGAAAGCTATTCTGTGCATAACTAAAGTATTTTCTGCTGCTCATCTGTAAATCTGGTGTCAGAATTATCAAAATTTTCATGCAGGGTGATTTGTTGTTCTTTGAAATAATTCAGAAATGTTAAAAGTAAAGAGAATTCATTTAATAAGAGAGTCTACGGTAAAGAGAAAGAATAACCACCGGGGATGTGTTGAGCGATTTTGATTTGTTTAATGTAGCTCCGATCTTTGAGACAATCAAATTTGGAACTGGATCTATCGAGCTAATGGCAGAAAACTTCAAAGACTTGCATGTCTGGCATAGCCTAGACTTATTTTATGGTATAAGGGAAAGGTTTGTAACATGTATGTAACGCGCACACATGGGTAATCTGCTATACTCCTCTATCAACTTGATACTTTTGTTCATCTGAGTTATTGTTATTATTAAAATATCTAGAAGGGGTGAGTTCGCGATTAGCGTGAAGCTAAAGACCCAGTATAAATATAAATAGTTATACCAAAAGTTTTTTCATTAATAATGAAAGATAGAAATTTATTTTCTTACCTTTCTGGTAAAGCAGACATACGTTGGTTTACTGGATGTGAAAACAAACTATATATTTTATTTATTTATTGGATGTGAAAAATATCTTCTTAGAATGATGGGAATGCGCTTGTACAGAAAAACTATTTAATGCACGACGATGTCTAGGTTACACGGACGAACACATACACACTAAAAAAAAAAGAATAAAATAAAAGAGTTAAGTGTGGGTACTATAGAAGTAATAACATTAAAATCCAGTAGGAGATGCAAATCTTCCATTGGACTGAGAGTTAACGCACTAAAATCCCGTGCGTCTTGGCCTCACGAAATCGGGCCTAGAAGTGAGAAGTAATAGGGGCCCACAAGAGTTAAAACAAAGTAAAAGAAACTTGAAACAATACAGTCTGCTTAATAAGCAAAAAGGTTCTATTTAAAATCAGTTTATCAGGAAATTTCTGTGGTGCTGCGATCTATTGACGCCTTTTCGAAACACAAGTCTTTTACACAATCCTTCTTTAGTTTGTGACCTTACGCTGCGATGACTCACGGAAGTGTCGCCATCTTGGAACATATTTCACAACTAAAAGAGACGCGTTGCACGTATCACGAAGAAATCGTCATTTCACAAGCGAAGCGATGTTTGACATAAAATTACTTACACTGTGACGTTTTCCAACACCCCCGCTTTTTATGTCAAACCGACGAGCGTAGAATGTTTAACTTGTTTCTCAAACACTCGAAATGAGGCTTAGGCAACGGCTTGGTGAGCACGTCTGCCAGCATTAACTTCGATGGGCAATAAGTTATTTTGATTATACCATTCTGGCATAGATGTCTGATGTGGTGATACTTAACTTCCACGTGTTTAGTCCTTGTCTGTGCCTTTTCGTTTTCGGTCAATCTTATGGCTGATAAGTTATCTTCGTACAACGTTACGGGTAGTTGTTGACGCAGTTCGAGGTCATTTAATAGGTCTAACAACCACGAAATCTCTTGACCTGCATTAGAGGCAGCGATATATTCAGCTTCCGTGGAGGAGAGTGCTGTGCAACTCTGCTTCCTCGATGACCATGCCAATATATTATTTCCTAATTTGAACAAGTTTCCAGTGGTGGATTTCCTGTCTATTCTGTCGTTTCCCCAATCGGCATCGCTATATGCCGTTAGGATCGGAGGTTTTGTTTTATCTATGACGAATTTAAGATCTTTGGTAGTAAGCAGATATCTAATTAATTTCTCGATAGCTTGCCAATCGACTTCCCTTGGGGATTCATTCCTTCTTCCCAGGATGTTAACGACTGATGCTATGTCGGGTCTAGTTAAAGTTGCAATGTATAGAAGCCCTCCTATAGCCTGTCTAAATTTTACGTTATCTCCCATTAGTTTCCCGTTTGGATCTAGATTAAAGTAGTTAGTATTCATGGGTGTATACGTAGGCTTACCATTTAACAAATTGAATTTTTCTGCGATTTGTATTATTTTGTGTTCCTGGTCTAACTCTAGATTACCGTTTGCCTTTTCCTTTATGTTTATGCCTAAATATTGTGTGACTTGACCCAAATTTTTGATTTCGTATTGCTTTGATAATTCAGTGTATATTTCGTGTGTGTCTGTTTTGTCTCCTGCGACTAAGATGTCATCAACATACACTATTATGTATGCGATTTTTCCATCTTGGACTCTTTTGTACAGACATTTGTCTGACGCGCATTCAACGAAATTTAGTTCTTTTAGAGATTTACTTATTTTTTGGTTCCATGCCCTAGCTGCCTGCTTAAGGCCGTAAATCGCTTTGTTTAAACTACAGACTTTATCTTCTTCCCCTTTTGTTATGTATCCCTCTGGCTGATGCATATAGACCTCCTCTTCTAAATCGCCATGTAAGAAAGCAGTTTTGACATCTAGGTGAGTTATTTTAAGATCTTTGTACACCGCTGCGTTTAAGAATGCTCGTAGGGTGGTATGCGCTACAACGGGTGCGTAGGTCTCGTCGAAATCGCTTCCATATTTTTGAGCATATCCCTTAGCGACCAATCTGGCTTTATATCGCTCTATAGACCCGTTCGCTCCCCTTTTTGCCTTAAACGTCCACCTACAACCTATGACGCGTTTTCCCGGGATAGGTTTTATTAATCTCCAAGTATTATTTTGCTTCAGAGAATCTATTTCCTCACTAGTGGCTTTTAGCCATTTATCTTTAGTTTCTGCGTCATTGATATTTTGTAGGTCTGTCCATGACTTTGGCTCCTGAATGTGACATAGGTTTGCGCTTATTCCATAACGGTTAGGTGGTACACCACGATTTTGTCTCTGCGATCTTCTCGGCTCAAGGGATGTGTCGGTCGGGGTGTTATTCTGATCATCGTCGCGCTCTTCTAGATCAATTTCAATATTATCTGCGGGAGTTTGTTCGATGTTTTGATTTTCTTTGGCGGGTATAATTTCCTCATCTTTTATACCTTCTTCGAAGAATTTTACGGTTCTAGATATTATAATTTTATTTTCACCCGTATATATCCTATAGCCCTTGCTTCTGAAATCATATCCCAACATTATTCCCTCGATGGCTTTCTCATCTAATTTATTTCTTTTAGGTTTGTCGACATAGGCAAATGCCTTACATCCGAATGTTTTGATGTTCGAGAGATCGGGTTTTCTTTTATGCCAAAGTTCATAGGGTGTCATGTTATTTTTGTTAGCCTTTGTTGGTAGACGGTTGATGAGGTAGGTGGCAGACATGACAGCTTCCCCCCAGAATTGCTTAGGTAACTTGGCGTCCGACAACATGGTTCTAGCCATTTCCACTATCGTTCTATTCTTTCTTTCTGAAACACCGTTCTGTGGGCTAGAATAGGGAACACTCAATTGACGCTCTATCCCGTTTTCTATCAGGCAGTTTTCAAATTCGTCACTGATATACTCTTTTGCGTTATCGGACCTGATTGCCTTTATCAACTTGCCAAATTTATTTTTTGTTAGCGCTATGTATTCTTTCAGTTTGATAACGGCTTCCGATTTATGCGCGATTAAGTATGTTATTGTGTACCTGCTATAATCATCCGTGAATGTTATAAAGTACCTTTTCCCTCCTATCGTTTCAGTATTCATGGGGCCACATATATCGGAATGTGCGAGGGTACCGATGTCTTTGCTTCTGTTTGTGGCTACTTTAGGGTAGGGCAGAGCGGAAAGTTTCCCTTCAATGCACTTGGTGCATCGCGTGTCATGTTTACATTTGTTAATTGTTATCCCATTGGCTAATTCATGATTAACAAGGTATTTAATATCATCAAAATTTTTGTGTCCGAGTCTTCGGTGCCACAATGAAATACAATTTGTATTGTTACAGAAAGTTTGAGTACTTATAGTATAGCCGTAATCATCTTCAGGGTTTAATACGTAGAGATTATCATTTAATTTAGCTGTCAAGATTATATTATCATCTTTGACAAATAAACATGCGTTTTTCTCGAAAATTACCTTTATATTATTTTCAGTGGCTTTCTTAACTGATAATAAATTGCCCTTTAGTTCTGGACAGTACAAGACGTTTCTTAGTGTAATGTAGTGGTTTTTGTCTGTTTTTATTTTTACGTCGCCCATACCTTCCGAATTAAGCCTTTTTCCATTAGCGATTGTTATATTCCCAAAATTCCCGGCTGTGAATGTAGCAAAATTTGTTTTTGCTGATGCAACGTGCCTGGTGCAACCCGAGTCAATGATATATGTGTTTGGATCTGTTGTTTGTGTTTGGTTAATTTTTACTGACTCAATTTCAAAATTGTTTTCCACTGGGAAGAGAGGAATGATCGATTGGTTGACCTCATCCTCTATATTTGATTTGCTGTTAAAGCAAAAATTCGAGGAGTCTGTTTTACTACCATTGTGCTGATTTTTGGGGTTTACCGAATTGGCTTTAAAGTTGGCATGGTTGTTAAATTTATTACTGTTATAATTTTCACTTCTTTGGTAATTGTTTTTCTGTTTGTTTTTCAATTTGTAACACTCTGAACGAGCGTGCCCATCTCGTTGACAGTAGCTGCAATATTTTTTGTTTCCTTTATTTATTATTTTGTATGCTGTGTCCCTTGGTCGTGTGCTGGTGTTTTTGTATTCGGTTCGATGAGAGTACTCGTCGATGAGTTTGTTTTTCACAAACTCGAGGTCTAGATCCTTTTCGTCTCTAGCCTCCATGCTCGTTATAAGAGGAGCATATGACTGAGGCAAGCTGCAAAGCATAAGAGCCACGATGTGCGAATCATTTATGAGCTCTCCAATGGCAGCGAGTTTGTCGCGGATAGTTAAAATATTGTTGATATGTAGATTTAAGTCTCCGCCCTCATTGAGCCTTTGCGAATATAGTTTCCTCAAAAGGAATAATTTGGATGATAAATTCGCCCTTTGGTGAACACTTTTTAATCTTTCCCAAATTTCTTTGGGAGATGTCAAATGTCTAATATGCACGATTTGTGTATTTTCAATGCACAAACAAATTATGGCTTTCGCCTTAGCCGCGTTTTTAGTGTATGTATCATCGGGTGTGGCAGGTGGAGATTCTGTTATATATTTAAATAAATCGTCTTTAATTAACAGATTTTCTAATTTGAAACACCAATGACTGTAATTATTATCATTTAGTTTCTCCACTGCCGTAATTTCTTTTGTGGCTGACATAGCGTGTTATTCAAGTTTTATAAATTCTTTGATAACAAATATATTTACTATAAGAAGTTTGTGACTTTCTTAAAATAATTTCTTAGAATATATTCATAAATATAAATAAAATGATCAGTTATTCACAATAATCAATCAATATTCGTTCACAATAATACTCTTTTTGCGATATTATATATATCGTTATTTATTCATGCACATTTATTTTTATTTTCATGTATATAGTTCAATATTTCATATCTCATATGTGCATCTTGTTCATCATTTTATCACAATCAGATAAACAAATTTTTATTACTGGGTTTTTTTTATTTTTTTTTTATTTATTTACTTTCCCCTTCAATTCATCTCTCATAATCTATTAAAATATCTAGAAGGGGTGAGTTCGCGATTAGCGTGAAGCTAAAGACCCAGTATAAATATAAATAGTTATACCAAAAGTTTTTTCATTAATAATGAAAGATAGAAATTTATTTTCTTACCTTTCTGGTAAAGCAGACATACGTTGGTTTACTGGATGTGAAAACAAACTATATATTTTATTTATTTATTGGATGTGAAAAATATCTTCTTAGAATGATGGGAATGCGCTTGTACAGAAAAACTATTTAATGCACGACGATGTCTGGGTTACACGGACGAACACATACACACTAAAAAAAAAAGAATAAAATAAAAGAGTTAAGTGTGGGTACTATAGAAGTAATAACATTAAAATCCAGTAGGAGATGCAAATCTTCCATTGGACTGAGAGTTAACGCACTAAAATCCCGTGCGTCTTGGCCTCACGAAATCGGGCCTAGAAGTGAGAAGTAATAGGGGCCCACAAGAGTTAAAACAAAGTAAAAGAAACTTGAAACAATACAGTCTGCTTAATAAGCAAAAAGGTTCTATTTAAAATCAGTTTATCAGGAAATTTCTGTGGTGCTGCGATCTATTGACGCCTTTTCGAAACACAAGTCTTTTACACAATCCTTCTTTAGTTTGTGACCTTACGCTGCGATGACTCACGGAAGTGTCGCCATCTTGGAACATATTTCACAACTAAAAGAGACGCGTTGCACGTATCACGAAGAAATCGTCATTTCACAAGCGAAGCGATGTTTGACATAAAATTACTTACACTGTGACGTTTTCCAACAGTTATATCGTTATTCGCGCAATTACTTGTATGCAGCTGGGCTATTTTAATGTGACTTTTCCACATAGAATTACGCTGAATAACTCTTTTCATCTCAATTGCTTTCTTTTAACCGGCATTTTCGAACCGTTTGTGTATAATGTTACGCATATAAAAATATGTACATATCTTAAAATGTGCACTACATCTAGGCAACAGGTTAAAAAAAATCACGGAATGATTTATGACTTTTAGTGAAGTTAATTCCTCACGAATTATCTTTTATTGTTGTATCCATTTTCCGATTATAAGCATAAAACTATATAGTCATATACATTAACGTCAAAATTTTCGCCAAACTTGGAGACATTTCGCCAAATTTGGAGACCAAAAATATGTTGATAAAAATGCAGTGAATTTGGCTGAAGCTGCCAAATTTGGCGAAATTTCCACTGAAATTCAGCACTGATGATTCTTCTCTAATCAGGTTCTTCGCATTTTAGCTTAGTATTTTACTGTAAAATTAGCTAAAATCTTAAAATCAAGAAATAAGCAAGCTAACTTTTCTTTACGCTTTTAGGACTTTTTTATTTTGTTATCTACATATTTCTGTTTTCAAGTGTACATCTAGGCCAAAAATGCTTATCTCATTCACTTCAGAATGTTCACTCGCATTTCAGTTGCAACCAATTCACTTACGGTGAATTTAAAAAAAATGAGTAATCTTCTGTAATTGGGACCACTACCAAATGGTTATATTTGCACATAAAACAGCGCTCACTAAATTATGAAATTTTCTACCAACCCGATTACGGAAATTTCCTAATACAAACATACATACCTCTGAATAAAAACATACATAAGAATACATACATTTAAGTAATACATAGATAACATTATATTTTTCTCGACTTCTTTTATTATCATTCGTTGCCATGCGGTTAATACTGAATCTGTTATAATGCAACTAACATCCAAAATCGTATTTTCCGTATTAGATTTCTTTTTATTTCTCTTAATTTAAAATTCAAAGTGAATCGCATCGATTTGGTAGGTCACGGAAAATGTTCACTTGCATTTCAGTTTCAGCACATTCATTTACGGTTAATAACCTTCTGAAATTGGGACCGCTACCAAATAGTTAAATTTGCTCATCAAACAACGCTCACTAAATTATGAAATCGTCTACAAACCCGTTTACGGAAATTTCCCAATACAAACATATATACGTTTTAATACATCCATACATAAGAAAAGATACATGTAAGTAATACATACATGACATTATATTTTTCTCGATTTCTTTGATTATCATTCTAAGCTATGCGGCTAATACTGAAATCGTTACCATGCGGCTAATAAACAAAATCGTATTCTCCATATTCGATTTCTTTTCATTTCTCTTAATTTAAAATTCAAAATGAATTGCACCGATTTGGAAGGTTACGGAGAATGTCCATGTGCATTTGAGTTGCAGCACATTCACTTACAGTGAATAATAATAAAAAAAAAAAATGAGTAACCTTCTGTAATTGGGACCGCCACATAATGGTTAAATTTGCGCATCAAACAACGCTCGCTAAATTATGAAATTGCCTACAAACCCGATTGCGGAAATTTCCCAAAACAAACATGCATACGTCTGAATATAAACATACATACATAAGAATATGTGGTGAGTCGCTCGTATAATATAATCACTCACTTAAAAACACTTTACTACCTTTATTCGTAGAACATTGATAAACGTCGATTCTGACACTCATCGTATTCGAACACACAAAAACGCAATGTAAACATTTTCGTCTGCGCTGCTATGACAACGGCTCTGGCCAGCTGCCATTCCGAACGAAGAATTTTCTCCCTTGCCTTTCTGCGGCTGCCACAGAGTATCCCCCCAGTGACGTAGGGTACCGAAGAAACGATATACAAGTGTATACTATTTTTTTTTTTTTGACTATCTGTGTCAGAATCCACGCTTGTGGAGAAAAATTACAAGGATATTTACATGAAATAAAATTGCAATATATAACAAAATATAGGCATAATGTGTAGTATGCAAAATGAACAATTTATCAACAATTTCAGTAAGTAATATAAGATGCCAGTTTTTTAGGAAAATGGACATGTCTGCCCGAACGTGTGACAGTTTTTGTTTGGCCAGGGTTACTGTTCGCTTTAAGAGAGAGTTTTAATTTAGAGTTCTCTGGAACAGTTTTCGTGGACAAGTCTGAAGTAGAAATCAAATGAGCTGGCTTCACTCGATCTATTGATACCGTAGACTTACGACCATTAAGCTCGATTGTTATAGTTTTCCCAGTTCTACTTAGGACTTTGTGAGGACCAGTATATGGTTGACACAATGGAGGTTGTACATGATCCACTCTTAGAAAGATGTGTGAACAAGATGTCAAGGAAGGGTGTATATAGAACTTCTCTTGGCAGTGAGATGATGTAGCAACTGGACTTAACTGCCGCATGGTGTTTCGTAGTTGCGTGACGAAGTTATCGTTGAAAGGTCGGATCTTGTATTCATCCAGCATATCACAGGGCAATCTCAACGTAGTGCCGTAGACAAGCTCAGCGCAAGAAGCTTGTATATCTTCCTTCACTGCTGTGCGAATGCCTAGTAAAACTATCGGTAATATTTCAGTCCACCTACTGGTTTCGTGAGCTTTGATGGATGACTTTAAATGTCGATGAAATCTTTCGATAATGCCATTCGATATCGGATGATATGCCGTTGTGCGGATCTTCTGTGTTCCCATCATTTTCGTAAATTCATCAAATATTGCTGATCGCATTTGTGGGCCTTGATCCGTGGTTATGAGCGAAGGGCAACCAAATCTTGATATCCAATGCTTTAATATGGCACTACAAATTGTTTTAGCTTGTGTATCAGATATAGGTACGGCTTCTGGCCATCTGCTAAATCGGTCAATCATCGTTAAAAGATAGCTGAAACCGTCAGATGGAGGCAAGGGACCTACGATATCTATATGTATTTGGGAAAAACGTGCATCAGGAAGAGAGAACGTGCCAAGAGGTGCTTTGGTGTGCCTCTGTATTTTTGATCTTTGACACTTCTCACAGCCACGAACCCAGTTTTTGATGTCTCGTTTCATATTTGGCCATACGTATCTGGAACAAATTAGTTTTGTGGTAGCTGCTATGCCTGGATGGGCTAGGTTGTGCAAATGTTCATATATCAGCCGACGAAAGAAACTAGGAACTAAGGGTCGAGGCGTACCTGTTGAAGTATCACATAGTAGGCTACAATCAGAAATGAGGCAAGGTTTCAATTCCAATTTGAGCAATGTACTATTATGCAGGTTCTGTAGCTCTGAATCATTTTCCTGAGCTTTTGCGAATTCCTCAAAATTTAAGATTGGAGATTTTGAAATAGAATCAATTTCAATTCTTGAGAGGCAATCTGCAACAATGTTTTCGGAACCTGGTACATGTCTAATGTCAGTGGAATATTGGGAAATGTAATCTAAATGGCGTGATTGCCGCGGCGAACATTTATGGGGATTTTGCTTAAATGCATAAATTAGCGGTTTTTGATCAGTATAAATTTGAAAAATTCTCCCCTCTAGCATGTGCCGAAATTTTTTTATTGCCGAATAAATAGAAAATAATTCCCGGTCATATGTTGACCAATTCCGCTGACTGTTGTTTAATTTCATGGGAAAAAATGCTAAAGGTTCATAACGTTCCTGATAAAACTGCATAAGGGTGCCGCCGATCGCGACATCTGAGGCGTCAACCCATATACTCAACTGAGCGCCTGGAATAGGGTGCCGTAAAAGAGCAGCCTGAGATATTGCATTTTTGGCAGCTACGAAAGCTTTTTCAGCATCTTCGTTCCAATTAAGGGGTTCTGTTTTAGGAACACGGGAACGAGATTTCTTTTTGTTTGTATGGCCTTCTAACAATTTCACTAAAGGCGCAAGTATGTGTGCAGCTTGATATATGAAAGACCTATAAAAATTAAACATACCCAAAAATCTTCGAAGTTGAGATAAGGTTGTGGGCTGCGGAAAATCGATTATGCATTTAACTTTATCTGGAAGTGGTTGAATACCATGTTCAGATATTCGAAATCCTAAGAAATCAATGGTAGGTTTACCAAATGTGCACTTGGATACATTTATGCACAAACCATATTTTGCTAATTTGGAAAATAGTGCTTTTAAATGATGATAATGCTCCTCGGCATTTTTAGAGGCTATGAGTATATCATCGACGAAAGCATAGACGCCTGGTAAATCACGTATTACCTCATCTATGAATCTCTGAAATTTTGCAGACGCATTGCATAAGCCAAATTGCATGCGTGTGCTTTCGAACAATCCAAAAGGTGTGCATATCGCTGTTTTGGGAATATCATCAGGATTGATTGGTATTTGATGATATGCTTTGATGAGGTCAAGTCGACTAAAAATTTTAGTGTCACGTAAATTAGCAGTAAAATCAGCTATACATGGTATCGGGTATCTGTCTTTTTTGGTTTGCGCATTCAAGGCACGATAATCACCTACAGGTCTCCATTCCAAAGTTCCCTTTTTTGGAACCATGTGCAAAGGTGATGCATAGTTGCTACGTGAAGGTCTTAAATGTCCGAGTTGTATCATATTTTGAAATTCTGTTTTAGCAATTTTCAGGCGATCCGGAGCCAACCTGCGGGGTTTTGCCACAACTGGAGGTCCTTTTGTTGAAATAAAATGCATTGTGTTGTGTTTGACAGGCTGATTGGGATCTGGTAATTTTGTAATAGATGGGAATTGTTTAAGAAGTTCATTATATATATTATCAATATTGATTGTTTTTACTGAATGAATTAATGCACATTTCATGTGACCTGTTGTTTCAAATTTTGTTTTTAAATCTCTTAGACATTTGTGGCGGAGATCTGGAACCAATTCGAAATTATGGAGAAAATCTGCTCCCAAAATTGGTGTACTAACATTTGCCACTAGAAAAGTCCAATTAAATTTTCGTCTTAACTTAAAATCTAGAGAAAGGGTTTGTTGACCATAAACATTTATAGGGGAAGAATTAGCAGCCAAAAGCGTTTGTACGGGTGGATTCCGTTTTTGTACATTGTTGGCAGGAAGGATTGACACGTCCGAACCGGTGTCGACAAGAAAAGAAACATTTGTAGTCCGGTCTCTAATGAACAGGCGACGTGACTGTTGAGGCAAAGAATAAGTCGCCTCTACTCTTTGCTGGTTTCGTTTCCCGCCCAAGAACACGGCTTTATGCATTTTTCTTCCCTACATTTTTTTCCAAATCGTCTATGATACCAACAGATACTTGAATGCCGATTATCACTATTACTTCGCCCTCGAGGTTTACTCCAGTTTCTGCGGTATGGGGACCGACCACGTGAAACAGCAAGCTGATCGATGCGCTTATTTAATTTTTCGATTTCTTTCAATAATTTACCCTCTATCGCCTGTTCATTCGAGCAGGACACGGCAATTGCAGAAGCTGGGGAAGGGGTAACTTCTGAAATACGATCTGAAATTTCCGCTGCTTTATGAAGGGTTAATTCAGAAACAGCCGCTAAAATTGTCTGAACAGAATTTGGTAATCGTTGCAAAAACAATTCTAACATTAAATTGTCTGGAACATTTAGGGATTCCGCGCGACGTTTCATACTACGTAATAAATCTGAAGGTTTCCGATTTCCTAGTTCTTCTCCAGACAAGAGCTGTCGTATCTCTTGCTGGGATGATTCACCTGAGCGCGCAATTAATTCCTTTTTTAAGACACCATAAGGGTCAGTAGCATCTGGTTGCATTAAAATATCACGAATGATTGATGCAACATCGGGTGGAAGATGCGAAACTATATAATTATATTTTGTAACAGATTCTGATATTGCCTTGGGGGTAGCTAAAGCAAATGTGCTTTCGCACATCACAAACCATAGCGCAGGATCTGATCTGTTATATAATGGAATTTGAACAGCATCGACACTAGACATGATTTATGGTAATAAATATATAAAATAGTACAATCAAACCAAAATAAATTCGCGAGTTAAATTTTTCTAATAAAATAACAGAAAAAATATCAGGAAAATGACTCAGAAGAACTTATCTGCTTTCCATCGAGCCGCTGTAGAACGATGTATTCTTTGAAAGATGAAGATGATCGGATAACATTCCAACTCATCTAGGAAGGCTGATGCTCTATATAAGAACAGTCCATGGTCACCATTGTGGTGAGTCGCTCGTATAATATAATCACTCACTTAAAAACACTTTACTACCTTTATTCGTAGAACATTGATAAACGTCGATTCTGACACTCATCGTATTCGAACATACAAAAACGCAGTGTAAACATTTTCGTCTGCGCTGCTATGACAACGGCTCTGGCCAGCTGCCATTCCGAACGAAGAATTTTCTCCCTTGCCTTTCTGCGGCTGCCACAAATACATACATATAAGTAATACATACATGACATTATATCAGGGTTCGTACGACTCCTGGAATTTTGCGACCAGGAAATTCTTCTGCACCGCTATTTTCTTACAGAAAATCTCTCCTTTTAAGAATGCAAAATTTCACCAGTTTAGCCTAGATTTCTTTTTCTATAAAAGAAATACTGGAAACTCTCCTGGAAAATACCCTGATCCGTACAAAACCCTGTTATATTTTTCTCGATTTCTTTGATTTATCACTCGTAGCCATGCGGCTAATACGAAATCCGTTACCATGCGGCTAAGACCCAAAATCGTATACCCCGTATTCGATTTCTTTTCATTTCTCTTAATTTAAAATTCAAAATGAATTGCATCGATTTTGGTAGGTTATGGCGAATAAAAGGTTCGCACTTAAAAAAAAAAGAAAAAGTGGTCCTTACGGACGTAGAAAGTAAAACTTCTGAAAGTCAATCTATATCTCAGGTCACAAATATTGACGACGCCATAACGATTCGGATGAGGTTAAAATGCATAATTTACAACAATGGAGCTAATGTTTTGTTTAATAACGAGATGAAACCCGTCGTATTTTGACGAAAGAAATTGTTTAAAAAGGAACTCCTACATTAGTTAATACTTACTCTCAACAAATATTATTCAATTCCTATTATTAGTTCACACTCTCCCTATATTTATTTATTTATTTATTTATTTATTTATCTTGTTCAAATTTTCAATCGTTAATAAAATACTTATTATTCATCCTATCAAGTCGAAATAAATTTTTTAAAACTTGTACTGGATGACAATTGATGTTAATACAGTTTTTTCAAATTTTAATACATTAATTAAATTTTAATTAATTAATTTTAGTTTTACATGGGAGACAAAATGGCGGCCGTTGGTTATTGAAGAATTTAATACATCTTCATATCTATAAGGGTGGTTACCATAGGGGGGAGACCCTGTTCTGTCGCCAAATACCGCCAACTTGGCGATATATCGCCAAATTTGGTGACCAAAATGAGTTGCCAAAAGTGATGCCAGCTTGGCGATATCTCTAATATTTCGCCAAATTCCCATAGACTTCTATTGTAAACGTACTTGCTTATAGAAAATGAACAAATTGAGATATTTTAGTGCAACAAAAACTAATATTAGCTTAAGGGATTATAATAAATTTTTCTTTGATAACCTAAGTAGGAATTGACTTTAAAAACAAAATTTTTATATTACTTGTTTTTGATTTAAAGTTACCAAAATACTAATTCCATAAACTTCGACTGTTCAACGTATTAAATTAAAATAGGTACTTCTTACAAGGAAGGTCTCCTTACTGGGCATACTCAGAATATTTTGAAAAAAATACCAATTAAATTACTCATGTATGTAATAAAGGATCAGTCAAATTTAGCGGCGGAATTACAGTAGAAAGTCTGTAAAAAGATAAAATACTTTCGAGCATTTGGCGCGAAAAGACGAAAGCGTCAGGCGATTTGGCGAGCAGCACTTTTCCTCGACAACAGCAAACGATTTTAATGCACCTGAAAATTGTTTGTTAATTGATTTTTAGAATGCGTGTAAAAGGTATTTAATGAATTTAAACATAAACAATGAGAGAGTTTAATAAATACATTTTTTCGTATTACATATTTATGTTGCTTGTTATTTAATTTTATTACTTTAAAAACAATATCGTACATAAAAAATATTTTCATGTATTTAAGCGTATTCCAAAATAAAAGCAAGATTCATTTAACAGTTATTCATTTTAATATCAAAGAATTCGCCGTTTCCACAGCAACAAAACTGAATCGACAGTGCTGAATTGTACTTAATTTTGAGATATTGAAACAGTTTTAATTTATTTTAATTTTGTTTTAATTCATGAAATTTGATATTTAACTTTCATTATAAATATATATATATATATGACAAAACTATAGTTAAATCAAACTAAAACTGACAAAACTAAAGTTATTTACATTAAATTTATTTAAACAAGTTCAATATGGAACATTTTTATCTTAAAGAGTATTCGACCTACAAAAGAATTTTTCGAAATTTCATTTCATCGCCAACCGATGATAAATCGCCAAATAAACGAAATTTTCATTATTTTTTTACGAAAGTTCTATCGAGGTTCCGCCAAAATTTTTTTTATAAACATATATATCGACATGAGAAGATCACTAGGTAATTTTTTCAAATTTTTCTGAATATGCCCGTATGGAGACCTTCCTTGTTAGTTATCCCGTCGACCAAATTACTGTCGCTAAATTGTAAGATTAAATGCCAATAATGGTTGCCATTAATGAATTAATTGTAAGATTGAATGCCAATAATGGCCAATAAAACCATTAATTCGACGTTTTATAAGTATTTTTATTAATGTTTTACTAAATTTATTTGTTCTTTCGTTATTTAAATTAAAAATTATTTCAATGTGTATAATTTGGCGAGTGGTTTTGGCGATTTTTATAATTTGGCGAAATTGGTCGACGGGATAACTAACAAGTAAAGATACTATAGTCCGTGGCGGCGAATTTCAATTTTTATAGCTCATTCGATTCGTCTTATCGAGCTAAATAATTTGCCACCTCGCATATCGGCTATTGAGTTTCAATAATGACAGGGGGCCGGGTCAAAGTTTAAAAATTTGCATAATGCAGGGCTGCAAAAGGCGACTATTTTTATATTTTATTGGCACCGCTATTTTAAGAGAAAAGTTTTATTGTATATTTCTCTTGCAGATGTTGTGACAGTGTAGTGTAGCCAGCGAGTGTGTAAAAGCTCCTGCTTGATATGCGCGATGCAAACTTACGTGCCACCGGATGGAGCCAATAGTGTGATGATGCCAGCATACTACGCACCTGACGATCCAAGGAATGCGAGTATGAGTCGTACGCCTTCTCAAATTTCTATTTCCTCTTGGCTATCAGATTATAAACCTAAAAACGGACTTGCTACTTCTGAAATTGTAGATAAATATGATAACGAAATTTACGGCCCCGGCCAAATTCTAGTTGATAATTCTTTGCATTTAATTTCTAATGTAGAAAAAATTCAAATCTACAACTTTATTTGTAGAAATAAAGAAGCAAACATGTACGATGCCCTCATTTTGGCCATTAATTTATATCGTTCGACTAAAACCTCTAATATATCTATCCCAGACGCTGCTGAAGAAGAATTTACGACCGTCGTAAAACGACGTAGGAAAAATTCCAAAAATTCAAATTCTTCAAAAAATGAAAATAATGAAAGAATAGTAAATCCTCCAGATAACTTCGACATGGATTCTGAAAAGGAAAGTACCGAACCAGATACGCGTAAAGTTAAAAAACCTAAACCAATAATGGTTTCAGGCATCGCAAATATAATCCAATTCACCAAAGACTTGTCACGAGGTGGCGAGATTGAGTTCGAAGCCAAAATCGCGGGTAGTTACCTTAAAATCTTCCCTAAAGACCTACGCAACAAAATGCGTATTATTGAACATCTCAAGCAAAGCAAAATTGAATTCTATATCATTCCTGATAGGAAAATCCCAATTAAAGCCGTTATTAGAGGCCTCCCAACATCAACTGATACTGAAATTCTAAAAGAAAACTTAACTTTTAAAGGATTTACGATTATAAAAGTCTCGCAACTTAAAAGCCCTAGAGAGGGGGAAAATCCTCTCCCTCTTTTCATGGTAGAACTCCCCAAAAGTGAAACCTCTTTCGAAATTTTTAACCTCAAAGCAATTTTCCAACTCCGCGTTAATATTGAGAAATTTAGAGTAGCCAAAAAGGCAATACAATGCCATAAATGTCAAAAATTCTTTCATATCGCCGCCAACTGTCACATGGATCCGTCCTGTGTAGGTTGCGGTGGTAGCCATTTATCCCCAGACTGCCCAACTAAAAAGCTCCTCCTGAGCTACCCAGACCACCCCAAAATGTATAAACTGCGATCTCGCACATCCTTCTAGTTATAAAGGCTGCAAAAAATTCCCCGTAAAACCACAATTCAAAAAATCGTACGCAGCTGCGACCTCCGGAACTGAAAACCCCAAGGGAAAAACGATGGAAGTCCCAAAAACTAGCAAAAATGCTGTAAGACCTAAAGAAAAAAATAAACCTCCCCCCCCCCAATTGAGCATATCTATGAACTTAAAGATTTGACTAATGAAACCCCTACTATAATTGATATAATTAGAAAAATTAAAGCCGAACTTGAGATCTCTCATTTCTCGAAAATCAGTAAAAAGCTCAGCAGCGTCTTGGATAAGATCTCTGCTAAAAATGATAATTTATCTAAATTATTAATCTTCTCTGAAATGCTATCTAATACTTCCAAAACGAACGAAAATACCGTTCAAAAAACTTAATTTCCTTCTGGAAAAAAAAACAAAAAAACAACTGTAAAATCTTTTTTATCTTGCACTTTTAAATCTATTTTGCCTTATTCCGAACGTTTTCCGTTCATTTTTACCTATAATGCGTAACTTTAAAGATTTGGGGAAAAAAAATTTGTATTATTTTTATAACTTGTAATTTTAAAATGTATGGTTCCTGAAAAGGGCTTTTTTTTTTAGATCTGGGGCCTCTTTGCCAGTCCGACATCGAAACTGTTGCGAAACTCTCCTTTTTCTTTATTTATTTTTAGTCCAAATTCAACTCTTGACATCTCTTTCATTGAAAACTTAAAATATCGTCTGTCTTTCACTCATTTTAACTTTTCTAGCTCTCCGAGAGGGCGGAGCCTCCGGGTCTCGTCCAATCGGAATTTTCCTGCATTTTGCTGTTTTACTTTTTCTATAAAGCGCAGAGATCTCTCTGCAGCACGGTGACCGTTTTTAGCCTGTTGTATAAAATCTGGCCTGTTGTATGAGATACAACAGGCTAAATCCGGCTAAAAACTCAGGCTAAAAGATAGTTGTCAGTCTATCGACTGGAAATTAACAGATCTTTTTAATACTCGTATAACGAAATTTAGAAACGATTGTGGATGATTAAAACAAAAGACATGAGTGTCTATTGCTCCAGGAGGTTATCCTTCTCCATAACGGACACACCCGATTAGTGGACACCTCTATTTAGCGGACATTTTTTCGATTACCATCTCTTAAATAACTGTACATTTTTTACTCTCAGTAGCGGACACCTCCAAATAGAGAACAAATTCTGCACTCCCGAGGTGTTCGCTATTCAGAGGTTTTACTAGTGAAACCCCCATAACGGACACACCCGAATAGTGGATACCTCTATTTAGCGGACATTTTTTCGATTATCAGCACTTAAATAACTGTACATTTTTTACTCTCAGTAACGGACACCTCCAAATAGAGGACAAATTCTGCACTCTCGAGGTGTCCGCTATTCAGGGGTTTTACTGTATATATTATTGATAGTTATTTTACAGGGCCGCACAAAAGAATAAGAATATATGAAACGAATATAAACTAAATTCGGGATTGGTAGATCGCTGCTGGTAATGTAATTTTAGGATGTCACCCGCAGCATGTTTTTAGGGTTTCCTTCTTCTGACAAAACCCTCCCTGTCTCACTCCTTTGTCTGTCTGTCTGTCCGTCTGTCACAGAGCCCGTTCTCAGAAACTATATATGTCGGAGACTTGAAATTTTGCATAATTATAGCTGAACCCCACACATCAAATGGCAAATAATACAATTTTGAAAAAGTCTAATATTTAACCCTCTGGGCTCTAACTTGCGAATTTTAAACAATTTTTCTAACTCAGCCCCTAATTAAGTTGGAGACTTGAAAGCTTGCATACTTATAGCTGAACACCTCACATCAAACGGCAAATAATAAAATTTTGAAAAAGTCTAATATTTAACCCTCTGGGCTCTAACTTGCGAATTTTAAACAATTTTTCTAACTCAGCCCCTAATTAAGTTGGAGACTTGAAATTTTGCATACTTATAGCTGAACACTTGCGATAACACGACAAATCATAACATTTTGAAAAAGTCATATTTAACCCTCCGGTCGCTAACTTCTGTATTTTAAGCAATTTTTCTAACTCAGCCCCTAATTAGGTTGGAGACTTGAAATTTTGCATACTTATAGCTGAACACCTCACATCAAACGACAAATCATCAAATTTTGAAAAAGTCATATTTAACCCTCCGGTCTCTAACTTGAGTATTTTAAGCAATTTTTTTAACTCAGCCCGTAATTAAGTCGGAGACTTGAAAGTTTGCATACTTATAGCTGAAGATTTGCGATAACACGACAAATCATAAATATTCAAAAAGTCTTATATTAGTATAGCACTTTGACCACTCTTTCTTATTGTGCACCATAGCCTTACATATTTTAGTTTCACTTTTTACCGCCAGGTGACGCCTGCCTATATCGGGTGCTATGGGCCCGATCATCTCGACTAATATATCTACGGATAGGTTGTAAAACGGGATTTCTTTCAGATACAGGTTTCATTTAGAATAGAGTGCGCCCCCTAGTTGCAAAATGTAGAACTAACATATATTTCAAAAAGATAAAGTGTTTTGAGAGGAATATTAAACGAAACCATCTGTGCGATCTGTGATCACACTTCACCAACTTGTTCCTTCAAGATGGTGCATTTAGCATTTATAATAGTTATTTTACAGGGTCGCACAAAAGAACACGAATGTATGAAACGAATATATGTTAAATGCGGGATTGGTAGATCGCTGATGGTAATGAAATTTTAGCATGTTATTACAGTCACCTGCAGCATGTTTATTATATTTTTAAGCGGGTTCATATAGCATTTATAGTTATTATACAGGGCCGTACAAAAGAATACGAAATACGAATAGATATTAAATGCGAGATTTGTAGATCACCGATTGTAATGTAATTTTATGATGTTGTTACAGTCATCTACAGCATGATTTTTCTTAGAGATGGTGCATATAGCATTTATAGTTGCTTTACAGCGCCGCACAAAAGAATATGAATATATGTTAAATACGGTTTTCGTAGATCGCCGATTGTAAGGTAATTTTAGAATGTTCTTATAGTCACCCACAGCATGTCTTTTCTTCGACATGGTGCATATAGCATTTATAGTTATTTTACAAGGTCATACAAAAGAACATGAAAGTATGAAACGAATATATGTTAAATGCGGGGTTTGTAGAACGCAGACGGTAATGTAATTTTATCATGTTGTTACAGTCTCCTACTTAATAACTTTTCTTGAAGAGGATGTCTATAGCATTTAAAGTTATTGTACAGGGCCGTACAAAGGAACAAGATGGGAGGAAATAGGGTAACCAAATTTAAGTAAAATTAATTTTTTTGATTTTTCAATTTATGATAGCTATATTAAAGTTAAAGTTGGCATAGATTCAACACAATTTTATCACGTGTTTATACATGTAGTGTCCCCTGGCGGAAAATAGAACAACTAATTTAAAATAAAATATTTTTATTAAAATAAATTTTCAGAATACGTTTCTGCCATGGTGAAATTTATGTTTTACTAAAATATTTTACACGAAACTCTTTTTTTTCGTTAGTAGTACCCCTGGTGGGAAGATTGTAAAACTGAAATTTTAAAATTATTTTTTTTTTTACGTTTTCTCATATGGGAACCATACTCTAAGTTAAAATTAAGCAATACAGAGTCAGTATGATTCTGGCTGATGTTTACAGCCCCCCTGGGAGGAAATAGGTTAACCAAATTTAAGTAAAATTGACTCGTTTAAGGTTTTTCTAAATAAATCTCGAATTAAGCTTCTGAAACGGTGAAATTTATGTTTTGATGAAAATTTTCATGCGATAGATTTTTTATGCAAATAGCGCTTCTAGTGGAAATTTTCATAACTAAGATTTTAAAATGCATTTTTCTTATATTTTATAATATGGGAACGACACTCCAATTTAAAATTAGGTTATAGAGATTCAGCAGGAATTTTCTTTACGTTTAAAGAGTTCCCTGGGAGGAAATAGAGTAATCATTTTAAATACAGTTAAATTTTATGTTTTTTGTATCAAGACATTTACGGTGAATACTCTGAATTTAAACTAATTTCATAATGCAAACAAAATTTTAAATTATGAATATGGAATTAGACAAAATTAGAAATTTATTACTGATACTAGGCTATGAATAAAGTGGTTAATTAAAACACACTATTGTAAATCACAGACAATTAATGTGTCTGCCGGCTTGTTCATCCATACATAATTTAAATATTTTGGTGAACTTCCTTCAGAAAAATGAACGCTACAGGAAAAGCAAATTTCTGCTGTTGTCATCAACCAGGCCTTTATTTCCAAGTATTTTTACTTTCTTCTATCTACACTAGAAGAAAGTATTGTAATCAAAAATTTTTTCGACTTCCGGTTTTCGACGGATTTACACGTTTTAGGGGTCAGAAATCCCAAAAAACATGTTTATAGAAAATGTCTGTGTGTCCGTGTGTCCGTTTGTCTGTCACCATTTTACCACCAAAAAGTGTATGAAGTTATGCATAGAATTGAACTAAATTTTTATTTTAAGTTTTTGGCTATGGCAAGCAGATCTTCCCTGAATTTGGGTAAAATTCGCCGGTAGGGGACGCTGTAATAGCGATTTTTGTGAGATTTTGAATATTGTACTATCTAAAAGTGTATGAAGCATGCATAGAATTGAGCCAAATTTTTATTTTAAGTTTTTGGCTATAGAAAGCAGATCCTCCCTGAATTTGGAAAAAAATCGCCAGTAGGGGGCGCTGTAATAGCGATTTTTGTGCGATTTTGAATATTGTACCATCCAAAAGTGTATGAAGTTATGCATAGAAGTGAACCAAATTTTTATTTTAATTTTTGGCTACGGCAAGTAGGTCCTCCCTTGAATTTGGAAAAAATTCCACGCTAGGGGGCGCTGTAATAGCGATTTTTGTGCGATTTTGAATATTGTACCATCGAAAAATGTATGAAGTTATGCATAGAATTGAAGCAAAAAGGTTTTTTAAGCTCTTGGCTATGGCAAGCACGTCCTTCCTTAATTTGGAAAAAAATCGCCGGTAGGGGGCTCTGTAATAGCGATTTTTGTGCTATTTTGAATATTGTATTATCGAAAAGTGCACGAAGTTATGCATAGAATTAAGCGAAATTGTTTGTGTTTGTTTTCGGTAATTGCACGAAGGTTCTCCCTGAATTTGGAAAAGTTCCGCCGGAAGGGGACGCTATAATTGCGATGTCTATACCATTTTCATTATTGTACCATCGAAAAGTGTATGAAGTAATGTATATAATTGAACCAAATTTTTTGTGTATGTTTCTGGCCATGGCAAGTAAGTCCTCCCTGAACTTGAAAAAAAATCCGCCAGAAGGGGGCGTTATAATTGTATCTCTGTGCCATTTTCATTATTGTACCATCGAAAAGTGTATGAATTTATGCATGGAATTGAACCAAATTTTTTGTGTACATATCTGGCTATGGCAAACAAGTCCTCCCTAAATTTGAAAAAAATTTGCCGGAAGGGGAGAGCTGTAATAGCGATGTTTGTACCATTTCTTTATTGTACCATCGAAAAGTGTATAAAATTATGCATACAATTGAACCAAATTTTTTGTGCATGTTTTTGGCTTTGGCTAATAGCTCCTCCTTGAATTTGGAAATATTGCGCGGTAAAGGGGCTCTGTGACAGCGATTTTTGTATACTTTTCTTGATTTTTCGTAGTTCTATTGTCCATCGACGACTCGTGCAGAGGCGGGAACTCGTTTCCTGCTGAGCCGGCTATTCGCAAACATCTGATAACAACAGAATAAGGAAAAACTATTAATTTTAACAAGTATCATGATATAGATTAACTCGTTTTTAGTTCGTTTAATCGACTGAAGCAGAAATTTAAGATGAAAATCAAAGTTGGTATAGTATTGAACTAATAATATTGAAGTATTAACATATGTAACTAGTTTTTGAAATATTAAGATGTATAAGAAGAAGAAAGTTTTGGAATTGGCACATCCAACTAGTTTTAATTCTTATTTTTAACGATTGTGTGCAGTTTAATAAAATTTGCGTTTTTTATTGCAGTAACTTATTTTTAAGATTGTATTTTTAAAGAGTTATCGAGCACGATCGGAAATCTTATGTTTTTTTATTGACCTTTTTTTCCCTTTCGGTTGTTGTTGTGTTCTATAAGTATGCAAAATTTCAAGTCTCGAACTTAATTAGGGGCTGAGTTAGAAAAATTGCTTAAAATACGCAAGTTAGAGCCCAGAGAGTTAAATATGACTTTTTCAAAATTTTATTATTTGTCGTTTGATGTGAGGTGTTCAGCTATAAGTATGAAAAATTTCATGTCTCCAACATAATTAGGGGCTGAGTTAGAAAAATTGTTTAAAATACGCAAGTTAGAGCCCAGAGGGTTAAATAGTAGACTTTTTCAAAATTTTATTATTTGTTGTTTGATGTGAGGTGTTCAGCTATAAGTATGAAAAATTTCAAGTCTCCAACCTAATTAGGGGCTGAGTTAGAAAAATTGCTTAAAATACGCAAGTTAGAGACCGAAGGGTTAAATATTAGACTTTTTCAAAATTTTATTATTTGTCGTTTGATGTGAGTTGGTCAGCTATAAGTATGCAAAATTTCAAGTCTCCAACTTAATTAGGGGCTGAGTTAGAAAAATTGTTTAAAATTCGCAAGTTAGAGCCCGGAGGGTTAAATATTAGACTTTTTCAAAATTTTATTATTTGTCGTTTGATGTGAGGTGTTCAGCTATAAGTATGCAAAATTTCAAGTCTCCAACTTAATTAGGGCCTGAGTTAGAAAATTTGCTTAAAATACAAGTTAGAGACCGGAGGGTTAAATATGACTTTTTCAAAATGTTATGATCTGTCGTGTTATTGCAAGTGTTCAGCTATAAGTATGCAAAATTTCATGTCTCGAACTTAATTAGGGGCTGAGTTAGAAAAATTGCTTAAAATACAAGTTAGAGCCCAGAGGGTTAAGTATGACTTTTTCAAATTTTTTTGATTTGTCGTTTGATGTGAGGTGTTCAGCTATAAGTATGCAAAATTTCATGTCTCGAACTTAATTAGGGGCTGAGTTAGAAAAATTGCTTAAAATACACAAGTTAGAGCCCAGAGGGTTAAATATTAGACTTTATCAAAATGTTATGATTTGTCGTTTGATGTGAGGTGTTCAGCTATAAGTATGAAAAATTTCAAGTCTCCAACTTAATTAGGGGCTGAGTTAGAAATATTGTTCAAAATACACAAGTTAGAGCCCAGAGGGTTAAATATTAGACTTTTTCAAAATTTTATGATTTGTCATGTTATTGCAAGTGTTCTTCTATAAATGTGCAAAATTTCATGTCTCCAACTTAATTAGGGGCTGAGTTAGAAAAATTTCTTAAAATACGCAAGTTAGAGCCCAGGGAGTTAAATATTAGACTTTTTCAAAATTTTATTATTTGTCGTTTGATGTGAGGTGTTCAGCTATAAGTATGCAAAATTTCATGTCTGGAACTTAATTACGGGCTGAGTTAGAAAAATTGCTGAAAATACAAGTTAGAGCCCAGAGGGTTAAGTATGACTTTTTCAAAATTTTTTGATTTGTCGTTTGATGTGAGGTGTGCAGCTATAAGTATGCAAAATTTAATGTCTCGAACTTAAGTAGGAGCTGAGTTCGAAAAATTGCTTAAAATACACAAGTTAGAGCCCAGAGGGTTAAATATTAGACTTTTTCAAAATGTTATGATTTGTCGTTTGATGTGAGGTGTTCAGCTATAAGTATGAAAAATTTCAAGTCTCCAACTTAATTAGGGGCTGAGTTAGAAAAATTTCTTAAAATACGCAAGTTAGAGCCCGGAGGGTTAAATATTAGACTTTATCAAATTTTTTTGATTTGTCGTTTGATGTGAGGTGTTCAGCTATAAGTATGCAAAATTTCAAGTCTCGAACTTAATTAGGGGCTGAGTTAGAAAAATTGCTTAAAATACAAGTTAGAGACCGGAGGGTTAAATATGACGTTTTCAAAATTTTATGATTTGTCATGTATCGCAAGTGTTCTTCTATAAATGTGCAAAATTTCATGTCTCCAACTTAATTAGAAGCTGAGTTAGAAAAATTGTTTAAAATACACATGTTAGAGCACAAAGGGTTAAATGTTAGACTTTTCCAAAGTTTATATTTTAGCGTTTGATGCGTGGTCTTTGGCTATAAGTATGTAAATTTTCAAGTGTCCAGCATATATAATTTCTTATAACGGGCTCTGTGACAGACGGACAGACAGACAAACAGAGAAGTGAGACGAATAGGGTTTCGTCAGATATGAAACCTTAACAATATGTATCCATCTTTTGTTAAAAACATACGATAATGTATATCAACAAAGTATTTCAATTTCGCCAGTGTAGGGTAATATAATTCAAATACTGTACTTCCAACAATTTACGCCCTTAGAAAGTAATGGATCCGATGTTTTTTGTGGAGTCCTGTATATGAATAATAAACATTATATTAATCGTTTTTGATTGAACCATGCTAGATCGTATATCGAATCTGTTTCTCAAAATATGATTTTTTTACATTTTTAGTTATACAAACCGTCAATGGATGGCAGGACAATCGATTTTATTTTTAGCCTGTTGTCAGGCCAAATCTAGCCTGCATTTAGCCTGAAAAAACGGTCACACTGCTCTGCAGTTAGACTTTTTTCCTCGTACGAACTCATGCATCAAGACACTCACTTCAAAGTCTGGATACGAAGCATTGGATTGCTAGGAGACCCCTGGAACACTGCTCAACTGTTTCAACTGTCACAGTGTATAGACGGGTTGCACATGACGTCACATGTCTGAAATCGCTTGAGATGGCGCCCAAATATAAGGCGAATATGGTGCTCTCCATTTGATTTTTTAGACTTATTTGCACTATAATAATAAAAATAAGAAAGCTCTAAATTAAAGAGAAAGATAACACATGCTTTTAACGGCAAACGGGGATTTCTGTGCTCCACTTGTGTGCTCCAGAAGCTATAGTATCAGTCGTTGCTAATAGCAACGTGACGTCAATGCAAGGGGTCTATATGAAAAAATTCTGTTTTATAAAAGTGGTGCGAAATACAATTAAAAAAATAGTGCCTGTGACAGCCTTGTAATGTGCGCTGCCGAAAATAAAACAGTAGCAGAAAATTCCTTCGCATTCAACCGTACGAAGACGTTCCGCAAGTTACGAAGTGACTGAAAAACTGACAAAAGAACCGACAATGTGTGGTTACAAAGAATTTTGATCGTAATTCGAGAAAAAGTATTGACAGGATGAACAAAACTAGATGAGGACATCATAACTTGCGAAAACGTGCCTGTCAAGTAGCATACGGATATTTTATCTGCAATTACAAATTCTTATAATAACAGCAATTATGTAAAATTATAGTAGCGTACGGTTGCATACGAAGGAATTTTCTGCTAGTTTTATTTTCGGCAGCTCGCACTACAGGGCTGCCACAGGCACTATTTTTTAATTCTATCTCGCATCACTTTTATAAAACAGATTTTTTTTTTCAGATACACTGTGACAACTTCTTCAAGAGAATTGTTCAGCAAATTTTTTCTCTTAAAATAGCGGTGCCAATAAAATATAAAAATAGTCGCCTTTTTCAGCCCTGCATTATGCAAATTTTTAAACTTTGACCCGGCCCCCTGACATTATTAAAACTCAATTAGCCGATATGCGAGGTGATAAATTATTTAGCTCGATGAGACGAATTGAATGAGCTATAAAAATCGAAATTCGCCGCCACGGACTAAAGTACCTGTACTTGTAAGAAGTACCTTAAAATGTATTAGTATACCTAACCAAGATAAGTAATTATGATGAAATTACCCATTGAGGCTCTTATGTTTGAAATTACCGATTGAAAATCAGCAAAAATGGGGTCACCATGAGCCATTCATAGAATTATTTTTCGCGTGAAATCTAAACTTAACGTCATTTTTATCGTCTCAAAATTTACATACGCATCTCTCAAATTTACATTCACCATTTCAAAAATATCGCAGACGCAATAAGTTATTAATACATATATTTCCAAACTTGAAATCAAGTTTCTTAACTACGACTTTGCATGTGAACATTCGCACTCTTGACTTGTGATTCTAATCTCCGTATCGGCAGGTAAAATTCCAGAAATTTATATCTTTTAGAGGCGTTCGTAGTAAAATATTTCGTTTTATCGGAGAAAATGATGGTTTTCATTTAAATATGATGTCACTTTGTCATATTGAAGCATTTCACATAGCGTCTCAAACTCAGTGGAGTGAAAAAGTATTGAATTGTAATAACTTTTTGAGGAAAAATTTAGTGTTTTTTTAAAGCGTGACGTCATTTTCTGTTCCCTTTTTTTTACAAAGTTAATTTTGAATTTTATTAGAAATTCCAATTGCTACCATTTAAAAAAAAAAAAAAATCATAGAAAATTTTTAAATTTTAAATTTAAATATAAAAATGGGAATATTTAAAAAAAATAGCTAGCGCCGCAAATCTACAACGAAACAGCTGCTTTCATTTAAAAAAAAGAATTATTAAAATTGGTTCAGAAAAAAGCTCAAGGTAGATGTCTGAAAAAAAAAAAAACGAAAAGCCTTATCTTTCAAATATACAGGGTATCCCTAAACTCCTGGTACATACGCTAGGGGGTGATAGAACACATCAAGACGAGTAATAGTAAATAGGAAAACAAGGGTCCCAAACATATTCCAAAGGAGACAGGCGCCATCAAAGTTTAGGGTCCCAAATTGCAAATGATGATAAAAAAGGGAAAAATGGGTCGATTTATTTGCGGTTTTCGCTAAAATCATTCTTTAAATTAGTATCTATTCTATATTATAAAGGACAAACATATCTGTGCGTAACGCATACGTCATTTTGCAAATGGCAACACTTTGAAATTTGAAATAAAATTTTGGCTTTACAATTTTCTCTACTGCAAATTTTTAAACTTCTAAACATCGCACATTTTAAATTTTTACACCGTCGTATAAGGAAAAAAATGCTGTTTTAAATGAAATTTGTTTGAAAGCTGTATCTCAATTTATTTTTGAGGTATTAATTTTTTTGTAGCTTTTAATACCATTTTTCTTATCGTGGCAACAAAAGTACCCCATTTTTATTGAAAATCATTGAAAGTAAACGGAAAATAGTCGAAAATAGGAGATACTGTATCTTTTCGTTGCCATTTTCTCATAATACCTGAAAAAAAAGTTGCAATTAAAATATGGGCTGTGTCAAGAATATTGTCTGTTATTCCGTGATAATGACGTCATATGCACACTTTTCTATAGACGAAGTTTAAGATTGAATTGTAAAAGTGAATTGCTTTAGCGGATGCAAATGACGTCATTTTATAAAAAAGCGTGTATTTTAATTCTTAAGTTTGAATTATGTTTTGTAAAAGTGCGTCATTTTCACAGCCCAGCTCCTTTGAAATTCTTCACAGGTGAAAATGCTTCACTTTTGAAAATATTGTAATCAAAATCACACACTGATAAAACGCAATGTTTTACAAAAATTTAGAGTGTCTTTATAAAAGAGAAGTGGCATGCAAATAATAGGGATTTATATTACAGAAATTGATGATTCTCGCCTGGCTGGATTTGCTTCGCCGAGTTAGACAAGCAAACAAATAATTCGTGTTTTAAAATAATATCGTGTTCCTGAAGTTTTGTCGAAAATTATCTCGAATAATAAAATTTTACTGCTATTCTTTAGGACATTCTACTATAATTTTTATCAAAATAATACAATTTGCTTAATTTAATTTTTCTTAATTTTATATAATCTATATATTTAAAACACAAATGTGTTTTTTAGTCATTTGCCCTGATCTTTCTGCTGAACCAATTTTACTAATATATATATATATATATTAATTGAAAGCTCTTCCTTTGTAGATGTGATCGCACTATCTGTTGGGTTTTTTTTTTTTTTTTTTTTTTTTTTTTTTTTAATATCCTCACTTTTTTATTTTAATTTTAAAAGCATTTTATGAAATTTCTTCAAAATGATGAAAATTAGATAGCTTTTCATTATTGCAGACAAGCGAGAAATATGAGGTATTTTTAAATTTATTCATGCTATTTTCTGATAAAAATTCAAAATTTTTGATAAAAATTGTTGTATAGGGTTTAGTTGCGCAAAATCCCATTAGGAGCAGAATATTATATTAGGGCATAATAACGGAAAATGACATACTGCTTTTGAAAATACGCATTTTTCCTCATGAATTTTCTATATTGTTTTTCCTTTTGCATGTGTATAAGTTTCAGACACTAGGCGAAATGCTTATTTAAGTGAAAATGAAGTCATATTTAAAAGAAAACGATGATTTTCTTAGATAAAACTAAACATTTTAACACAAATGCGTCTAATAAATATAAATTACGGAAATTTTTACTCTCCGGAATTGAGATTAGAATCTCAAGTAAAGAGTGCGTCTGTTCACATAAAAGCTGTTGCTGACAATCGTGACTTCAAGTTTTGAGTTACAATGATTTAAAAAAGATCAAACAAAGTACAATTTTTTAAAAAGTGATGGAAATGGATATCAGAAGCGCGTATGCAAATTTTGAGAAGGTGAAAATTGCTGTTTTCATTCCGGAAATTCAAGCATAAGAGGCTCAATTGATAACCACATCCTAATAACTGATCTTTATTATATTTTACTGATTAAGTATCTATATTATAAAGAACAAACGTATCTGTTCGTAACGCTGACGTCATTTTGCGAATAGCAACACTTCCCGATCAAATTTCGGTCTTGAAATTTTCGCTACTGCAATTTTTTAATGTTCTGACCATCGTACATTTTCAATTTTCGTCGCATAGGGAAAAAAATTACTTTCAAATGCTATTTGTTTAAAAACTGTATTCATTGACTGATGTATTATATTTTTAAAATAATTTTTAAGCATGATTTTTTTTAAAGTTTATCTTATCACGTGCCGGTTTTAATACATAATAATAATAAACATTTTGCACATTAAGCAACGAATATTTTTCAGCATTTGTTTCTGACTATTTTTGCATAACGAAATTAACACTTCCTTTATAAACAAATATAAGAATAATATTGAAAAAAAAAACACAAATCTAACATATTTGTAATCGTACAATTTAAATTTTTAGATCACCAAATAGGATTTTTTTTTCAAATGGATTTTGTTTGCAAAGTTCATCCCAGTTTACTGATTGTCTATCGTTTTAAAAACAATTTTAAAGCATGAAATATTTTTTAATTTATCTATATCGCGCGGAGCTCGATTACGAAAGGTTAATCCGTTTACCCTTACAACAAAATAAAGAGTTCATAATTTTCTTACAGCTAATATCCATTAAAAAAACTTCCCTGTGAATAAATAAATAAAATAATATAAATAAAACACAAATTTACCAGACATGTATAAGCTTTAAAATTATCAGAATATAAAAGGATACCATAAGTAGCAAAATCTTGGCAAATAACTCTTAGCATCCGGCTAATAAGAAAATATCGCTTTTGATAAATTTCAAAAATTTATTTGATTGTATAATTCGTATTTTCCATATGAGAAATGCTTTTTTAATGTAAGTGGCCAATCTAAAAAATTTATTGCATATAAAAAAAACATTAATTTTCAATTAAAAAAAATTGTTTCCCCTGTATTCTTTAACCCGGGAAGTTTTCTTAAAAAAGAAGTTTTAAAGAGAAAGTTATAAAAATGCCGGTAGAGGGCGCTCTAGACTTTGGAGTACCGAATAACTACTTTTTACCGGTTTTTTTAACACTGTTAAATGTTTTCTAAAGCTTAGACCTTAACTTAAATTTTGTGTGCACAAGTGAAATCATCGGGAGTTGTTAAGTGGAGCAAATTTAACTGTGTTCAGGGGGTTGATTTTTGAACGATCGTATGTAATGAGCAAAATAATAACAAAATGATGGAAATCAGGACAGACAGAGATAGAATGAAAAGAAACCAACAAAAGGAAGAAAAACACTTTATTCAATCAAATGAAAATAAACAACACGAAGTACTCCATCACAGGAATTGTTCAAAATTGCGGCCTCCAACACGAATACAGGCTTGAAGCCGTCGATGGATTGACCGCCGTACATTGGCAAAAACATTAGGCATCTCTCTTATGGTGGCCGAAACAACGGATATCCGGACAATAAGGTCTTCAGCAGAATCTACGGGACCATCTTCGTATATCAGGCTCTTCATATGACCTCACAAGAAAAAGTCCAGACAGGATAAATCGGGTGAACGGGCCGGCCAGCTGATTGGACCGCCACGACCTATCCATCGCCCCGGATACATGATATTCAGGGCGTTACGGGCATCCAGGCTGTAATGGGCCGGTGCTCCGTTGTGTTGGAACCACATATGTTGTCTGATGGGTGCTGGAACATGGTTTAATAGTTCTGGCAACACCTGTTGCAGAAACACAAGATATGAATTTCCATCCAGGAGCGTTGGCAGTAAGTATGGCCCAATTAGATAATCGTGAACGATTCCGGCCCAAATATTGACCGCAAAACGTTGCTGGAACGAACGTGGACGTATTGTGCATGGGTTTTAATTTGACCACACATGATAATTGTGGATATACAAAATACCCTCGCGTGTGAATGTGCATTCGTCCGTGAACAACACATGTGCACAAAAAGCAGGGTCCACAGCCGTTTGTTGGAGCAACCACGTGCTAAAATTGACACGTGCCTGCTAATCCGTTGGTTCTAGGCCTTGAACTCTACGCGCATGGTACGGAAGCCTTCCTTCATCTCGCAGAACTCGCCACACGGTATTACGGGAAACGTTAACTTCTTCGGACAGTTCCCGCGTGCTAGATTCAGGCCTCTCGCTGATACGATCCAAAATGTTATCCGTAACGGATGGCGTTCTTACACTCCTGGAACGTCCGGTATCCTGCATGCAACTTGCAAAGGAACCCCTTTCGCACAGTTGTTGGTGCAGTCGTTTAAATATCCTCGCATCAGGAACACGTCTGGTTGGAAAACGCTCTCGGTACAATCTTTGAGCTTCTGTTGCATTGCCGTGTGCAGCTCCGTACATGTAATGCATTTCGGCCTTCTCCTGGTTAGAGTACGAAACCATATTATCGGCTATCCGCAGAGTAAATGAAGACAGCTGCTGTGAACAGTTCCCAGTTTTACAGTTACGCACTCGAATAAGTAACTTTTATGTTAGCAAAAATTTTCATACGCGTTCTTCTTCTTCCCCATGTCGCATTTTCATATTCTTCTTCCGGAAACTTACAGCATAATGGTAGCTATAGCGCTTGCATGTATCTAGTTTGAACAGGGTCTAACACGTTTGCGTTTGAATTCAAATCATGCATTACTTAGTGAATGTTGTTTGTTTTGATGTGTACTATCACCCTCTTAAAGTTTGCTTCATCACTTATTATTTTGCTCATTACATACGATAGTTCAAAAATCAACCCTCTGAACACAGTTAAATTTGCTCCACTTCACCACTCCCGATGATTTCACTTGTACACACAAAATTTAAGTTAAGGTTTAGAAAACATGCTTTAGAAAACATTTAAGAGTGTTAAAAAAAAACCCGGTAAAAAGTAGTTATTCGGTACTCCAAAGTCTAGAGCGCCCTCTACCGGCATTTTTATAACTTTCTCTTTAGAACTTTTTTTAAAAGAAAATACTAATTTAAAGAATGATTTTAGCGAAAACCGCAAATAAATCGACCCATTTTTCCCTTTTTTATCATCATTTGCAATTTGGGACCCTAAACTTTGATGGCGTCTGTCTCCTTTAGAATACGTTTGGGACCCTTGGTTTCCTATTTACTATTACTCGTCTTGATGTGGTCTATCATCCCCTAGCGTATGTACCATGAGTTTAGGGACACCCTGTATAGATTTAAACCCGCAATGTTACCTCGGAAAATTTTGAGCAGACATTTCTTGCCGTTAGGGTTGACGATTATTTATGATTTTCAATACGCACCGAGATTTTGGCACTATCAACGTCCCTTTAATTTTTTGTGTCGGTACGACAAATATTTTGGACGCTATCGTGTTAACAATAAGTGTAATTTTTGTAGGGAAGCCGGAGATGTGCTCCGACAATAATTGTTGTAAAATTTTGTCGAGTCATTTCAAATTTTATGAAATCGGATGTATCGTTTAATTGCAGGGACAATCAAAAGTTTTCCGTTACATTACGGACAATGGGAAAAAATTATTGCAAGTGCATTGTAATGATGTTATAGCCATCCAAATGGTCTGAAATTTTAAATATATAATTGTTGCAAAATTTTGTCGAGTCATTTCAAATTTTATGAAAATCGAATGCATAGTTTAATTACAGGGACAGTGAAAATTTTCCGTTACATTAAGGTCAATGGTAAAATATTATTTCAAGTGCATTTTAAAGATGTTACAGAATTGCGAACAGAATAAAATTGATATGTACTTATGGAGTGCACTAAAATATACATTCAGTACAATATGCGGTGCCAAAAATATTTATAAAATTAGTTATAGTACGAACGTACCTAATTTGCAACGTTTGACGAGCAATTTCCAACTTGTTTTGTTTGTTTTCTTAAATCGATCAGCATATTTCTGTAGATCGCAAAAAAAAAAAAAAAAAAAAAAAAAAAAAAAAAAGCGTTGATGTTTGCCGCGAAAAAAAAAACTGAGAATTTCTTCATAACGATCCATGAATGAAATCGCAATTTTCGGTCAATACTCAAGCAGAAAATCGCGTCAAACGGCCGTGGAAAAACTCGCGAATTTCATCAATTGGTCACGAAAAAAAACTTAAATTTCGCCAATCTGTCGCGAAAACAAACGGAAAATTTCATCAAACAATTGCTGAAAAAAAAAATCGCGAATTTCGTCACTCGGTTCTGGTCAAAATCGTAAATTCTGCCAATCGGTCGCGAACAAAAATAATGAATTTCGTCAAACAATTGCAGAAATTAATAGCGAATTTCGTCAAACGCTCACGGAATAAAATCGCTAATATCGTCTAACGATCGCGGAATAAAATCACATCACATGATCGTGGTAAAATAATCGCGAATTTGTCAAACAAGTGCATAAATTATTCGCAAATTTCATGCAATAAGAAAATCTCTCTTTTCATAATCGGTCGTGGAAAAAATCGTGAATTTGAACCAAGTTATGGTTTTTTGTACATATAAAAATGATAGTTAACTATTTAATATTCACATTAACTGCTTCTGATTAGAATAGATGAAAACCAAACTCTACATCTGAGTGAAAGAATGTTAATGGAGTTTAAAACTGTACCTGTTAACAGATATTCGTTTCTCTAACTCAACTATGAAAATGCAATAAATTTATTACTGAAAATTCGTAAAATGTTGTGTTTCCAACATAAAGAATATTTGTAACAGAAGCCTTACTAGAACAGATTTTTTCCCGTGTCATGTGCAATTCCGTTTACGCAGGCTTTACTGCAATATATCTTACAAGGGCGCCACCAAACATGGTGCTCACAGATTTTGATGATTTTAAAGTATGTTATAGGGATCATACCCCTAATTATTCAGCTGAAAGGCTTTATTCAAATGGGCCCTGGTTTTTGAGAATTTGGGGGTCAAAGTTCTTGCTTTTCCAAGCGTGGGCTGGGTAGCGTCGAAGTAACGTGCGAGTACGCTATACCGTAAGATGGCGGGTTCGAAATCAATTTGTACCATTTTTTCTTTTTTTATTTGATATTTTCTTTTTGATATGATATAAGTTTTACACTGAATTAAAAAATCCGCAGCTTTGAAATTTTTGATATTTTCCTAACAAATTACATTTACACTTTCGATTTTTTGTATGAAAATTTATATTTTCTCTGCAAAATTTTAAACTAATATTTTTGTTAACGAAAATTAAACTAAAATATATATAGCTATCTCATTTTTTTAAAACTTACTATTATTGTTTACATTTATGTATATTTTGTTATTTATCACAGTTCTCAAATAACGCATAATATTTTTTTTCTTACATTTTATATACCGGGTGTCCTAAAAAAGACTAACTAATTTTAAAATTCAATAACTTCCAAACGGTGACAGATATTTTAAAAAAATCTTGCAGGAGGGTTATGCATGATGTCAAAAGTTTTTTTACAGTGATTTTCGATTTTAGTTCGAATTACAAAATATAAATGGCGCTGTAAGCAATAGGCTAGAGGTCTGCACGGGCCGAAATTTCCAGCTCCGGGCCCGGCCCGACTCCTCAAAAAAAAAAAAAAAAAAAAAAAAAAAAAAAAAAAAAAAAAAAAATTCGGCCCGGCCCGCCCCGATACAAAAATTAAAAGTTCGGCTAGGCCCGGCCCGAGTGAATTTCTGCAAAATATTGATTTTTACGTCGATTTGGATTAAAAATTGTCGCGTACGAGGAGTTCTGACCAAAAATATTTATCTTAATTTTTTTTTTTCGTGTTTGTAATCTTCATTTTTATTGAAGTGCCGCAGTCTGCGATATTTATTTTTTTTAATGAATCTCTATCGCTTGTATGTAATTGTGTTTCAGTTATCATTAATATCGTTAATCCATATTCCATGCATTGAAATGTTAAAAATCTGTAAAATGCTATACAGTAAAATCTTGATGAAGATGGGAGCGCATAGAAAAGAAAAAAAATGCGTTTTAGACAAGTTCCCTTCTTAGCAAGTGTAAATGTATTATACATTCTTTTCTTACGTATTAGTATATTAATTTTGCATGGATCAACACGTTTTTCAGTTTAAAACAGTGTTCTGTCATAGGCAGGTTCTTTTTCACACGTTTTACTGTATTTTAATTTAGCTATATTTTAATAAGCGTAGAAATCTACTATTTTTTAAAAAGAATAAATTTTAATGTTTGTTGAATAATGGCGATTTAAAAATGTATGCATTTTTTGCAAAACCTTTTGGGCCAGGCCTAATTTAACTGATCTTTGAATGGATGATCATGAATGGTTATGCATGATGTCAAAAGTTTTTTTTAGAGTGATTTTCGATTTTAGTTCGAATTACAAAATATAAATGGCGCTGTAAGCAATAGGCTAAAGGTCTGCACGGGCCGAAATTTCCAGCTCCTCGCTGAGACAATGTTTTCATACGGGCTGGTTTCAAAACTAGGACTGAAAATTTTGGGCCCTGAAGACTAGGAATGAAACCAGAGCCGGTTCCGTACAAAAAAATTAAGTTAGGCCCGGCCCGATCCTTCAGAAAAAAGTATGGCCCAGGCCCGGCCCGGTCCGAGTGCCATGAAGGAAAATCGGCCCGCGGGCCGGGCCGGGCTGGCTCTCTACAATAAGCGCTACAGATCTCTACAATAAGCGCTAAATACCGGCTCAAAACCTTTATACCTTTATGTATTTACCGGCGCTAAATACCGAAAAATACATCAGGGGACTTTTTCTTGGAAAATGAGTAATCAGTATTTGAAACGTATGTTGAACTTTGACCCTCAAATTCTCGAAAACTAGGGCCCATTTGAATAAAACCTTTCAGCAGAATAATTAGGGGTATGATCCCTATAATACTTTAAAATCATCAAGATCTGTGAGCACAATGTTTAGTGACGCCCTTGTTAGTTTAGTTAACGTCTATTATTAGGTGCATTATTAGTAATATTCGTATGATCATTATTTTTACTTTCTTCTATCTTTACAAGTATTGGATTCGTGAAAATTTTCGACTTTCGGTTTTCGATGGATTTACACGGTTTAGGGGTCAGAGAGTCCGAAAAACATGTTTTTACAAAATGTCTGTCCGTATGTGACACAGATTTTGTGCGTGCTCTATCTCAAGAACTAATGCACGTGATTTAATAAAAAACTTATTAATCCGTGATATAAATTGGTGCTGATTAGTTTTTGGTGTAAATCTCTCAACAGGTGGTGCTGCTATGCAGCATTTTTCACGATTTCCACAATAGCTCAATCTCCAGAACTAATGTACGTATTTTCATCAAACTTCAGATTCAGTTAGCTCTTGACATGAATTGAAGTTTTATATATTTTGGTGTAAATCGCTCAACAGGTAACGCTGCTATGCTGCATTTTTTGCGATTCTCGCAATAGCTTTATCTCAAGAACTAATGCTTGGATTTTCAACAAACTTCAGATTCAGGTATACCTTGATATGATTTAGTGCTGTTTATGTTTTGGTGCAAATTGCCTAACAGGTGGTGCTGCTATGCTGCATTTTCCAGAATTTCCACTATAGCTCTATCACAAGAGCTAATGCACGAATTTTCATCGACGGATTTATACGTTTTAGGTGTCAGATTCCGAAAAACATGTTTTTACAAAATGTCTGTCTGTGAGTCTGCGACTCTGTCTGTCTATCAGTCTCTATGTGACACAAATTTTATGGGCGCTCTATCTCAAGAACTAATGCACGGAATTTAATAAAAATTAATATTTAGTTAGTCCCTGATATAAATTGGTGCTGATTAGTTTTTGGTGTAAATCGCTCAACAGGTTGGGCTGCTAGGCAGCATTTTTCACGATTTCTGCAATAGCTCAATCTCCAGAACTAATGCACGGATTTTCATCAAATTTCAGATTCAGTTAGCCTTTGACATGAATTGGCGTTTTACATTTTGGTGTAAATTGCTCAACAGGTGGCGCTGTTATGTTTTATTTCCACAATAGCTCTATCTCAAGAACTTATGCTTGGATTTTCAACAATCTTCCGATTCAGGTGTACCTTGATATGAATTAATGCTGTTTATGTTTTGGTGCAAATCGCTCAACAGGCAGCGTTGCTATGCTGCATTTTTCAGAATTTCCACTATAGCTCTATCTCAAGAACTAATGCACGAATTTTCATCAAACTTCAGATTCAGGTATACCTTGATATCAATTAGTGATGTTTATGTGATTTATATAGAAGACAGTTTTGTGATAGCCACAACATACTAGTTTATTATTATTTTACAAACTCAAAATGTTTATTACAAGTTTACTTAGAAAATCCTCCTCATAAAAGTGGTCTTTCTCATTCAAATAACTGTAAATAAAATCAAAAAATCGATTTCATGATGTTAAATAAGAATGGGCATGTAAACACTAAAAGATTCAACTTTTCACAGTTTAATGGGATCAGTAATACAAGAAAAAAATTGTTAAACAAATAGTCATATGTAAGTGCAGGAAGAACAAACATTATAAAAGCCTGCAGGTCGCCAAGCAGTTTCCACATACTGTACCTCACTCCGAGTCCTTTGGAAACATTATGAGTAGTGACAAATTTTTACACGGTACTCGGAGTATACACTACTTTATCGCTTCTTTTTATATGATATCACTTCTTTTTATGACTGACGTTTTAGGTTTGTGGCTTGGCGGGATCATTTACAACTACGCTCGTTTTACAATAGTTAATTTCTAGAAAACTTATCGTACGAATTACATAAAAAATTGTTTGCAGGCTAATTGAAGGGTGTAGAGTTAATTTATGCAGTCAGAATTGTGTACTGCTGCTGAAAAAAAAAAGTTATGGTTCATTTTAATATGTAGATGGCCCCCGAAGCAAATCTTATATACATCATTTAAAAGTAAACTTTATTACCAGTCGTGCGGTACCAGTAACTTTCTTCTACGATAATTTTTTGCACAGTTAGTAAAGGGTGTTTACTTTTTTTCCCCACGACTGTACATGCTTTATGTTTAAAATAAAGTACACCTCTTTATATCGGCTCGTTCTTTCTATTATTTTATAAATAAACTAGGGGGGTCTGCCCCCTGCAAGCTACGCTCGCCAACCCATGTTCAGACACCGTAGAATCTAAAAGCATGCTAATCTGATCGGGTTTTAAAAAATTAGAGAAGATAGAATTATAATAAAAAACCTTTAGCGATTTCCAAGTAAACAGGTTCCCGTTCAATTCCTTTGTTTGCGAAAATTTAAGACGAATCAGTTGCTGTTAAGACATTCAATGGTTGTTTTCGTGTTTGATTAAAGAAGATCAGTTAAACATTTGAAAAGTAGCTAAAATAAAATGAATTAACAGAGTCTTTGCCTCCCGGTATTTCTTAACAGCGTTTAAAACGATTGACATAGTACAATTCAGGCGCGGATCCACGGGGGGGGCGATCGGGGCGATCGCCCCCCCCAAAAATCCACCAATTGTCGCGAATTTCGACAAATGGTCGCAGAAAAATATCAATTTCGTCAATCGTTCGCAGATCAAAGGATCGCAAAAGAAACGCAAATTTCGTAAAAGAATCGCGCAAAAACGCCAATTTCGTCAAAGAATCGCGAAAAATCGCGAATTTCGTCAAAGAATCACGCAAATAACGCTAATTTCGTCAACAGATCTCTAAAAAACTGCGAATTTCTTCAAAGAATTGCGAAAAAATGCGCTAATTACGCGAAAGAATCGCTGAAAAAACGCGAATTTCGACAAAGGGTCGCCAAAATTAACGCACAATTAGCATTGGGAGGAGATTCCCCTAGGCGCGCATCCACCGGGGTGGGGGAGGGGGGGGGGTAGATCAGGGCAAAGAAGGGAAGAACAAATTACCAAGTTGACAGCGAAACAGCACCGAAAACTGGCGATATGAAGCAATTAAAATAATAAAACTTTGTACAAAATCACCATAAAATAAAAGCAAAACATAGGACGCGTTTCGAGCTAAAAATATAACAGTTCGTCATCAGCTACAGTAAACACGTGTCCGTAAGCGGACAAGGTCAAAAATGAACTGAAAGGGAGAGAATGTTGCAAAGAATGCGACAGATGGCGCTAGCTGAAAGGGGAACATACAGAACAGAAAAGTGTTGCCAAAAAAATAGAAGAGAAATTGATAGGGAAAAAATGGAAATAAAAGAAATAAACAAAATTAAAATAAAATAAAAGAAGTAAACTAAAAAATATAAATAATAATAATAAATAAAGAAATATAAAAGAATAAAACAAGAAAAAACCAAAATATCCTTTTTTTCTACAAAATAAAAAGAAAAGAAACAAGAGAAGATGGAAAAGAATTACAAAAGTAATTTCCACGCTGGAGATAGGAAAGGAGATGATGGGGGATCATTGACAAAATTAGCAGAATTTTTAGAAATAAAATATGCTTCATGAAAATCCAAGTGAGAGGGAGAGGCAGGGGACGAAATAATTTTGGCCATGGGGAAATTGAAACAATGACTGAAAGACCAACAGTGAGAAGCAATCGAAGATTTAGAGATTTCTTGATTTGCAATATACCTCTGATGCTTACCTAATCTGAATTTTAAAGCTCTCTTTGGGTGACCAATATAACCTAAATTGCAAGAGCAAGGAATAAAATAAACACCCCACCGGTTCTCAGTAGGAATATGATCTTTTAGAGAAGATAATTTAATTTTATTCATAGGTTTGCAGATAACTTTAAAATTAAAACAAGAAAGGATTTTAGCAATTTTAAAACAGAGAAGAGAATAAAAGGGCAGAACTATTATAGAGTTAAAATTAGGAGGATTATTTGAATCAGAAAAAGGACGTTTAGGCTTATTAAATTTATACAAAGCTTTATCAATCAAAGAGGGATTATAACCACGAGCAAGGGCAAGAGATTTGAGATAATTAATTTCATTATTCAGAGTAGAAGAGTCAGAACAAATGCGTAACGCCCTAAAAACAAAAGTATAAAAGGACGCCACTTTTTGTTGAGGAGGATGATTTAAAAAAGCATGATGATCTTAATTCCGTTCCTAACCTTCTTATTAGTAAGGCTGATAAAGGCGGTCAAACAGTTCTTCTCAATAAATCTGATTATATTTCCCACGTTGAATCTATGTTAAACTCTGGTCCATATTCCAAATTAAAGAAGGATCCTTCTACTAAGCATTTATCTGATATCAAGCATGTCATTAAAAATTCTGTTTTTCTTAATGATAACACCAAACGTTTGGTCACCCCTTCTATCGCTAATTGTGCTCGTTTCTATGCTCTTCCTAAGGTCCATAAACCTTCTCTTTCCTTCCGCCCTATCGTTTCCAATATTGGTACTGCTTCTTATAAACTTGCCAAGTTCCTTTCTAAGTTACTCGCTCCTTTATCTTCCACTAACTTTCACACTGTGAAAAACTCTTTTGACTTTGTTGATAAAATTAAACTCCTTTCTCCTTGCAATTATATAATGGTTTCCTTAGATGTTAAATCCCTTTTCACTAACGTGCCTGTTCAAGGTGCAATTGATTGTTTGGAAAGAAGGTTGCGCGAATTTCATTACTCTTCCATGGAGATTGATGAAATCCTGCATTTAGTTAGTATTTGTGTCAGGCAAACTGCTTTTCAGTTTAATAATTTTTCCTATTCTCAAACTGAGTGTTTGGCCATGGGTAATCCACTGTCTCTTCTTTTATGTGATAATTTATATGCATTTTATTGAAGAAAAACTCTTCAGTTTATATAAATTTCCTTTCTGGTTTAGGTATGTTGATGATTCTTTCATTTTAATTCCCCCTGACCTGGATCTTTCTAATCTCCTTTCTCTTGTTAATTCTGTTGATCCTTGTATTCAATTTACTCTCGAAGTCGAAGAGAACAATTCTCTTCCTTTTCTTGACGTCTTGGTTTCGAAACACCCAGATCGGTCCTCTACCTCCGTTTATAGAAAACCTTTCGCTGTATCTCTTCCTCCTCATGCTTTTTCAAATCATCCTCCTCAACAAAAAGTGGCGTCCTTTTATACTTTTGTTTTTAGGGCGTTACGCATTTGTTCTGGCTCTTCTACTCTGAATAATGAAATTAATTATCTCAAATCTCTTGCCCTTGCTCGTGGTTATAATCCCTCTTTGATTGATACAGCTTTGTATAAATTTAATAAGCCTAAACGTCCTTTTTCTGATTCAAATAATCCTCCTAATTTTAACTCTATAATAGTTCTGCCCTTTTATTCTCTTCTCAGTTTTAAAATTGCTAAAATCCTTTCTCGTTTTAATTTTAAAGTTATCTTCAAACCTATGAATAAAATTAAATTCTCTTCTCTAAAAGATCATATTCCTACTGAGAACCGGTGGGGTGTTTATTTTATTCCTTGCTCTTGCAATTTAGGTTATATTGGTCAAACAAAGAGAGCTTTAAAATTCAGATTAGGCGAGCATCAGATGTATATTGCAAATCAAGAAATCTCTAAATCTTCGATTGCTTCTCACTGTTGGTCTTCCAGTCATTGTTTCAATTTCTCCATGGCCAAAATTATTTCTTCCCCTGCCTCTCCCTCTCACTTGGATTTTCATGAAGCATATTTTATTTCTAAAAATTCTGCTAATCTTGTCAATGATCTCCCATCATCTCCTTTCCTATCTCCAGCGTGGAAATTACTGTTGTAATTCTTTTCCTTCTTCTCTTGTTTCTATTCTTTTTATTTTGTAAAAAAAGGGGGGTATATTTTGGTTTTTTCTTGTTTTATTCTTTTATATTTCTTTATTTAGTATTATTATTTATATTTTTTAATTTACTTCTTTTATTTTATTTTAATTTTGTTTATTTCTTTTATTTCCATTTTTCCCTATCAATTTCTCTTCTATTGTTTTGGCAACACTTTTCTCTTCTGTATGTGCCCCTTTCAGCTAGCGCCATCTGTCGCATTCTTTGCAACATTCTCTCCCTTTCAGTTCATTTTTGACCTTGTCCGCTTACGGACACGTGTTTACTGTAGCTGATGACGGGCTGTTATATTTTTAGTTCGAAACGCGTCCTATGTTTTGCTTTTATTTTATGGTGATTTTTTACAAAGTTTTATTATTTTAATTTAAATTACCTAATTGGTTAAAAGAAATCAACACACCATACTCATTTTAGCTTTTAACTGACTAGGATTAGGACATAATCATTTTTTTTTTCATTAATGAAATACCCTTGAAATTTACCAATGTGGGTGGAAATAACAGTATATTTTTAACACATTATTGGTTTTCTTCAGAAAACATTAAGATGCTTGAATTTTTCAAAGGACCTTTCTTTTTCTTGTTTCTTTCATTCTTTGGAAATTGCTATGAATCCCATTCTTTTCTCAAACAATAAAGCACTCCTCAAAAATATCGTTATACAGAAATTAGAATTGCAGCTTCTTTGAAAGAACGAAAAAGTTTCAACACTTTAAAGGGATCCGCATAACGTTGTAAATTTCTGTTGTAGAGATTCAACAAAAGGTACACGAAATGGCATCGTCCCCACCTCAACCCATTAGTGTCAAAAATTATGACGCCATATGCCTTTTGACAGGATATAATCCTATTTTGTTCACTAACTGCCGAAACGTCAGTAAGGTTTACCATTGACACCTGAAAAGTATTTTCGTTTGCTTGTCTGTCTGTTCCGCGAAAACTGCCGATAAAAACATTGGATTTATATCTTGGGGGAGCGACGGCCCCGATCGACCCCCCCCCCCCCCCACCCGTGGATGCGCACCTAGGGGAATCTCCTCCAGGTGCTACTTGTGCGTTTTTTCCGCGGACCTATGACGAAATTAGCGTATTTTTTTCGCGATTCTTTGACGAAATTCGCATTTTTTGTGCGATTCTTTCGCGAAATTAGCGTTTTTTCGCAATTGTTTGGCGAAATTAGCGTTTTTTTCTGCGTTCGTTTGGCGAAATTTGCGTTTTTTCTGCGATCCTTTGACGAAATTTGCGTTTTTTTCCTGCGATCCTTTGACGAAATTCGCGTTTTTTTGTGGTCCTTTGATGAAATGTCCGAATTTTTTGGCTAAATTCACGTTTTTTCCGCGCTTCTTTAATGAAATTCACGTTTATGCTTGATCCTTTGACGAAATTCGCGTTTTTTTGCGTGATCCTTTGACGAAATCCGCGTTTTTTTTTATTTGCGAACGATTGACGAAATTGATTTTTTTCGGCGACTATTTGTCGAAATTCGCGATAATCGGTGGATTTATATTTTTTTATCCAAAGGGTAGGGCGATCCGGGCGATCTCCCCCCCCCCTTCCTTGGATCCGCGCCAGTGAAGAGGTATACACACCTCTTAGATGACACATTTTGGCTTTCTAGTATGTTAAAGGCCCGTCAGATTTCTGAAGGGGATCCTTTTTCAGAGATTATCCTCTTTCAGAAATCTGATATTAAAAAATGGATGTGATGGTTATGTTTTTCAGCTTTCGATAATTGGATCTTATGTATTTTTTAGTGCTGAATCCAAAAATGATCTTCATTTTGTATCATGTCATCACGTTAGGATTTTCCATAAATCGCAAATTTTTAAAAAGTCTTACATAAAAATCAATTATCAAAAGTTTAAAAAGATAATCATCGCAGGGTTTTGTTATTAACGTTGTTTACCATAACTAAAAGAACAAAAAATAAGATAAATAATTACCATAGTATAAGAGTAAACAGAAAAATATAAAAAGAGACATTTAATAAATAAATTCTGTTATAACGTTTTTAATTTTACGACCTAATAAGTAACAATAAACGATATTTTGCGGAGAGGGCGGATTATAAAATAAGAGTGCTGGATAACCGAATGTTTCGGTTAATCGGATGTCGGATAATCGAGAGTCTGTAATATTTTTAAATCGCATTAATTTCATATTCATTTAATAATTAACTGCAAGGAAGGATTTGAGCAACAGAAAGTATGACTACGTTGATTATATGTCACTCGGTATCGCCCCCCCCAAAACGATTCTCTGGATCCGCCCCTGGTACAATTTACTGCTTTAACCCCTTCAAGGGCAATGGTTCATTTCTGGACCACTTAATTTTAATTCTTAAATGCCACATTGGCACCAGAATATTGGAATGAAAAATTTCCTTCTATTAAGTAAGTCAACAAAAGCATTTTTGTACTTCGAAATAAATTTGTTTGTAAATTCTGGTGCTATTCACTGATTTCAACATTTTACGAATAGAAGTACCTTGCCCCTGAAAGGGTTAAACTTATATTAATATATTTATTATTTTAAAGTTTCCTTTGTCTTTTAGTATTCACGTGTAAATACAATTTTCAAAATTTTCCTGCTTTTAACACGTACTCATTTAATATTAATTTTAAAGGTTTTTTTTCTATTTTTAATAGTCACGTGAAAATAATTTTTTAATCGTAAGGAAATATTCATTGCGCTGTTTTTAGAATTGAAAACAATCTCTATAATAAAAGTCTAAGTCATGTGACTATCATCAAAAGTTCCGGATGTATCCCTTCGTTTTTTATATTCCAGGCGGCCATTTTGGTACTTTAATATCAGCCAGCCGCAGGTGATAAGTCGCCAAATATTATTCTATCGCCAACATTCCACCTATATTATAATAGTTCAAGTCATGTAACTGCGTAGTCATAAACAATTACGGCTCTTCGCTTTTCTTATGAAAGGTTTCCATTTTGATTAAAGAATCAAATTTTTTTTTCGAATAAAACTACATAAAAGTTGCTATGATCGCAAAGAATTCTTGGTACTTTTATGTTAGCCGGATGCAAATCTCGGCAATAGCTTTTTTTTTTTTTTTTTTTTTTTTTTTCCTCGCCAGTTATCATTTTTTTTATTTTTCAAGTGGCAAATTAAAACGGTACTACTTTGTTATCCGGTCGACCAAAAATCTATCGCCAAACTATAAGATAAAATGCCTATAATGGTTGATCATAAATGTCACATTCACTTGACTTTAAGGAAGTTACGCGTGTTTATGCGATCAAGTGATTTTTATTTGGACGTTTTATTTGTATTTTTGTTAATGTTATACTAATTTATTTGTTCTTTCGTTATTTAAAATATGGGCACAGATGTCATATTTTCGCCAAAAGTTATGTGGTAACCCGGATTATGTTGTTTATGCTGTTGATGTTTTCGCCAAATTGGCAACCGAAAAAATCGCGCCAATATGGGGCGAATATGAAATCTGTACCAAAATAAGAATTATGCCAATTTGTATAAATTGGCGAAATTGGTCGACGGGATAACTAAGTAGTAGCATTAAAGCATTGCTTTGAAATTGAAATTAAATGTTATGATGTGTTGCATTATTTATATTTGTTTGTCGAAAACCTCGTTTTCGTATACCAATTACATAAACATACAGTACATACAGTATGTTTAAATTATTTTCTATTATTTTTAAATTAAATAACAATAAATTAAAAAAAAGTTTAATTAATAAATTTGAACAAAACAATTTATAACATTTTTATTTTAAATAAAAATAAAATAAAAGTAAATAAACATTTATTAATAAATAATCAACAATAGCCGGGTTACCATGTCAGGCAAAATAATGCCATTTTGGCTCCAATTAGGTACCCCTGTGCGTATATGACATCTGCGCCTAATATTTTTCATTTCGTTTCGTTTAAAAAAAAGAAAGAAGTGAAAGCCATAATATTAAATGTAAGTTTTGTATTAAATACAATGATAACGAAATAAAAAAAAGCATTGTTCTTAGCATACATTTAAGGGAGGCGCCAAACTGGTCGCCAAATTAGTTAAAAATAATAACCTTTTCTAAATTACGAAGAAAAATATCTGTTATGATTAAAATTTGAGTTGCCATCATTAGAGAAAGGTATATAAAATTACAAAAAAATTAATATTTCGAAAACTAATTCGAATTTAAAAATTCTAATTCCAGTTTTGAGATCTGTGGATCAATACTGATTTTTGGTGTTAATTTCATCGCAAAGTATTCCATATTTTAGGAGAAATCGCCGTGAAACATAATCAGTTGTTTAATCAGTCGTTTCGTAGAATCGTTACATAATTCGTTTCAATTCAGTAGTTTCATAATATCCGTTTCATAAATTCGTTTCATTAGGATTATATATATATATATATAGGGTAGATATAAAATTGCATAAAAGGCATCTATATTAAAAAGATCCAAAAGAATTAAGAACGGATCCCGGAATTCTATTTCAAATATTTAGCCTAATATAGGTGAAAACTGGGAAATTGGGTCAGTTAGCCAGTAGACTTAGTTTCATTAGTGGCCACTTTTAAAAGTGGCCAACTATAATGTTCGAAACTTTCTTGATATCTAGATAAACTATAATCGTCGTGCTTAAACATATTTTTCTATAAATCAGAGTTTTATACCAGCAAACTATTCATGATAAGAATCGGGAAGGAGTAAAAAAAGTCAGAAAGTCTATTATTACTTTTTTTTTTTTTAAATAATATATTCATGGATTGTATATGTTCATAAACACAATTATAAATTAAATTACTATTACTTTCATTATAGGGTAAAAGCACCAAAAGTTGGCCACTTAAGCGCTTTCTTTTAGCATATAGCTCAAAGCGGAATTTTTAAAAGCAATACAACATTTTTAACAGTGACACATGTTAATGTATACTTTTCTTTTACTGTTTCAGTAATTGTTTAAAAAAAACCCCACTAGTAAGTCGGCCACTCAATTCTAGTGTTCGGCCATCACTGGACCAGTTGTCGGCCACTTAAATGCTTTGTTATTGGAAATAACTTAAATATAATTTAAGTATAACTTAAGCATAATTTTTATAAACAGAACAACATTTTAACAATAAAGTGTGTTAATTTATGCTTTTCTTATAATGTTTCAGTAATAATTTAAAATCTATATATATAAAAGCCGTTCTCTGTGTGTATGTCCTTTATACAAATCTGCAATTTTTGACCGATTTGCACGAACATTCATGTACATACGTTTTAGAACGTGGAAAAGATCACTGTCTACTTTAAAAAACCATCAGACCACTATTTATCCCTTTTTTCTACCACTCTCCATAATTTAAAATTATAGAAATATCTCTTTTTAAATCTTTTTTAATTCAAATGTTCCTTTCCTGTTGCCACACCCTAAAAAATGACACAATAATGTGAAAAAAATATGGATAACGCGTGTATTTTGTTTTTATTTGCCAATTAAAATTCAGATTTCCTTGCTATATTTCTGCGTGTTTGATATTGACGTCATTCTAAACAGAAAATTCACATTTTTTTGTCCTTCTATATATAAAAAAAAGTTTTGATTTGAAAATGGACCAATGAACATCTGCGTAGATATTCCGGGTTGATCCGCATCCAATTTGAATGCTTAAGCATGGCCTTTCATCGCTAATATTAAGAAAACTGTTGCATACAAAAATATGAAAATCGGTGGTATTATAGAAAAATGTTTGATAAACACGCTGATGCAGACAGTTTTCAAATCGAAGAATTATTTTAAGAGATATTTAATGCTAAAGTTGGACAAAGTCGTTCCATTAAAAAAGTTTTATTTGAGCAAAAACTATGCATGAGAATTTAATCATTTTTAGATCATTTTATACGTTATAAGTTCCCAATGCGCAGATTGCATTTATTTTTCTTATTTGACGCATTTTTTGAGGTTTTATTTCTATTTTTAATTCAAATTTTCAGCATTTCGAGAGATGTTTTTTACAAATTTTAGAAAATGTCATTAATTTAAACTGTTGCCAATTGTATAAACAGCGAAACAAATTATCATATCAAATTAAAAATTTATTTACACGTGACTATTACAAACAGAAAAAAAAAAAACTTTAAAATTAGAATTAAATGATTACATGTTAAAAGCAGGAAAATTACGTCATAAGAACCATATTTACACTTGAATTTTACGTCATCTTTAAAATGCCCAAAAAATATGGTAAAACAATTTAAATTGAAAAATATATTTGCGCGAGATATTTTGAGATAATCTTTTCAACTATTATCGTGAATTCGAAGACAGCGCAAATAATATTTCCTTCTAACAAGAAAAGTATTTTTACGTGAATATTAATAAGAGAAATAAAAGTTTGGTGTAAATTACGTCAGATTTGAAACGATACATTTAAAATGAATTATTTAAAAGAACTATCTTATAGCGCTACTAAAAAATACCGGGAGACAATGACACTGTTTACTTAATTCATTTTACATTAGCTTATTTTCAAATAACTAATGTGTTTAATTAAATACGAAAATAGCCATTGTATCTCTTAACAGCAACAGATTTGGTCTTAAAAATCCCCAATCCAAGGAAAACGAATGGAAACCTGTTTACAGAGAGATCGCTACTGTTTTTTTTTTTAAATTTTAATTCAATATTTTAAAAGCCGATCAAATGCGTGCAATTAGCGTGCTTTTTGGATTATGGTGTGCCTGAACGGGAGTTGGCGAGCGTACCTCGTAGGGGGCAGAGCCCCCTAGTATATAAAATAAAAACTTTAAGAGCGGAAAAATAACGTAGCACCTCAATTTGAATGTTTTATTTAAATTAAAACATCTATTTTAATACAAATAGCCAAATTTCATGAAAACAATTTAAGAAAAAGAAAAAAAAGTCCTTCCGGCCAGTGCCGGGAGGAAGAGGTAGCTTTCATATTCCTTATTTTTAAAAAGCCAACTTATATTATTCAAACACACGAAGCTCAATTAAGTGGAAACCGAATGTAGGAGATTCAATACTAATTTTTATCAATACTAAATCATTATGAATGAGAATTTCGCGAAATTAGTCAGCTTTATCCAAGCTGCTTTTATTTAAAGTCACTTATATTTGGCTGCCAAATTCAGCGATTTCTTAAAGTGCCTGCCATTTTAAGACAACATGGTAGATGAGGCTAACCAGTGAACTTGGTCGAGACCTTAGTAATTGCTGTGCACATTAGGGTGGGCCGAAAAAAACTTTTTTTTAATTTTCGATGATGGGTAGTGCGGAAAAGTGGCCACTAGTGGCACCAAGTTCACACAAAAAATTTGAGATTTTTAGGACAATTCCTATATTTGCCGCTTTTGGCTTGAAGTTTTGCTAAAATGCTGATTTTTGAACTTTTTTAGAAAAAATTTTAAAAATGTTAAATTAAACTTATTTTAATCGTATTTACTTGAAAAGGCATATTTAATGTTCCAAATGTATAAATAAGCTCTGATAATGTATTATTTAATTGCTATGTGTATTCTAAATTAGACGATTTTTATAGTCTTTTCGCTTTTAAGTGAGCAAAAGTCGCATGTATTGTTTGAATCTTTCAACGGTTTCTCTCTTTCGTCCTGTTTATGTCCCTTGGTCTTCATTATTTTTTCGATGCTTTAACCCCTTCGGGACGGGAGCCTTTTACAAAATTTATAATCTTTAGTCACCATTTTTTAAAAACAGAAATTTGTGTCTTCTTGAACTGAGAAAATGCGCTGATTAAATTAGGCAAATTTTACAGTAAATTTTTACTGGTGAGGAAAAACAAAGATCCTGAGCGCTTCATGCGGCACGTATACGTGTCGCTCGTCCCCAAGGAGTTAAGGGTCATATATTTGGGTGACGGACAGCAGAATCCCCCAGAAACAGATCTGGAAGAAGAGAAGGGGGTGAGGCGAGAACATAAGCGAACGCAGTGACTCATCGCGATGTTGGGGGAGTGAAGGAGGAAATACAAGAGGGGAGAAAGTGCGACAAGGGATGCTTATTATTTTTCAGTGCTCGGTTTCCCAGTGACATTTGTTCAGTGTAAAAATAAAACCTTTTTCTCGTGCAATACATTGCTTTTTGGATAGAAGAAAATCGAGATATTTATCTTCAACCAGTGGATGATATTATTAAAATGATAGGTGAAAAAGTTTCCGAAATCTGGATAAAATTTTCCATACCAGTGGTTTTCCAACGAACAATTAACGGAAAGATTAAAAACTATTACAATGAGTGTAGATCATTGGAGAAATCTTGTAATCATACGGGCGTTAAAGGCTAGGCGATCCGCGAAGATTTCATACGAAATGCGGAAACCTCGCTCTTTGACATTGCAGCTTGTAAGTGAGGCTCTGGATAAAATCTTCCATACAAGTGGTTTCCCAACGAACAATTAACGGAAAGATTAAAAACTATTACAATGAGTGTAGATCATTGGGGAAATCTTGTAATCATACGAGCGTTAAAGGCAAGGCTATCCGCGAAGATTTCATACAAAATGCGGAAACCTCTCTCTTTGACATTGCAGCTTGTAAATGAGGCTTGAACAATTGTAGCTGCGACATCAGACGTAAAGTTCCACATCGGGAGGTGAACTTCTTGAAGGAACAAAGAACTGTTCGAAAAATGTTTATGGGAAATATTGATTTAAAAACAAGCAAAACTCTTGCAAAGAAAATATCGTGGAAAATGAAAAGGGATACAATTTCAATGAGGAATAGTGATTCTGCGACAAAGCCTTCAACGAGTGGAGTTAGATCCAGATGGAAGACACTTATATTGTTGGAAGATTCAAGTAGTGGGAGCTTTCAAGCAAGCAGTTTGACTGAATCTGAATTGAACCAGGCCCTTCAAAGCCAAACACTCCTAAATGCATATTCCTGTCTAACACAGCGTCTGCCATGTCTCAGGGAAACTGGGCACTGAAAATAATAATCATCCCTTATCGCACTTTTCCCCTCTTGTATTTCGTGCTTCACTCCCCCAACATCGCGATGAGTCACTGTGTTCGCTTAAGTTCTTGCCTCACCCCCTTCTCTCCTTCCAGATTTGTTTCTGAGGGATTCTGCTGTCCGTCACCCAAATATCCCTTAAAGCATCGAAAAAAATAAGGAAGACTAAGGGACATAAACAAGACAAAAGAGAGAAATCGTTGAAAGATTCAAACAATACATGCAACTTTTGCTCACTTAAACGCGAAAAGGCTATAAAAATCGTCTAATTTAAAAGACACATAGCAATTAAATAATACATTATCAGAGCTTATTTATAAATTTGGAACATTAAATATGCCTTTTCAAGTAAATACCATTAAAATAAGTTTAATTTAACATTTTTAAATTTTTTGCTAAAAAAGTTCAAAAATCACCCTTTTAGCAAAACTTCAAGCCAAAAGCGGCAAATATAGGAATAGGCCTAAAAATCTCAAATTTTTTGTGTGAACTTGGTGCCACTAGTGGCCACTTTTCCGCACTACCCATCATCGAAAATCAAAAAAAAAGTTTTTTTCGGCCCACCCTAGTGCACATGCTCACTCATATCGGAATCGGTTGATATATACGAGTGCTGTCGCAGGCAAAAAATCAGATTTTTCAAAATGTCACCCACTTTAGAAATTGAAACTGCTATATCTGAGCCATTTTTTAAGATAAAGACAAACAAAAAATGCTCCTGAATCCTTATATCAAGGTCAAATACTTAAGAAAGAAACCTTTTTCAATTTCTAATTTTTTTGCACCTCACTTTAAATATAATATTTTTTAATTTAATGGCCGCCATTTTGAAACAAGATGGCTGATGAAGCTGGCCAGCGAACTTGGTCGAGATATTGATGTATACTATCCACATGCCTTCTTCCATCGAAATAGGCGAATAAGTGTGGTATCGCGTGACAAATACAAGATCGTTTCAAAGTGTTAGCCATGATAGAACTTCAAAGTGCTATAATTCAACCACTTTTTAAGATATAAACAAAAGAACAAATTTTCAGAAACAAAAACTGCTCCAGAATCTTTGTATCAAGGCCAAACACATCCTTCTATGTATAAAAAAAAGTTTTGATTTGAAAATGGACCAATGAACATCTGCGTAGATATTCCGGGTTGATCCGCATCCAATTTGAATGCTTAAGCATGGCCTTTCATCGCTAATATTAAGAAAACTGTTGCATACAAAAATATGAAAATCGGTGGTATTATAGAAAAATGTTTGATAAACACGCTGATGCAGACAGTTTTCAAATCGAAGAATTATTTAAAGAGATATTTAATGCTAAAGTTGGACAAAGTCGTTCCATTAAAAAAGTTTTATTTGAGCAAAAACTATGCATGAGAATTTAATCATTTTTAGATCATTTTATACGTTATAAGTTCCCAATGCGCAGATTGCATTTATTTTTCTTATTTGACGCATTTTTTGAGGTTTTATTTCTATTTTTAATTCAAATTTTCAGCATTTCGAGAGATGTTTTTTACAAATTTTAGAAAATGTCATTAATTTAAACTGTTGCCAATTGTATAAACAGCGAAACAAATTATCATATCAAATATTTCTTCAAATTAAAAATTTATTTACACGTGACTATTACAAACAGAAAAAAAAACTTTAAAATTAGAATTAAATGATTACATGTTAAAAGCAGGAAAATTACGTCATAAGAACCATATTTACACTTGAATTTTACGTCATCTTTAAAATGCCCAAAAAATATGGTAAAACAATTTAAATTGAAAAATATATTTGCGCGAGATATTTTGAGATAATCTTTTCAACTATTATCGTGAATTCGAAGACAGCGCAAATAATATTTCCTTCTAACAAGAAAAGTATTTTTACGTGAATATTAATAAGAGAAATAAAAATTTGGTGTAAATTACGTCAGATTTGAAACGATACATTTAAAATGAATTATTTAAAAGAACTATCTTATAGCGCTACTAAAAAATACCGGGAGACAATGACACTGTTTACTTAATTCATTTTACATTAGCTTATTTTCAAATAACTAATGTGTTTAATTAAATACGAAAACAGCCATTGTATCTCTTAACAGCAACAGATTTGGTCTTAAAAATCCCCAATCCAAGGAAAACGAATGGAAACCTGTTTACAGAGAGATCGCTACTGTTTTTTTTTTAAATTTTAATTCAATATTTTAAAAGCCGATCAAATGCGTGCAATTAGCGTGCTTTTTGGATTATGGTGTGCCTGAACGGGGGTTGGCGAGCGTACCTCGTAGGGGGCAGAGCCCCCTAGTATATAAAATAAAAACTTTAAGAGCGGAAAAATAACGTAGCACCTCAATTTGAATGTTTTATTTAAATTAAAACATCTATTTTAATACAAATAGCCAAATTTCATGAAAACAATTTAAGAAAAAGAAAAAAAAGTCCTTCCGGCCAGTGCCGGGAGGAAGAGGTAGCTTTCATATTCCTTATTTTTAAAAAGCCAACTTATATTATTCAAACACACGAAGCTCAATTAAGTGGAAACCGAATGTAGGAGATTCAATACTAATTTTTATCAATACTAAATCATTATGAATGAGAATTTCGCGAAATTAGTCAGCTTTATCCAAGCTGCTTTTATTTAAAGTCACTTATATTTGGCTGCCAAATTCAGCGATTTCTTAAAGTGCCTGCCATTTTAAGACAACATGGTAGATGAGGCTAACCAGTGAACTTGGTCGAGACCTTAGTAATTGCTGTGCACATGCTCACTCATATCGGAATCGGTTGATATATACGAGTGCTGTCGCAGGCAAAAAATCAGATTTTTCAAAATGTCACCCACTTTAGAAATTGAAACTGCTATATCTGAGCCATTTTTTAAGATAAAGACAAACAAAAAATGCTCCTGAATCCTTATATCAAGGTCAAATACTTAAGAAAGAAACCTTTTTCAATTTCTAATTTTTTTGCACCTCACTTTAAATATAATATTTTTTAATTTAATGGCCGCCATTTTGAAACAAGATGGCTGATGAAGCTGGCCAGCGAACTTGGTCGAGATATTGATGTATACTATCCACATGCCTTCTTCCATCGAAATAGGCGAATAAGTGTGGTATCGCGTGACAAATACAAGATCGTTTCAAAGTGTTAGCCATGATAGAACTTCAAAGTGCTATAATTCAACCACTTTTTAAGATATAAACAAAAGAACAAATTTTCAGAAACAAAAACTGCTCCAGAATCTTTGTATCAAGGCCAAACACATCCTTCTATGTATAAAAAAAAGTTTTGATTTGAAAATGGACCAATGAACATCTGCGTAGATATTCCGGGTTGATCCGCATCCAATTTGAATGCTTAAGCATGGCCTTTCATCGCTAATATTAAGAAAACTGTTGCATACAAAAATATGAAAATCGGTGGTATTATAGAAAAATGTTTGATAAACACGCTGATGCAGACAGTTTTCAAATCGAAGAATTATTTAAAGAGATATTTAATGCTAAAGTTGGACAAAGTCGTTCCATTAAAAAAGTTTTATTTGAGCAAAAACTATGCATGAGAATTTAATCATTTTTAGATCATTTTATACGTTATAAGTTCCCAATGCGCAGATTGCATTTATTTTTCTTATTTGACGCATTTTTTGAGGTTTTATTTCTATTTTTAATTCAAATTTTCAGCATTTCGAGAGATGTTTTTTACAAATTTTAGAAAATGTCATTAATTTAAACTGTTGCCAATTGTATAAACAGCGAAACAAATTATCATATCAAATATTTCTTCAAATTAAAAATTTATTTACACGTGACTATTACAAACAGAAAAAAAAACTTTAAAATTAGAATTAAATGATTACATGTTAAAAGCAGGAAAATTACGTCATAAGAACCATATTTACACTTGAATTTTACGTCATCTTTAAAATGCCCAAAAAATATGGTAAAACAATTTAAATTGAAAAATATATTTGCGCGAGATATTTTGAGATAATCTTTTCAACTATTATCGTGAATTCGAAGACAGCGCAAATAATATTTCCTTCTAACAAGAAAAGTATTTTTACGTGAATATTAATAAGAGAAATAAAAATTTGGTGTAAATTACGTCAGATTTGAAACGATACATTTAAAATGAATTATTTAAAAGAACTATCTTATAGCGCTACTAAAAAATACCGGGAGACAATGACACTGTTTACTTAATTCATTTTACATTAGCTTATTTTCAAATAACTAATGTGTTTAATTAAATACGAAAACAGCCATTGTATCTCTTAACAGCAACAGATTTGGTCTTAAAAATCCCCAATCCAAGGAAAACGAATGGAAACCTGTTTACAGAGAGATCGCTACTGTTTTTTTTTTAAATTTTAATTCAATATTTTAAAAGCCGATCAAATGCGTGCAATTAGCGTGCTTTTTGGATTATGGTGTGCCTGAACGGGGGTTGGCGAGCGTACCTCGTAGGGGGCAGAGCCCCCTAGTATATAAAATAAAAACTTTAAGAGCGGAAAAATAACGTAGCACCTCAATTTGAATGTTTTATTTAAATTAAAACATCTATTTTAATACAAATAGCCAAATTTCATGAAAACAATTTAAGAAAAAGAAAAAAAAGTCCTTCCGGCCAGTGCCGGGAGGAAGAGGTAGCTTTCATATTCCTTATTTTTAAAAAGCCAACTTATATTATTCAAACACACGAAGCTCAATTAAGTGGAAACCGAATGTAGGAGATTCAATACTAATTTTTATCAATACTAAATCATTATGAATGAGAATTTCGCGAAATTAGTCAGCTTTATCCAAGCTGCTTTTATTTAAAGTCACTTATATTTGGCTGCCAAATTCAGCGATTTCTTAAAGTGCCTGCCATTTTAAGACAACATGGTAGATGAGGCTAACCAGTGAACTTGGTCGAGACCTTAGTAATTGCTGTGCACATGCTCACTCATATCGGAATCGGTTGATATATACGAGTGCTGTCGCAGGCAAAAAATCAGATTTTTCAAAATGTCACCCACTTTAGAAATTGAAACTGCTATATCTGAGCCATTTTTTAAGATAAAGACAAACAAAAAATGCTCCTGAATCCTTATATCAAGGTCAAATACTTAAGAAAGAAACCTTTTTCAATTTCTAATTTTTTTGCACCTCACTTTAAATATAATATTTTTTAATTTAATGGCCGCCATTTTGAAACAAGATGGCTGATGAAGCTGGCCAGCGAACTTAGTCGAGATATTGATGTATACTATCCACATGCCTTCTTCCATCGAAATAGGCGAATAAGTGTGGTATCGCGTGACAAATACAAGATCGTTTCAAAGTGTTAGCCATGATAGAACTTCAAAGTGCTATAATTCAACCACTTTTTAAGATATAAACAAAAGAACAAATTTTCAGAAACAAAAACTGCTCCAGAATCTTTGTATCAAGGCCAAACACATAAAAAAAATCTTTTTCATTTTCCAATTTTTTAATACCTCATTTTAAATTTTAAATTACATTTTTTTTAAAAATGGCAACCCTTTTGAAACAAGATGGCGAATGAAGCTGGCCAACGAACTCGGTTGAGACATTGGTATGTACTATGTACAGACCAAGTTACATTCAAATCGGTAATAAATACGCCTGTTATCGCGTGACAAAAATCAGGTCGTTTTAAAATGTCAGCCACAACAGAAATTCAAAATGTTATAACTCAGCCATTTTTTTAGATGTAGACGAAACAAAACCTGTTACGGAATCTTTGTATTAAGGTCAAACACATACAAAAAAAAATCTTTTTCATTTTCTAATTTTTTGGTATCTCATTTTAAATTTATTTTTATTTTAAATTTATTTTTATTTTAAATTTTTTTAAATGGCCACCATTTTGAAACAAGATGGCGAATGAAGATGGTCAACGAACTCGGTTGAGTTATTTGTATGTACTATGTACACACCAAGGTACATCCAAATCGGTTCATAAATACGTCTGTTATCACGTGGCAAAAATCAGGACGTTTCAAAATGTCAGCCACGCTAGAAATTCAAAATGCTATAACTCAGCCATTTTTTAAGATATAGACGAAACAAAAACTGCTCCCGAATCTTTTTATCAAGGTCAAACACATAAGAAAAAAATATTTTTTCAATTTTCAATTTTTTGCTACCACATTTCAAATTTAAATTTTTCTTAAAAATTTAAATGGCCGCCATTTTTAAACAAGATGGCGGATGAAGCTGGCCAACGAACTCGGTCGAGACATTGGTCTGTACTATGTATAAACGAAGTTACATCCAAATCGGTTCATAAATACGCCTTTTATCGCGTGACAAAATTCAGGACGTTTCAAAATGTCAGCTTCGCTAGAAATTCAAAATGCTATAACTCAGCCATTTTTTAAGATATAGACGAAACAAAAACTGCTACGGAGTCTTTGTATAAAGGTCAAATACATAAGAAAAAAATATTCTTCCATTTTCAATTTTTTGGTACCACATTTCAAATTTTAAATTTTTTTAAAAATTTTAAATGGCCGCCATTTTGAAACAAAATGGCGGATGAAGCTGGCCAACGAACTTAGTCGAGACATTGGTATGTACTATGTACACACCGAATTACATCCAAATCGGTTCATAAATACGAGAGTTACAGTGTGACATAGGTCAGATATATATATATATATTGATATTTATATATATCAATTTTGAACGGAGGGTGGTTTCGGGGTCTGGGGGTCATGATCGATGAAGATATACCAAAATTTTTTGAAATCGCTTTCCTCCGAACGGCTGCAATAGGTAGCTTTTTGTAAAGAAAGCTACCTAAAAGGCTAGATATGACGTCACATTCTATCAAATCTTTTCAATGCGTAATCCAACTCATTGTAAACATATGGCCCCTATATTTTGCTTACTACTTCGATTGTATACTACAGCCATATCTTATAGCTATACGTTATCGCTAAGTGTTGTATTGGTTTAGATTCAGTGCTAACATTTTCTGTGATTTATAGCAAAAAGAGAGCGGTTATTTACATTTTCAAAAAAATTCTTGACAGATGTCTTGATTTAAAATTTATGGAAAATGACATCATTTCATCTCAATGTAGATTTAATTTCAATAAAATTTCAAATTTTCCAAATAAAATTTTATTAGCTACTACTTCATTTGGATGTATTTTTTGCATTTTCCCCCGTATTGTGGGAGATATTGTATACTTCTGTTACGCGCGCCAAAGAAAACATGTACTTTAATTTTAAAAGTTAAAAAATTACCACAATGTGTCAAAAGTAGAGATGGGAATGCTCGGAAAAAAACCGGAAAAGTTGGGAAAAAAACCGGTTTTTTTCAGTTTTTTTCCGAAGGGCTATTTTTCAATTTTTCCAAATTGGAAAAATTGAAATTTCATTTATAAAATAATGTAGTCAAAATTTTATAATTGCTACATTCTGATACTTTTATTTATATTTTTTTCATGTTTAGTGTCCCTCATGAAAACTTTAACATGGAAAATCTTAGCAGGGATCTTTTTAGAAAGAACTTGAGTCTCCTAAGGGTGTTCTTAACTGCTCTGCTCAACAAGTGCAAAACATTTTGACACATTTACAAATTCATTTTTTAATGGAAAAAATGTAAAATTGGAAAACCTGACCATGGAAGCGATTTGGAATCGATCTGTGTTTTCCCTGTTGTGATCCATAAACCACCTATTGAGTTATAGGCGATTTTGATCACGTGACAAACGCGTTTTTCACCCATTCTTGACTGGCTATTCTTCTTTTGCGTTGAAATTCGGTTCAAAACGACCGCTTTGACACTATTTTCTGAAAGATCTATTGCGTTTGCAAAAAAATGGAAAAAACAGCTTGATTACATAGCTTTTGAACAACACCTGCTAGTTTCATGTATTTCTGAACAAAAATAAATTAAAACTTATGTCAGAAAGTTGCCCTTTTCGATTTGAGAACAGCCTTAATGGATCCTTCACAGTTTTTTCTCCTTAAAACATATGACCTCTAACGAAATTATTTCTCTTAAAAATAGACATTTCAGAATTTTTTTACAGTCTCCAAATTAAATTCTTCACAAACGTAATGATTTTAGAATTTTAAAAAAAACCTGTTGTATAATAACTGCAATAACCAATGAATCTATTATCTAGCTGTTTATGTACAAAGGACCATCTCAATAATGTCTAAATAAGAACTTAAATATGACAAATTTACAAAATTCCAATTACATTTTTTACATTTCATTCACATTTTTTACAAGTTCACAAGTTTTATAAAAGTTCACAATTTCGCCAAAACATGATCGTGTGAAAAAAAAATCCAAGCAAATCCCTGGTAAGATAATTAAATGCAACTTCTCTCGTTAAAAATGAAAATTCATGTGCAAAACTATTTCAGTATTATACCAATAAATGAAAATGGTAAGATGGAAAATTTAATGTAAAATTTTAAACATGCATTTATTTTTATTCGCATAGCTGTAATTTTTCCCTATTGTTAAAAAAATTTCTTTTGATAATAACATGTAGTTAAAATTATGTATTATTAATTTTTTTTTTTTTTTTTTTTTTGAAATATAGATTCTTAGATTTGTCTAAATGTATTTTCAAAAAATATAAATCCATACAAACTTTGCAAAGAAAATGTAAGCAAATCTCTGTGAAAAATCAAGTTGAAAACAATTTTTAAGCATATGGAAAAATCCACCTGTTTTAAAAGTTTCATAAAAAAAAAAAAAAATACTGCTTTCAATATTAAGGATCTAAATCTTACTAAAACATAATTTGGGTTTAGTCTGGAAAGCTGCACCAAAACCACATATACAGGAAACGAAAATTATAACTGTAAGGGGTGGGGGGGGAGTAATATTTTAAAATAATACCAATTTTTAAACAACAGAAGATATGAAAATGATAATAGTATTTATAATAATACCAGAACTAGTGTAATTTGTTTCTTTTAAACTGGCATTCTTTATGTATTTGAAAAGCAGTACTATGTAGATGAGATGTACAATATAGTTTAAAACTGCTTTAAAACTACAGTAATATTTGGTTGAAACTAAAGTAGTTTTTTTTTTTTTTTTTTTTTTTTTTTAATTAGCTTTACTGATATAGTTAAAGTGCTACTGAAAAATCATTTTAACGGACACATGATATAGTACAAACACTGGTGTTAAATTAAGCAAGAAAAGCTACTGTCAGAATTCTGAAACTGAAAGGATAAACTTTTAAAAGCTGGCTTTTTTCTCTCTCTCTCTCTCTCTCTCTCTCTTTTTTTTAATAAAATATTCACATGTAAAGGGAAAATATTTTTTTTTAATGTGCATAAATATTGAAAAAGTTTATTATTGTATACTTTTTAAGAAAATATAACTTATTTTTGAGAAACATTTATAGAAAATCAATTTTTCCAAGTTTTCCAATTTTTCCAGAAAAAAACTGGAAAAAAACCGGTTTTTTTCCGCCACTTCAACTTTTCCGGAAAATTTACATCTCTAGTCAAAAGAACATCCTTTTTCTGAATTTAAATTTCGTGAGTTCCAAAATTAAAGCTAAAAATGTGAGTTTTTTCATAAACGTCAAGTTAAGGCTGTTCTCAAATCCAAAGGAGCTATTTTCTGACATAATTTTTAATTAATTTTTGTTCGGAAACGCATGAAATTGACAGGAGTTCTTATTTAGAAACTGTGTAATCGAAAGATAGTTTCCATATGTTGCTAAAGGTATAAGATCTTTGAGTTGGTGTTTTGAAGTGAATTTCGGACGCAACAGTGCAATAAAGGATAAAAACCGGCCGTCACGCAACCACAATTGCTCATAACTCGATAAGTACTTTATTTATGAAAAAAGGAAAAACCCATTTCAATTCCAAATCGCTTTAATAGTGAGGCCTACAAATTTTAAGCCTTTACGTTTAATGAGCCAGAAAATGTGTCAGAAAGTTTCGCGTTGTTGAGCAGGGAACTGGAGAAGCACCTTAAGCATTATTGCAGGTTAGCATTTTGTAATCAAGTTGCATGCCAGATAGTCGCTTAAAGCATAAGTCATTCTATATTGTTTTAAACAAAGGTGCATGCCATAATAGGTGTCAGGCACACTTATTAAAATAAGAATACCCTAACGCACAGCCCCATTACTGAAGATAAACCCGTCAATATACTTAGAGATAAAAAATAGTTCTGCATTTTTCATTCAGCTAATAAGACTAATCCTTCATAATTGGGTTCACATGATTATATAATTTTCCCCTATAATTCTATGACTAAGCAACGGAAAACAATATGTTACGCACTATCTTCTCTAAAAAACTAATAGTGGAAGTCGCATGGAAATCCGTTCTGAAGAATTCAAGTTACATTCAACCGGAACGAAATTGCCATTTGAATTTATATATACTTATCCGGTTATTTTGAGTAGTTTGATTTGATATCTGTTAAATTCGTGTTTTATTTTATTTTATTTTTGGCGTTATAATTTCGTTTTCCAATTTAGTTATTGAATATTAAGCGAAAGCAAACAAATTCTGAATTATTTACAATGTTTTTGAACAGTTGAGTTAATCTTTTGTATTTGGGTTGCAAGCATATTTAAAAAATATGCATGCTTAAAAATTATTTTAAAACCCATAAAAAATTTGTAAATTGAGATAAACATTACAAACAAATATTACTGAAAGTACTTTTGTTTTCTATAATACGTTGGAACAATCGAATGTACAATGTTTAGACGTTAAGCTGCAGTAAAAGGGAAATTTATTGCTGTGTTAGGTTGTTGCCACCGAAAATATGATACCAGCGTTACTCATAGAAATGTTTTTTCTTTATACTATTGCATTAAGTGTAAACAGGTTCATCTTTCGTAATCGGGTTGCACTCAACTTTAAAAATATCCATGCTGTAGAATTTTAGAATAATTGATATAGACTTTATTTGTGTAAATAGAATAAATTGAATTCACAACAGTACCTTTTTTGCTGCGAAGTCCTTCATCGTTGAATACGCTATTTTCTTAGGAATGAAGATCGTAAAGAATATTAAATTCTGCAGGAACTTTGACGACTTTGAATGGGTGAATCTAGATTACTATTTTCTTAAAGAATACAGAAATTTATTTAAATGAATACGATTGAGTTTGTCTTTCAGAATATTTAATTGAATAAGTAACATCTTTAGAATTAATCGACTTCATCTCAAGAATCAAAACATTGGAATGTTCTATTACAGGTCCGCACATGACCATCAAAATACAGAATAAAATTTATCTAATAAAAGAAAATAAAACAAGATTAATATGCATATAATACAGAAAAAGGATAATAGGAATTTTAAAATTAAAAAAGAGTTAAAATAATAAGAATAAAAATTGAATAAAGTCTTCTATTTTTAAGGCAGAGAAAACCAGTCATTTTCAATTCTCGTAGTGCTGCCATCTATATCTGTCTTTCAGTATTAAAGTCTTTTTTTACAATTGAACATCCTCCGACCCCGGCAGGAGAGGGGACACCTTTGAAATGGGACGCTTGATGTCACCGTCAGCTGTTTTAATCAAAACAACTCGTACAAGATTGTCCGGTCCAGGAAAAGTCTTTAGAATGCGGCCCAACTTCCATCTCATGGGCTGAAATCGATCATGAACAATCACCAAGTCTCCTTCTCGTAGATTAGCTCGTGGAGTAATCCATTTTGGACGCTGTTGGAGATGTTGAAGATATTCACGTGACCATCTATACCAAAATTGATTCTTTGCTTTTTCTATCAAGCGCCACCGAGCATTTAATGTTAGAATTCTGGGATTTGAAGATTCTGGAATATCAAGGAGGGATGCTCCTATTAAAAAATGACCTGGAGTTAATGCACGTGGATCTGATGGATCCGAAGACATAGGGGTTAAGGGTCTTGAATTTATGCAACTTTCAATTTGACATAGCAAAGTAGTTAATTCTTCAAAATTCAATACACTAGCTTTACATGCTCTTAGAATGTGATTTTTAGTAAGCTTTACAGCTGCCTCCCATAGCCCACCAAAGTGTGGTGCATATAGAGGGATGAAATGCCAATTGATTTTCTGGCTCGAAAGAAATCCTTGAACTTCATTTTCTTTCAAATATATAAATAGCTGCTTTAACTGATTAGCCAGACCTGTGAAGTTTTTACCATTGTCTGAATATACATCGGACGGCAGACCTCTACGCGCGATAAATCGCTTCAAGGCTGCTAGCAGGGCTTGCACAGACAAGACTGATACCAACTCAAGGTGTACCGCCTTAGTGCACATACAGACGAATACTGCTATATGTGATTTAATTTTGATCTTACTTCTTGGCAAATTTGGTTTAGTTAAACAGGGTCCTGCAAAATCTAGACCCACCTTGGAAAATGGACGGATTGGGGTGATTCTGTCAACGGGAAGGTCTCCCATCATTTGTTGACAAGCTTGAGATTTAAGGCGTTTGCAAAGCACACATTTGTGGAGCTCTTGTCGTACAGTAGAACGACCATTCACAAACCAGTACTGCTGGCGTAATATAGAAAGTACTAGCTGTGTACCAGCATGTAGATGTTGTTCATGGACATGATTTATCAATAACTTAGTAATAATATGATTTTTCGGAAGTAGCATAGGATACTTTCTATCAAAACTTAATGTCTGATGTTGTGACAAACGACCACCAACTCGAATTATATCACTCGAATCTAAAAACACATTTAACGATAATAATTTACTATTGCTTGGTAAGGGTTTTCTTTCTTTTAATAACTTATGTTCGGTACCGAATTCAGAACTTTGTACTAATTTCACAATGCATTGAATAGAATCAGAGATTTCTTGTGCACTCAGATTTCCAGATTTTTTTGTAGCACTATGCCTAGCATTATAAATGAATCTAAGACACCACGCTGTGACTCTTGATAACTTAGAGAATTTGGAGAACTTAAGAATAAAGTCTGGAAGGGCAGTTACTTGAGTTACATTGCTGACAGATTGAATTACTGGATTTAACTCAGATATTGGAGGATTGTACAAAGGTATTGGGATTGGTTCATTTGATAGCAGCCATGGAGGCCCATGCCACCATAGCGAATGATGAAGAAGCTTTCGTGGAGAAATACCTCTAGAAGCTGAATCTGCAGGATTTAGAATACCTGGAATATGATTCCACTCACATGAAGGCATTAACGATTGGATTTGACAGACTCGATTTAGAACAAATTGATTTCCCTTTAAAGGAGGTGATTTTAACCAGCTGAGAACGATTTGGGAATCTGACCACAGATAAATATTGTCAAAGTTTATTGGCAAAGTATCGATAATGACTGAGCATAACTTGGCTAATAAAAGAGCAGAACAAAGTTCAATACGTGGCAGTGTTTGAGGTTTTATAGGATTTACTTTAGTTTTAGCTGCAATCAAATTTACAAATACTTCGTCAGGAGTAACAACACGTAAATAAGTAACAGCAGCATAAGCTTTACCTGAGCCATCACAAAAACCATGTAACTGAATTTGGACATCATTTTGATTATAAGAATTAATATATCTGGGTATTTCAATTGACTTTAGCAAATGAATTTCTGATAAAAACTCATTCCAAACCTGTAGTATGGAGTCTGGGATTTCTTCATCCCACGAAATCTTATCTTTCCAAAGATCTTGCAGCATGATTTTTAATCTTATTGTAGTAGGAGCTAGGAAACCCAAGGGGTCAAATATTGTAGCCACTACTGATAACAAATCTCTTTTTGTTTTTACTCCTTTAAAATCATTGAAACGAATTTGTAAAACATCTTTGGAAGAATCCCAAAGCAGTCCGAGGACTTTAACGGTATCATCTTCCTGAATTACCTTTTGCGATGAAGCCTTCATTTCATCTGGTAAATGAGCAATTACTTCTGGATCATTACAAGTCCACTTACGTAGATTAAAACCTCCGCTTTTCATAACTTCGATTAACTCAATTACCAATTTTTGGGCATTTTCCTTTGAATCCGAACCGGAAAGTAAATCATCTACGTACGTACTTTTCCGAATTGTCTGAGAGGCTTCTTTACGATTTTGCTCATTGTCATTTGCTAATTGGTGTAATGTCCTAATGGCCAAAAATGGAGCGCAAGAAGTTCCGTACGTAACGGTCAACAGCCTGTATGTTTTAATAATTTCATCTGAATTGAATCTCCAAAGAATGCGTTGATAATCTACATGATTTTGATTGACGAGAATTTGCCTAAACATTTTCTCGATGTCAGAACTAAAGGCGATTGGATGCATTCTGAACCTTAACAGTAGAGGAAATATTTCTGGTTGCAATTTTGGACCTATCTCTAGATAATCATTCAAGGAGCGGCCTTCTGAACCAACCGCAGATGCGTCAAATACAACTCTAAGCCGAGTTGTAGAACTATCTTCTTTTAACACCCCGTGATGTGGAAGATAAAAATGATCAGGATTTGAAATTTCTGAATCTGGAACAAGTTCCATGTGCCCTAAGTCGATATACTCGCGCATGAAGGATAAATACTGCTCTTTAAGCAAGGGGTTTTCTTGAAGTTTTTTCTCCAAGAAGTAGAAACGTTTTAAGGCTTGCGATTTAGAGTTTCCGAGAACAGGTTTAGATTTAAAGGGTAGATTTACAATATATCTTCCAGATTCTGAACGTGAAACTGTTTTCGCATAGTTGTCTTCAACTAGAGAAATTGGATCAGAAGTAGGAACCGATTCAAGTTCCCAAAATTTTTGTAGTTGAGAACTTATCTGTGTAGTGGCATGGCAACTAATAAATGAATTTTGATTTGATTCATTTGAATAAATGATCCCGGAAAGAATCCAACCCAGTCTAGAATTAACAGCACTCGGTGATCCTTTAGGTCCCAGAATTGATTCCCCTATTATGATGTTAGCAAATAAATCTGCGTCTATAAGTATATCAATAGGACTGGACAAATGAAAATTAGGATCCGCAAGGTTCAAGCCTTCAATGTGTGGCCAATATTTAGTTGTAATCAAAAAATTTGGTAAATTGGTTGTAATCTGATTAACAACTAATGCATCTAAGTGAAAAGTTTCATTATTGAAATGTGGAGAGAATGTCAAAGAAACTTCCTGAAGAGCCGTTTCTGCGACTAAATTGTTTATTCCTGAGATTCTATGATTTGTAGGCCTAGATGGAAGATCTAATTTTTTGCAACAAGATTTTGAAAGTAAACTCTTCTGAGAAGCACTATCTATCATCGCTCTGCAAGGAATAAATTTTCCCGATTTAGATTTAACCTTTATAATGGCAGTAGCCAACAATGTTTGAGAATTTTCATTGATAGACTGAGAACTTAAACAGTTAGATTCATTAGAATTAACAACAGCATTTGGTGTTGTAACACGATCTTGCTGCCTGAACATATTCTGTGATGCAGGGCTAGTTTGATCACGATGAAGAAGTGTATGGTGTTTATAATTACAATGCTTGCAAGTAGTACTAATAAGACAGTTGGACACAAAATGATTTGAACGTAAACAGTTGGTACAGAGCTTTTTTGATTTAACTAAATTCCAACGTTGATCAACAGATAATTTTGAAAATTCTGGGCATTTATGAAGTGGGTGCGATTCTTTACACTGTGAACATGAAATATTTGTAGTTTTATTTACATTATCCATCACGACTGTATTGGCGACAGATTTTTTTGAAAAATGTTGAAACTTACTTTCAAAATTTAAATTAGATTTGGATTCACCTTTAAAAAATTCAGAGTTACAATTCTGCAAACTACGAGCCTGTTTTTCGAGAAATGTCATCAACATATCATAAGTTGGGAATGAATCATTATTTAAGGATAATTCCCATTGCCTTTTTAAGGATTCATCAAATTTATTTTGTACTATATACACTAAAATCAAATCAACAAATTCATTAAATTCAAATTTCAAAGATTTTAAGTTTCGAATTACTTCATTACACGTATCCAAAAGCTCTAAAATAGTTTTCTGCGTGAGCGATTTCAATGGTTTGGCATTAAAAAATTTAGACAGCAATGAATATGCCAAATTCCTACGATTGTCATATCTATTAATAAGAGTTTCCCAAGCTTCTTTATAATTTTCCCCAGAAATTGAAAAACCGGAAATTAATTTTGAAGGATAATTCCTAACACTAGCTATAAGATACGAAAATTTTAACTGATCTGAAAGAGATTTATTATTATGAATTGAAGTCAAAAATATCTCTTTGAAGCTAATCCATTGAGTGACATCTCCATAAAAAATGGGTAACTCGAATTTAGGAAGCTTTAGAACGTTATTACTAAATCCTATATTTGAGCTATTATTAGCTGCACTTTGATTTTCTTGTGATTTTACGCCTTGACTTTCTAAAAATTGCTCAATTTTCACTAAATCATCAACAACAATATCTTTAGCTTCAGTAAAGGACTCGTATAACGAATTTACACTTTCTTCAGCTACTCCAAAATAAGATTTTTTTAAATCATTTTCTAAACTTATCAATTCAGCCTTTAACTTTTCAATTAATTTTAATTTTTTATTTTCAATTGCCTCGGTAACCTGAGCGCTAAATCTTTTTATTTCTTTTACAGTGAAACTGAATTTCGTTTCAGAAGCAATTTCTGCTTTAGTTTTCGTCATGATATATTAATATCATATATTAAATATCATATATTATATAAGAATATCACTAATTTGACTCCAAGCTGCGACGGACCAAAAATATAATATGTAGAATTTTAGAATAATTGATATAGACTTTATTTGTGTAAATAGAATAAATTGAATTACCAACAGTACCTTTTTTGCTGCGAAGTCCTTCATCGTTGAATACGCTATTTTCTTGGGAATGAAGATCGTAAAGAATATTAAATTCTGCAGGAACTTTGACGACTTTGAATGGGTGAATCTAGATTACTAATTTCTTAAAGAATACAGAAATTTATTTAAATGAATACGATTGAGTTTGTCTTTCAGAATATTTAATTGAATAAGTAACATCTTTAGAATTAATCGACTTCATCTCAAGAATCAAAACATTGGAATGTTCTATTACAGGTCCGCACATGACCATCAAAATACAGAATAAAATTTATCTAATAAAAGAAAATAAAACAAGATTAATATGCATATAATACAGAAAAAGGATAATAGGAATTTTAAAATTAAAAAAGAGTTAAAATAATAAGAATAAAAATTGAATAAAGTCTTCTATTTTTAAGGCAGAGAAAACCAGTCATTTTCAATTCTCGTAGTGCTGCCATCTATATCTGTCTTTCAGTATTAAAGTCTTTTTTTACAATTGAACACATGCTTAAAAATTACTTTAAAATCCATTAAAATAAAAAAACTGAGGTACAATTTTCAAACAAATTTCATTTGAAATAACTTTTTTCTATTCGACATTGTAAAAAATGAAATTGTGTGATGTTTAAAAGTTAGAAAAAACTGCAGTAAAGGCACATTTTATGGGTTACAATTTATGGGGCACAATTTATGGGCACTGACATAGTGTTTTTACTTTATAATGTAGATAATACCATACAAACGAGAATTTCACTAAGTGCTGCGCGATTTGGAGGAATTTTTTTTTTCATATTGTCAGGAAAATCACATATTTTTCTCTTACACCCGCCAAAGGAAACGTGCATTCTGTTATTAAAGTTCAAGGATTTTACTATGGTTGCAAGACAATAACGCCATGTTTTTTGGATGGGAATGTACAAATTTCAGTTATTGTGATTGCCGTATTATTTCGTTTTAATTTATTTTACCTGGAAGGCTCCTTATAATTGACACGGGCGAAGCCGGGCAGTTCTGCTAGTATTATAATAATTTTTGTCACCTTTCCAATATAGTTTAAAAGTGTTTGTGAATTTGGATTGTCTCCAGTCTGTCCGAGCTCTAACACTCGTAAATATACTTGAATTTCCCTGAATTTTTTGTATGCTATTGACGTTAACAATAGCACGATCGCTATTGAAAATAAAGTGTGCAGAATTTATAGTTCATCTACAGGGACAATCAAAAGTATTCCGATGCATTACGCTCAATGCGAAAAAATTGCTTCAAGTTTATTTTAATGATGTTGGTCATTTTAAACATAATGAAATTGATATGCATTTATTAAGTTCACTAAACTATCCATTCTGGACAATATGGGGTCCAATGTACTTATTATTCATTTATAGAGCCCCGCAAAAGAATTCCTTTACATAATAGTGTCATGGGAAAAACGGTTTGCAGCGTATTTTAGTTCTGTTACACTATGTCAAATATAATGAAATTGATATACTACGTTACCGAGGCTTACTACAATATACTTGTTGTATAACATGATATGCATAGAATTTATCGTTCATTTACAGAGACACACAAAAAATTCGGATACAGTACTGTATCTTTCTATTAGCGATAATTACTGGAAGTGTGATTTCGTTTACGGCATGCGTTTTTAATTTTAATCAAATCTTTGCTTATAGTCCAAGAGCTAGCAATGTCAAAAAGCGCGTCATTTTATCAAGGCTCATTTTTTTTATATGTGCTTCCGTTTTATGGTGTAGTACGTTTGCGGACGGTCTGGCAGTCGGGAGACGTTGCGTTTACCTGCGTACAAAAAATAATACTGCAAAACAGTTTAACTTTAAAATGGCGCGAGACATTTATTTGATCTTTTCAACTATTTTTGTTGGGACAGCGCAAATAATATTTCATTTCTAATAAAAGTATGGCCGATTACTGATGCATTTACCCTATAAAAAATAACGAAATCAAAATTCCAACAGCTAGGTGTGTACAATAGAAAAAAGAAACGAATAAAACATAATAAAATGTTATTAGCCCCCGATATGCTATTTCTTTCGGCCAGTCATTAAAGTGTCGTCTCTAAAACATAATAAAATGTCATTAGCCCCTATATGCTATTTCTTTCGTCTAGCAGTTAAAGTGTCGTCTCTAAAAAATAATGTTCCGTTACGTAAAATAGCTAGCCGTAAAATAAAGCAGATGTATCATTGTACAGTTAAATGCTAATAAACTCTATCGCAATTTTTAAAACTTATATTGCATATTGTCAAGTTTTTATACCGTCGTATAAGGAGAAAAAAGTACTTCTAAATGCAATTTGTTTAAAAACTGCATCTCAATTTATTTTTGAGATTTTAATTTTTTTGTAGTTTTTAGCGCCATTTTTTAAATTTTGTTAACTGAAGGCTTTACCCATTTCTGTAGAAAGTAAAGGAGAAATAGTAGATTATTATATCTTTTGGTTGCCATTTTCCCATAACAACTGAAAAAAATTATAATTAAAATACGTGCATTGTTGAAAAAATATAAATTTATGATTTCTGATAAAACATGCAGCTATTTTAAACTATTATTTAATTTCATGTATCCATATTAATATTACAAACATATGAATCAGTAGCTCATATATATATATATATATATATTAGTTTTTGAATGACGACATCGCTCTTTTGATGGATTTGTGTAATAGTCTGCGATAGAGGCGTCGTATGCATACTTTTCTGTAGATGTTGTTTAAGACTCAATGGTAAGTATGGAAATCTTCAGAGGATGCAAATGACATCATTTTATATAAAATAAAAGTGTGTATTTTATGTCTTCGAACTGAATTATGTTTTGTACTTATCTATATTTATATATATATATATATATATATACATATTTTTCATCGTGGGTTTAAATTCTGAAAAAGCAGAATTTTAGTTTTCTAGTGTTGGGTTTTATTTAATAAGTAAATATGTTATTTACATACTACACACATTACATACAATTGAAGTCTAAACTGGTGAGTGTTATGTACCATGTATTTAACTATTTCTATAACCTCATTTAATCGTAATCGATATTACCTTTATCTGTAACCGTCCCTGTAACTGAGTTGTTGTTGATTCCTTCGCCATCTCCCCAACCATGCTGATCTCTTATCTTATGAATAAAGTTAATCTTTTTAAAATCAATTCTTTTCCTTTATTTCCATCTAATTAAATCTATACAGCGAACATATCGTGGTGTCAGAAGATAAAACTACAGTAGTAGTTAGTACGTCTGTCGTTTAATTAGTATCTTTTGCTAAACTCTAAATACGCACTCAGAGACAGTATGGCTCATAACTTTTTGCAAATGGAACAATTCGTTCCAGCAGAAGCCTGGACGGTAAAAAATATGAACTTTTTGAAACTGCAGTGAAATGTCATAAAGAAGAAGGCGATATACCGGGTATCCTAAAAAGGACTGACTGATTTTAAAATTCAATGACTTGCAAACGGTGACAGATATTTAAAAAATTCTTGCAGGAGCGTTATGCATAAGGTCAAAAGTTTTTTTTGCAGTGATTTTCGATTCTAGTTCGAATTACAAACAATAGATGGCGCTATAAGCAATAGGCGCTAAAAACAGGCTCGATTTTTTGGTCGATCTCTTCTTTCATGCGGAAAAAGGAGATGAAAATGTATTAAATTGGTCCCGAAGGACCAAAAATCGAGCCTGAATTTAGCGTCTATTGGTCGTAGCACCAGCTATTGTTTGTAATTCGAACTAAAATCGAAAATCACTGTAAAAAAAAAAAAAAACTTTTCACATCATGCATAACCCTCCAGCAAGAATTTTTTAAATATCTGTCACCGTTTGCAAGTTAGTGAATTTTAAAATCAGTCAGTCCTTTGTAGGACACCCGGTACGTATCGCATTATTACTCAGCGTTATCGGCAAGGTAAAGGATGTTTTAGACAAATTTGATGAACATTATAAGCCTTATCGTAACATCACTTTCGCTACGTCAGAGTTGCCAGTTTGGCCTCCCCTTTTATTCAGATAATAACGAATCCATACCAGAAATTAAGAAGTATTTTTTGTTTTATTTAATGACGGTTATTTTGTGATAACTTGAAGTAAAAATTCTTCTTTCAAAGCTCCCGGTGTGAATTTGAAATTTCGAAATAAAAATAGAGGCCAAACTAGCAACCCTGCGCTACGTTTGTTTTTAATAACATAATCCGAAAGCGAGGACAAAATTTTGACTCTTTTGTAACCGAAATTAAACTTCAAGCTGACCAGTCTGAATTTGATACAGCCTATGAGCGCAACGTCAAGATCGAATTATTCATAAGGTCAGCTTGATGATGTTTTACGTGAACGGCTTTTGAAAGAGCCTGAACTATCTTTAAAGGAAATTATGGAAATACGCAAGTCTGCTGAACTGTCTAAACTACATTCTCTATCCATGTCGCAGTCTGCATCTACATCATCTACGCACGTCAATGCAATCAGTCGCCAGAAAACCAAAAAATTCCATAGTCAAGGAAATTCATCGAAACATCAAAGCAATAGTTCGAAACATACTTACAAAAACAAGCATCCGGCATGTCAAGATAAACGTCCATATTTCAGATGTGGTTCGCAACATGCACCCAGAAATTGTCCTGCTTACGGGAAAATCTGTCATAACTGCCATATGTTAAACTATTTTTCCAGTGTTTGCAGACAACCCAAAAGGCAATTACCAAAGTAGCGACAGCAACAAGTCTCAACAATTGATTGCGATTCAGATATAGCTTATATTGGTGCTATTTCAACACCTGAGGAGTGATTGGGTTCAGAAAATTCATATTAATAATCGCCCCCATTTTGTTCAAGCTCGATACAGGTGCCCAAATGAATGCCCTTCCCTTATCTGTGTTTCAAACCTTAAATAATTGTCCAGAAATTTTTCCAAATGCCCTCAAAGTGTGTACTTTAGTTTTGGTGATGCTTTACCAGTTGTGGATGAACGTGTTCTCAAGTATGTGCTATGATTTAAAATTTATCATAGTGAATCTTAATGTGCAACCAGTATTAAGTGCAGCTGCATGTGCAATGCGCAGCTTTTAATCTCATATAGCGAATGGATTCCTCTGTACAAGTAAGTGTAAAGTGTAATGTTAACTGTGTAAAAACATATTTTTGTTTGAGTTTGAATTCTCTATCTAATGTAAATACTGACTCAATAAGTGTTACTTCACGTTCTCTTTCATCTTTAGTGCTCATTCTAATCCATCTAATAATGTAAATTCTCATCAGCCTAAGTTATTGCACATTTTGAATGAGTATAATGATATATTTGAAGGTGTCGGTCGTTTACCTGGTAAGCACAATTTTTTTTTTTTTTTTGCATGAAAATGCAACACCTGTTATAGCAGGTTCTCGTAAGATACCATTGGCTTTAGAAAGTAAACTTAAAAAGGAAGAATGGAACAGGATGGTATAATTGAAAAGGTCGCTAAACCTATTGATTGGATAAGTCAAATTGCTATAGTTCCTAAGAAAAATGGATCAATAAGAGTTTGTATTGATCCCCGTCCCCTTAAAAAATATATCAAAAAACACTTCCAAATAACTTCACAAGATCAATTGTTGTCAAAGCTGAAGGGTTCCAAAATCTTCTCCCTAGTTGATGTAAAACATGCATTCTATCATATTCAGCTAGACGCGGAGAGTTCTGATCTCTGCTCTTTTATGACACCATTTGGCAAATTTCGCTACCTAGTAATGGCATTCGGATTAAATTGTGCTCCCGAGATATATCAAATGTGTGTGGTTAATATATTTGAAAACTGCCTAGAAATCGACCCATATTTTGATAATATCTTAGTGTACAATGCAAACTTAGATGATCATTGTGAGAAATTAAAGAAAGTATTTCAGATTGCTAGAGAATGTGGTCTGACGCTCAACAAAGAAAAGACATGTCTTATTGACGTTTCGGAGTTACAATATTTAGGTCATAAAATTTCACCTGATGGTCTTTCTCCTGATTAATAAAAAGTCTCAGCTATTACAGATTTTCCTGTTCCAAAAACAGACAAGAGTTAATGAGATTCTTAGGTATGTCCACATATTTAATGAAGTTTGTGCCTAAATTTTCACAGAAAACTTTCATTTTAAGAGATCCACTAAAAAAAGACAGAAATTGGCATTAGGATTCACATCACAATTCAGCTTTCTTGAGAATTAAACAACTGCTGCAATCATCACCTGTCTAGTCTAATATAATAAACTAGCAGAACTACCCGGCTTCGCCCGTGTCAATTATAAGGAGCCTTCCAGGTAAAATAAATTAAAACGAAATAATACGGCAATCACAATAACTGAAACTTGTGCATTCATTCCCATCCACAGAACGTTAAAAAAGCAATCAGAAAACATGACGTTATTGTCTCGCAACCATAGTAAAATCCCTGAGCTTTAATAACAGAATGCGCGTTATCTTTGCCGGATGTAAGAGAAAAATGTGTGATTTTCCTCACAATACGAAAAAAAAAAAAAAAAAATTCCACCAAATCGCGCAGCATTTAGTGAAATTCTCGTTTGCATGGTATATATATAAAGTACAAACACTATGTCGGTGCCCATAAATTGTGCCTTTACTGCAATTTTTTCTAACTTTTAAACATCATACAATTTCATTTTTTACAATGTCGAATAGAAAAAAGTTATTTCATAACCCATAAATTGCGCCTTTACTGTAATTTTTCTAACTTCTAAACATCACACAATTTCATTTTTTACAATGTCGAATAGAAAAAAGTTCTTTCAAATGAAATTTGTTTCAAAATTGTATCTCAATTTCCTGATTTTAATGGATTTTAAAGTAATTTTCAAGCATGGATATTTTTAAAGGTACGTGCAACCCGATTACGAAAAATGAACCCGTTTACTCTTAATGCAATAGTATAAAGAAAAGACCTGTCTATGAGTAACCTGGTATCATATTTTCTGTGGTAACAACACAACACAATAATTAATTTCCCTTTTACTGCAATTTAACCTCTAAACCTCGCACATTCGATTGTTTCAACGTCTTATAGAAAACAAAAGTAAGTTCAGTAAGATTTGTTTGTAATGTTTATCTCAATTTACAGATTTTTTTTATGGATTTTAAAGTAATTTTCAAGCATGCATATTTTTTAAATATGCTTGCAATCCAATTACAAAATATTAACTCAATTGTTCAAAAACATTGTAACTAATTTAGAATTTGTTTGTTTTCGTGTAATATTCAATAACTAAATTGGCAAACGAAATTAAAACGCCAAAAATCTCTCTATTCTAAAAAAAAGTAACTACCGCTGTCACTGCCGCCGCCGCCGCCGGTTTTGAATTTTTTGTGACCGGAGGTCTTTCTTCGTTAATATTAAGAAAAATAATGCATACAAAAATATGAAAATCGGTAGTATTATACAGAAATGTTTGATAAACACGCTGATGCAGACAGTTTTCAAATCGAAGAATTATTTTAAGAGATATTTAATGCTAAAGTTGGACAAAATCGTTCCACTAAAAAAGTTTTATAGTAGCAAAAACTATACATCGGAATTTAATAATTTTTAGTTCATTTTATACGTTATAATTTCCCGGTGTGCAGAATTGATTTATTTTTTTTAATTTGACTCATTTTTCAAGGTTTTATATCTATTTTAAATTCAAATTTTCAGCATTTCGAGAGATATTTTTTACTTATTTTAGAAAATTGTACTAATTTAACCTGTTGCCAACTGTATAAACAACAGAAACAATAATGTTTGCTTCAAATTAAAAATTTATTTACACGTGACTATTATAAATAGTAAAGATACTTTCAAATTAAAATTAAATAATTGCGTATAAAAAGCAGGAACTTATTGAAAATTACGTCATAAAAAGTATACACGTGAATTTTAAAATGTCTCATTTAAAAGAACTTTCTTTTCGCTTTGTTAAAAAATACCAGGAGACAAAGACTCTGTTTACTTAATTCCTTTTATATTAGCTTATTTTGAAATGTTGTTACACGTGTCTACGTAGTCAAGTTATTTTTATGTCGACGTTTTATTTGTATTTTTATTAATGTTGTACCAATTCATTTGTTCTTTCGTTATTTAAAATAAAAATTATGTCAATTTCTATAATTTGGCGAGTGGTTTGGCGGTTTATATAATTTGGCGAAATTGGTCGACGGGATAATCAAGTAGTACCGCAGCGGATTTGGCGTTAAAATTCCCCAATCAAAGAGAAATGAATAGAAATTCGTTTATAGGGAGATCGCCACTGTTTTTTAAATTATAATTCAATCTTTCGAAATCTTTTTAAAGCCGATCAAATTACCATGCATTTAGAGTCTGCGGTGTCTGGACGGGGGTTGGCGAGCGTAGCTCGTAGGGGGCCGAGCCCCCTAGTAATATAAAATAAAACACGAACTTAACAGATTATGGCTGTAGTATACAATAGAAGAAGTAAACAAAATATAGGAGCCATTTATTTACGGTGAGTTGACTACACGTTGAAAAGATTTGATGGAATGTGAAGTCATATCTAGCCTTTTTTTTCTTGTTCCTAAATCGTTTTCATGAAATTTGACTGTTTGCATTAAAGCAGATATTTTAATTTAAAAAACAATTAAATTAAGATGCTACGTCATATTACCGTACATTATAGTTGAAGTTTTTATTATATATATAAATAATGTGCGTTTTCTGTTTAGAATGACGTCAATTTCAAAAATGCAAAAATATAGCAACGCGTTACCGTTACTTTTTTCACATTATTGTGTAATTTTTTAGGGTGTGGCAACGGGAAAGAAACGATTTAATTAGAAAATTAAAAAGATATATTTCTATAATGTTAAATTACGGAACACGGTAGAAAAAAGGGATAAATAGTGTTCTGATGATTTTTTAAAGTAGACAGTGCTCTTTTCCACGTTCTAAAAGCCTATGTAAATGAAGTTTCGTGCAAATCCGTCAAAAATTGAAGATTTGTATAAAGGACATACACACAAAGAACGGCTTTTATATATATATAGATTTTGTTCTATTGGATTTTTGAGATTTTAGATATTTTTAATATAAGTTTTAGTGTTGTTTCGCGTTCTACTGCTATTTTTTTACATTAGGAAAAGGAATTCAGTTTCAAACTTTTAGCTTTATATGTGAAATTTTGTCATCTGCGACTTTGATAAATTAGATATTTTTAATGAAATTTTTGACCTCTTTTTGCGTTCCGTTGTGATTTTTTGTCTTCCACGATTTTTGAATATTTAGAGATTTTTAATGCGATTTTCAAAGCAACTTGTGGCCTTTTTTTTTTTTTTTTAGTTTCGCGGCGATTTTTTGACATCCGAAAAAACAAGTCGGTTTCAAACTTTTAGTCTCATATAGTAAATTTTCTCCTCCGCAATTTTTGAATTTTTAGCAATTTTTCATTGCGATTTTTAAAGGTTTTTTTTTTTTTTTTTTTGCTCTTTGCGGTGATTTGTCGACATTCCTGAGGGGAATTTTATTTCAAACATTTAGCCTAATATAGTAGATTTTGTCCTCTGTGGTTTTTAAATATTTTAGCGATTTTTGATACAATTTCAAATTTTGTCCTATTAGATTTTTGATATTTCAGATATTTTTAATATAATTTTTAGTGTTGTTTTGCATTCCGCTGAGATTTGTTTCACATTAGTAAAAGTAATTTACTTCTAAACCATTAGACTAATAAAGGAATTTTTTTCGACCACGAATTTTGAAATATAGCGATTTTCAATGCGAATTTTAGCATTTTTTCTCGTTTTGCGGTAGTTTTTTGATATTCGTGAAAGGAATTCAACTTTAAACTTTCAGCTTAATATAGTAAATTTTGTCTCCTGCTATTTTTGATATTTTAACGATTTTTAATGTAAGTTTTAGCGTTTTTTCCGCGTTTTGCTGCGAATTTTAGTATTAAAAAAAAAAAAGATTTTGTTTCAAAATTTTAGCCTAATATAGTAAATTTCCTGCGCCGCGATTTTTGAATTTTTAATGATTTTTAATGCGATTTATAGTACATTTTGTGTTCCGCTTTTATTTTTTTACATTCTTAAAAGGAATCCGGTTTCGAACTTTTAGCCTAATACAGTAAATTTTGGCTTCCACGACTTTTTGAACTTTTAGCGACTTTCAATGCGATTCACAGCTTTTTTTTCCTGTTCGGCAGTAAAATTTTTTTTTCATTCGAAAAAGGAAATCAGTTTTAAACATCTTGCCTAATAAAGGAATTTTTTCTATGCAATTTTTGATCTTTTAGGGATTTTTAATGCAATTTTTAGTGTTTTTTCGCGCTCCGCTACGTTCTTTTGACATTCACAAAGACAATTCCTTTCCAAACTTTAAGCCTAATATAGTAAATTTTGTCCTCCACGATTTTTGAATATTTAGAGATTTTTAATGCGATTTTCAATATGTGACTTATGGCTTTTTATTTTCATTTATTTATTTTGCGCGATTTTTTGACACTAGTAAAACGAATTCGGTTTCAAACTTTACCATAATAATGTAACTTTTGTCCACTGCGTTTTTTGAACTTTTAGTTGTTTCTTTTATGTGCTTTTGATTGCAGTGTTTAATTTAAGTATTGCGCGGAAGCGCAATACTTATTTATTTCCAGTGTCACTTCTCAATGTTAATTTAACATAGAAAAGCCTATGGAGCTCATAACTTTTTCATTTTTTTCTTCCCACCTTTTTGTCCCTGATGCCACTCATTTTTTTTCTTTACTAATTCTAATAATATTATAAATGTAAAATGTTAAAATGTTTGCCTGACGTGAGGGTCAAAACAGATGATAAAATGCCTCTACATATGGTTGAATTATAACCCAGAGAGTAACATGGGTTAATTTTTATTAAAATTTTTCAAATATTTTTCTTAATAATTCCAAATTTCGCTTTTTTCATTGAGAATCAACGGACATTTTTCCAATAAAATTTAACATTTTTTTGTTCATTGTTGCCAATAATTCAAAAGCCGTAATAATAATTTGTCTATTTTTAGTTGAATGATTTTCACGTGTAAAATTACTGAAATAGATTTTTTAAGAATTAAAAAGAAGTTGAATATGGCTTCATAGTAGAAATAAAAATGACATTTTCAAACAGATTTTTTACGTACAGATTGGAAGTTTTTGCCCAAAGTACAGCAACTTGCATTAGTGCGCTGGTGAAACATTTTGAATTATACATAGGTAAATTGTATCACAAATTGTGATACGATACCGCATGAATCAAAGCCTGATGATGGTACCCTCCATTAATTTTGAAATGTGTTCGTCTGAATGCAGTAGTTATTAAAAAACTTGACATATTAAACAAAAACCTAATTTGAAGAACAAATTAAAAAACAAAATTTATTTCCTATATTGTTTAAGCCCGAGAAGGGACAGATATTAAGATATTTCATTCAATTCGTTCTTCATTTAATGTAAAATTTTTGTAACAAATAGGTTAAACCAATTGAACATTAAAAAATAAAAATAAAATTCATACAACATGATACTTTAAACACCCTAAAAACTTAGATTCCGTTCAAATGAAATCGAAATAAATCTTAGACGTTTTCCATTTTTCAGTTGTAAATATTTGTATTGCAGATTTTTGTATTATTTTTATGATGATTGTACATAAAATGATAAGATACATGCAAAACATAAAACTTTAAAAAGTCTAAGATTTATTTCGATTTCATTTGAACGGAATCTTAGTTTTTAGGGTGTTTAAAGTATCATGTTGTATGAATTTTATTTTTATTTTTTAATGTTCAATTGATTTAACTTATTTGTTGCAAAAATTTTACATTAAATGTAGAGCGAATTGAATGAAATATCTTAATATCTGTCCCTTCTCGGGTTTAAACAATGTACGGAATAAATTTTGTTTTTTTAATTTGTTCTTCAAATTAGGTTTTTGTTTAATGTTTTTCGCGGCGATTTTTTTTTTTTTTTATATTCGTAAAAGGAATTCAGTTCCAAACTTTTAGACTAATAAAGTAAATTTGTTCGTCCGCGATATTTGATGTACTAGCAGCAAAGTTGCCGTCTATTCTCCATTTTTTCACAAAACTTCCGTTTTTGGTATTTTACTGTTTTTAAGAAGGAGAATGTTCCACTATTCAAGACGGGAAATTCTTGTTTTTATAAATAAACTAGGGGGCTCTGCTCATTGCAAGCTACGCTCGCCAACCCCCGTTCAGACACCGTAGAACCTAAAAGCACGTTAATCTGATTGGGTTTAAAAAGATTAGAGAAGACTGAATTATAATGAAAAACCTGTGGCGATCTCCATGTAAACGGGTTCCCATTCTATTCCCTTTGTTTGCGAAAATTTAAGGCCGAATTAGATGCTGTTAAGACATCCAATGGTTGGTTTCGTGTTTAATTAAAGAAGATCAGTTAAACATTTGAAAAGAAGCTAAAATAAAATGAATCAACAGAGTCTTTGCGTCCCGGTATTTCTTAAAAGCGTTATAAAACGATTGACATAATACAATTTACTACAATTTACTGCTTTAACCCCTTCAAGGGCAGTGGTTCATTTTTGGACCACTTAATTTCAATTCTTAAATGCCACATTGGCACCAGAATATTGGAATGAAAAATTTCCTTCTATTAAGTAAGTCATCAAAAGCATTTTCGTAATTCGAAATACATTTGTTTGTAAATTCTGGTGCCATTTACAGATATCAAGATTTTACGAATAGAAGTACCTTGCCCCTGAAAGGGTTAAACGCATATTAATATATTTATTATTTTAAAGTTTCCTTTCTCTTTTAATATTCACGTGTAAATACAATTTTCAAGACGTAATTTTCAATATTTTCCTGCTTTTAACACCTACTCATTTAATATTAATTTTAAAGGGTTTTTTTCTGTTTTTAATAGTCACGTGTAAATAATTTTTTAATCGTAAGGAAATATTATTCTTTGGGCTGTTTTTAGAATTGAAAACAATCTCTATAATAAAAGCTTAAGTCATGTGACTATCATCAACAGTTCCGGATGGATCCCTTCGTTTTTTATATTCCAGGCGGTCATTTTTTTACTTTAATGTTAGCCAGCTACAGGTGATACGTCGCCAAATGTTATTCTATCGCCACCATTTCACGTATATTATTATAGTCCAAGTCATGTAACTGCACTGCCATAAACAATTACGGCTCTTCGCTTTTCTTATGAAAGGTTTCCATTTTGATTAAAGAACCAAAATTATTTTTTCGAATAAAACTACATATAGTAAAGCGAGGAGAGTTCGCGCGGTAGGAGAGATTGCGCACAAAGAGATTCGACGGGAAGGACTAGAGTGAGCGCGCAGCGACTCTAGGTAGTTGTACAGCAGCATTAGTGCAGTGTCTACATGAATGTGCATATTGATTGTTCCAAGCGTCTTGCATAAAGCAGTGCTATTTTGTTTTGTTTTTCCAAAGTAAGTGCTTGAATTTTCATAACTGATCGTTAGAATTTTTATAGAACGTCAGTAATACAAAATATTTTGAACTTAAACGATTTTTTATAAACTACTAACCTGGACTAAGTATGCGAACACCAACAATTCATTTTAGAAGTGGTCATATTTAAATAAAATGCCGCGCAATCTCTCCTACCAAAATAGGAGAGTTTACGCATCTGCTACTTAGGAGAGATGGCGCATTTCCCCATAAGTTTAAGTGCTAGGAGAGATTACACAGCTTATTGATAAATTTGTATGAATTGCAAATTACGTGTAAAACGTATGAATGAATCAATTTTGAAATAATTTCGGAAAAACACATAATTATCAAAACTAAATTTGGCAACAAATTAATTTGCAAAATTATACTTTTGCAGATAAAAATTTTATTAATAAATTAATAATACAGTTGTTATTAAATTAATTTTATGTCATTATTTTTGTTAATAAATTAATAATATATTTGTTAATAATTTAATTAAATATTTATATATATTTTTTAATTTATGGACAATTAATTTGCTAATAAATTAATTTTGTTAACTAAAATAAATTTTCTAATACAATATTTTGGAAAAGCTTTCACCCATCCCAAGTAGTGTCATGCCGTCGAAATCAAAAGGAAACAGAGTTCAACTAATGTTACTGATCCACAAAATATACATGAAAAAAGACTTAAGAAGGATGCCGCTACAAAAAAAAAAAAAAAAAAAAAAAAAAAAAAAAAAAAAAAAAAAATCAAAAGAAAACAAAAGAAAAAAAAACTGCTGAAGATAAGGTGTTTCCACAAAAAGTGGGATAAAAAACTAAAGGGAAAAAAACCGAAGGTCAGTGAAGATGAGTGCACTACTGAATGTCTGGAACTGTACCAGGACACAACTTCGACAACTGACTGGATTCAATGTATTGCTTGTTGCAGGTGATTGCACGAAAGATGCACGATTTACAACAATAAGTGCATCGATTGTGAACAACGACAACTTCGTTTAGCAAACAAAATACAATGAAACTGTGGATATGGAAATGAAGTAATTTTCAAGTTAAACATGTTATCAACTAGATTAATGTTATTTGGTAATCTTAGTAGGGCTTGCTTTTTCTGATATTTTAATCTTCTTAAATTAAAATTTTTAACTGTTGTTAAAATTCTTTCTTTTATTTATTATTTAAACATTTGGTTGAAATATTCACTCCTAATACAATAATATTTACTCACAAAAACCTTTCAACAATGTCGATTAAGTGTAATTATTATTGTTAACAATTTAATTGTAGTTATTATTAATAACAATCTCTTCTACCTATGTGCACAATTTCTCCTACCCATGTGCGCATTCTCTCCTACCCTGTAAGGAGAGATTGCGCAAAATAGTTTTCTTGGTTTTATTACTGCTGTTCTATTAAGTTAAAGTATAACAACAAAATAACAATGGAAATGCATAAAAAACAAATGAAGTCAAAATTATTCATGCATAGTTTAGCAAAATATTAATATTTAGAATTTTTATTATTATTCTTTTGAAATGTGCGCAGACTCTCCTCGCTTTACCTTAAAATTGTATGGTCGCAAAGAATTCTTGGTACTTTTATGTTGCCCGGCTGCAAATCTTGCCAATAGCTTTTTTTTTTTTTTTTTTTTTTTTTTTTTTTTAACTCGCCAGTTATCATTTTTTTTATTTCTCGAGTGGTAAATTAAAACGGTACTACTTTGTTATCCCGTCGACCAAAAATCTATCGCCAGACTATAAGATTAAATGCCAATAATGGTTGATCGTAAATGTCACATTCATTTGACTTTAAGGAAGTTACACGTGTTTACGTCATCAAGTGATTTTTATTTCGACGTTTTATTTGTATTTTTATTAATATTATACTAATTTATTTGTTATTTCGTTATTTAAAATAAGAATTATGTCAATTTGTATAATTTGGCGAGTGTTTGGCGATTTATATAATTTGGCAAAATTGGTCGAAGGGATAACTAAGTATTTTATTAGAATTTAAAAATTCTAATAAAGTATTGCTTTGAAGTTGAAATTAAATGTCATGATTTGTTGCATTATTTAATATTTGTTTGGCGAAAACCTCATTTTCGTATACCAGTTACATTTGTACTTTAAATTATTATCAATTACTTTAAAAATGAAATAACAATAAATAAAAAAAGTTTAATTAATAACTATAGAACAAAACAATTTATAATACTTTTTTAAATAAAAAGAAAATAAAGGTAAATAAACATTTATTAATAAATAAGCAACAATAGCCGGGTTACCATGTCAAGCAAAATAACGCCATTTTGGCGCCAATTAGGTACTCCGGTGCGTATATGACATCTGCGCCTAATATTTTTCATTTCGTTTCGTTTAAAAAAAAGAAAGAAGTGAAAGCCATTAAATTTTAAATGTTTCAGTTAAGTTTTGTATTAAATAAAATAATAACGAAATGAAAAAAAGAAAAAAAAAAGCATTGTTTTTAGCATAGATTTAAGGGAGGAAAAACTGGTCGCCAAATTAGTTTAAAATAATAACCTTTACTAAAATATGAAAAAAATATATCTGTTATGATTAAAATTTGAGTTGCCATCATTAGAAAAAAGTATTTAAAATTAGAAAAAAAATAATATTTCGAAAACTAATTCGAATTTAAAAATTCTAATACCAGTTTTGAGAGCTGCGGATCAATACGGATTTTTGGTGTTAATTTCATCGCAAAGTATTCCATATTTTAGGAGAAATCGCTGTGAAACATAATCAGTTGTTTAATCAGTCGTTTCAAAGAATCGTTTCATAAATTCGTTTCATTTCAGTCGTTTCATATATCCGTTTCATAAATTCGTTTCATTTCAGTCGTTTCATATATCCGTTTCATAAATTCGTTTCTTTAGGATTTTATAAATACTAGGGGATCGTACCCGGGCTTCCCGGGTTAAAGAATATAGGTGAAAACATTTTTTTTAATTGAAAACTAATATTTTTTTTATGTGCAATAAATTTTTTAGATTGCCCACTTACATTAAAAAAGCATTTTTCATATGGAAAATACGAATTATACAATCAAATAAATTTTGAAATTTATCAAAAGCGATATTTTCTTATTAGCCGCATTCTAAGAGTTATTTGACCAAGATTTTGCTACTTATGAGATACTTTTATATTCTGATATTTTCAGAGCTTATACATGTCTGTTAAATTTGTGTTTTATTTATATTATTTTATTTATTTATTCATAGGGAAGTTTTCTTTTAATGGATATTAGCCATAAGAAAATGATGTACTCTTTATTTTGTTTTAAGGGCAAACGGATTAATCTTTCGTGAACGAGCTCCGCGCGATATAGATAAATTAAAAAATATTTCATGCTTTAAAATTGTTTTTAAAACCATAGACAATCAGTAAACTGAGGTGAACTTTGCAAACTAATTCCATTTGAAAAAAAAATCGTATCTGGTGATATAAAAATTTAAATTGTCCGATTACAAATATGTAAGATTTGTGTTTTTTCAATATTCTTTTATTTGTTTATAAAAGAAGTATTAATTTCGTTAATTTGTTTTTCACAAATATGTTAGATTGGTGGGTTTTTTTTTAATATTATTCTTTTATTTGTTTATAAAAGAAGTATTAATTTCGTTATGCAAAAATAGTCAGAAACAAATGCTGAAAAATGTTTGTTGCTTTATGTGAAAAATGTTTATTATTAATATGTATTGATATTGTATATGTATACCGGATATTGATATTGTATACCGGCACGTGATAAGATAAACTTAAAATAAAATCATGCTTAAAAATTATTTTAGAAAATATAATACATCAGTCAATTAAGATACCGTTTTAAAACAAATTGCATTTGAAAGTAGATTTTTTCCCTATGCGACGAAAATTGAAAATGTACGATGGTCAGAAGATTAAAAACTTGCAGTAGCGAAAATTTCAAGACCGAAATTTGATCGTGAAGTGTTGCCATTCGCAAAATGACATCAGTGTTACGCACAGATACGTTTGTTCTTTATAATATCGATACTTAATCAGTAAAATATAATAAAGATCAGTTATTAGGATGTGGTTATCAATTGAGGCTCTTATGCTTAGTATTGCGGAATGAAAAACAGCAATTTTCACCCACCTCAAAATTTGCATATGCACTTCTCATATTCATATTCACCATTTAAAAAAAAATTATATTTTGTTTGATCATTTAAAAATCATTTTAACTCAAAACTTCAAGTCACGATTGTCAGAAATATCTTTTATGTGAACAGACGCAATTTTTACTTGAGATTCTAATCCCAGTTCCGGAGAGTAAAAATTTCCGTAATTTATGTTTTTTAGACGCATTTGTGTTAAAATGTTTAGTTTTATCTAAGAAAATGACCGTTTTCTTTTAAATATGACTTCATTTTCACTTAAATAAGCATTGCGCCTAGTGTCTGAAACCTAGTATCAATACAAATGCAGAAGGAAAAACAATATAGAAAATGTATGAGGAAAAATGCGTGTTTTCAAAAGCAGTATGTCATTTTCCATTATTAAGCCGCTAATATAATATTCTGCTCCTAATGGGATTTTGCGACACTAAACTCTATAGAACAATTTTTATCAACAATTTTGAATTTTTATCAGAAAATAGCATGAATAAAGATACAAATACCTCATTATTTCTCTCTTGTCTGCAATAATGAAAGCTATCTAATTTTCACCATTTTGAAGAAATTTCATAAAATGCTTTTAAAATTAAAATATAATTAAGTGGGGATATTTGAAAAAGACAACAGATGATGTAATCACATCTACAAATGAAGAGCTTTCAGTTTAAAAAAAATTAGTAAAATTGATTCAGCAGAAAGATCAGGGCAAATGATTAAAAAACACACTTGTGTTTTAAATATATAGATTATATAAAATTGGGAAAAATTAAATTAAGCAAATTACGTTATTTTGATAAAATTATAGTAGAATGTCCTAAATAATAGCATTAAAATTTTATTATTCGAGAAAATTTCGGACAAAAACTGCAGGAACATAATATTATTTTAAACCACGAATTATTTGTTTGCTTGTCTAACTCTGCGAAGCAAATCCATCCAGGCGAGAATCATAAATTTCTGTAATATAAATCGCTATTATTTGCATGTCACCTCTCTCTTATAAAGACACTCTAAATTTTTGTAAAACATTGTGTTTTATCAGTGTGTGATTTCGATTACATTATTTCAAAAGAGAAGCATTTTCACCTGTGAAGAATTTCAAAGCAGCTGGGCTGTGAAAATGACGCACATCTACAAAACAAAATTCAGGTTTAAGAATTAAAATACACGGCTTTTTTTATAAAATGACGTCATTTGCATCTGCTAAAACAATCCACTTTTGCAATCCAGTCTTAAACTTCGTCTATAGAACTGTATGCATATGACGTCATTATCACGGAATAACAGAGAATATTCTTGACATAACCCATATTTTAATTTCAACTTTTTTTTTCAGGTTTTATGAGAAAATGGTAACAAAAAGATACAGTATCACCTATTTTCGACTATTTTCCGTTTACTTTCAATGACTTTCAATAGAAGTGGGGTACTTTTGTTGCCACGATAAGAAAAATTTATTAAAAACTACAAAAAAATTAATATCTCAAAAATAAACTGACATACAGCTTTCAAACAAATAGCATTTAAAAGAGCATTTTTTCCTTATATGACGGTGTAAAAATTTAAAATGTGGGATGTTTAGAAGTTTAAAAATTTGCAGTACAGAAAATTGCAAAACCAAAATTTCATTTTAAATTTCAAAGTATTGCCATTCGCAAAAGGACGTATGCGTTACGAACAGATATGTTTGTCCTTTATAATATAGATAGGGTAGATGTGAACAATAGCGCAATAAATAAATAAAAATCTAAATAATAATTAGACATATACTGAAGCATATTCACGCGGAATAGGCATTTGTATTGAACAGTACCCCACCCACTTTTAATCACTTTCTCTTCCACCGGATTCGGAACTCGGTATTCGCAATAAGTGGATAAATGCTCTATCACCTAAACCAACTAACCACATCCAGAAGCTTAGGTTATAGGACAAACCATCAATTGCAAAAATTTAATGGGAATTTTTTTTCACTTTTCCTCAATTAAATCGGAACATTTCCGTTCGCCTCTCTTGGAAGGAACGTTTTCGTTTTTAAAACTGAGGGAGAAAAGATAAAAATTAATTTTTCCCTTTATTGCGTTAAAATTTACAATTTCGACTAAAAATAGAAAATTTGCCGATAAAAGTACAAATTTCACATAAAATCACCCAATATATTTTTTATAGTTCACCTTGCATAGGCTATTTCCACGGTCTTTAATCCACGAAACTCCTTTTCTTAAAATGTCAAACGGGGAGTGTCATTTTATTTAAATAAACTGTATCTTTGACATAAGAATGGTGGAAATTCTCCATGCTAATTGAAAGAATGAATGGCGTTTTTTGCCGTTCATAGACTTGCGTATCGTTTAAGACTGAAGTTGCTAATTAAGTATTTATTTTCTCTTTCCGAATCTGAATTTAGGCCGAATATTACCTTTGCCGTAATGTATTTAACATGTTACAAAATATATGCTGTTTAAATCAAGAAAAAAAGGAAGAAATAACATGGAATAAAATCGGTTTGGTATTTTCTAATATTTCATAGAAAACGTAATTTAGAAAGTTTTTAGAGCGTTTGTTGTACCTGAAAACCCCAGGTGGTAGTGGCACCGGCATAAAATATAACCTGTGTAGGATCACAGACTGTCACCATTGATTCGGAACCATTACTTTTGTAATCGGTTTATTATTTCCTGAGATTGCATACGAATAGTAATTTTGAACTTTTATAGAAATCTTTTCGCTCCTTCCCTCCGTTTCATCCCTCTTAAATTTCGAATTTATTTTCGACAGTTCTTAGAGGGTATTTAAATTTTATAAGTAACTACCATGCCATATTTAAAGTTTCTAGCCTCTTCAGTATCCCAGAAATCGCAATTTAGAACGTTTTTTGCTCCTGCAACCCTATGGTGGTAGTGACACCGACATAAAATATAGCTTATATTTGAGCAGGTTCTACCACCACCAATTTGCAACTATTATTTTTGAAACCGGTTTGGTATTTCATAAAATTGCATAAAAATCGTAATTTAGAACGTTTTTAGAACGCTTTTTGCTCACTTCATCCTTTTAAATTTGGAATTTCTATCGACGGTTCTTATAAAGCATTTGCATCTTTTAAGTAATTACCATGCCAAATTTCAAAATCTTAGACCCCTTAGTATTACAAAAAACTCGAATTAGAACAATTTTTGCTCCTGCAACCCCCAGGTCTGTCACCATCAATTCGTAACCATTTCTTTTGAAATCGGTTTGATATTTCCTGAGATTGCGTAGAAATTGCAATTTAGAACGTTTTCAGAACGCTTTTCGCGCATTTTCACCCCTCTTAAATTTCGAATTTTTTAGGAAATGTTCTTAGAGATCATTTATATCTTATAATTAACTACCATACCTAATTTCAAGTTGCTAGCCCCTACATTATCAGAAAAATCTCAATTTAGAAAGTTTTTTGCTCTTGTAACCCCCATGTGTAGTGACACCGGCAGAAAATAGAGCCTATGTTAGAAAAAGGGCTGTCACCATCAATTTCCAACCATTACTTTTGAAATCGGTTTGATACTTTCTGAGATTGCGTAGAAATTGCCATTTAGAACGTTTTTAGAACGCTTTTCGCGCATTTTCACCTCTTTGAAATTTCAAATTTTTTTAAAGAAATGTTCTTAGTGATCATTTATATCTATTAAGTAACTACCATACCAAATTTCATGTTTCTAGGCTCTTCAGTAACACAGAATTCGCATTTTTAGGACTTTTTTGCTCCTGCACCACCTTTGGGGTAAACACCTTTGGGGCATGGACATAAGATATAGCCTATGTTCGAACATGGACTAACATAATCATTTTGATACCATTACCTTTAAAATCTGTTCAGTAGTTCCAGAAATTACCTCCTTCAAATAAACAAACAAACAAACTTTACTTCTTTATAATATTAGTATAGATACCAAAACGTTTCTATTTGCCTATGCATTTATAAATAAAAATTAATTTTGCATTAAATTTTATTAAATTATCCAACTGATAACATATATTTTTTCAATTAAATTTTACTTATGTTTTCTTATTACATATGCTTTTACAAATTAAAAGTTTTTTTTTTTTTTGCATTAAATATTATCAAATTATTTAAATCACAAAAGAAAATATATTGTTATTTCTTCAATTAAATGTTACTTATTTAAGAAAAATCACCTATGCATTTATTAAAGTTAATTTTCATTAAATGATCTAATTAATTAAACGATCTAAACTCAAAACTATAACAACAACAACAACGACAAAAATATATTGATATATTTTCAATTAAATGGTATAGCCTGAAATGAATAAACATATTTTTCATCACAGCCATTATATTATGTCAGAGGAATTCTTTTTTATATTTTATCTTCTACGATATCCTTTCAGGTTATCTGTATCAGTACACTGCAATTACACGTAAATTAGTCTGAGCGTTGTTTTCATTCTTGCTGTTCCGCACAGCATTTCCTCCCAAAATGTTAAACGGAGGCTGTTATGTGTTATTTTATTTAAGTTGTATCTCTGATATGAGAATGGCAAAAAATCTCGAAGTTGATTATGCAAATAAATAGAGATTTTTGCTCATATTAGAGGAGGATATTGTCACTTTTGTCGTATAGTAACACGTTAGACAAAACATTCTGTGGAAATAGAGGGGAAAAAGAAGAAGAAATACCATGAATAGTTTTGAAATTTCAAAGATGCGGTTTTTTTTTAAATTAATGTATAAATATTTATTAAACTGAAGGCAAACTATTATTGGTTTACACATTCTTTAAGGGGGTCCGGGACACATTTTCAAAAAATTTTTATTTATTGAGTTAAAATTTTGATTTTTTTCTGTGACGGTTAACCATATCATTTGTAAACAAAATCAAATGATAAAACTTCTCATTGCTTTTTTAAAAATTTTTTTAATTTAAAATTTATGAAAAAAGTGGTATAACTTAAAATCGTTATAACTCGAAATATTATTTGTAGAATTTAAATTGTTTTTCATTTAAATAAACAGAAATATATATATTTTAATTTATAGCCAGCATTTTAAAAAATATTAATTAAAAAAAAAATTAAAAATATTTAACGAAAAAATTACAAAAAAAAGTGGTGCAACTTAAAAAAAAAAAAAAAAAATCGTATTTTCAAAAGTAAATATTTTTTTCAAATATGCTGGCTCAAAAGTAAAGTAAAATAATTGAAAAAGATATGTTCCGTGTTTCAACCCTGTATCTTTAACGGTTCTCGAGTTATAAGAATTTAAATATGAGAAATGGTGAAAAACCTGTCATGAAGAAAAACACAATTTCACAAGAATTCGTTTCCTTGACAACCATAGCTTGAAAGGCAGATTTTGAAAACAAACCAAAACGAAAACATTAATATTTCCTGTTCTAATTAAGATAGAAACATTATTTAAACATCATTTTAAGCAGAAAAGGCAGAGAAATTTTTAATCAAATAATAATAAAAAAAAAAATTGAAAATTTTAAGATTTTTGTGTCCCGGACCCCCTTTAAGATAATATGTGTTTTAAGGGGAAAAAACGTTTTACTTGAATCATGTACAGATTATTCCGTCTATCTCTGCTCAAATAATTAAAAGTACACTGCCTGTAATGAATAAGGATATTTTTCACTTCTGCTGTTACGTCAGGGAAATTCACTGCACTAATGGGTTATCCTTTATCTCATCCGGTATTCTTTGAGGTAAACTGCTTTAATGTACCGTAATTGCACACAAATTATTTCCACCGCCGCTATCACACACAACACTTCTTCCTGAAATGTTAAACTGGCGGCTGCCTTTTCATTTAAATCAGCTGTACGTTGGCATGAGAATGGCAGAGATCAATAAAGATGGTTGCGGTAATGAATGATTTTTATTTTTATTTTTTTAAATTTTTGGAGGAGCATGTTATCAATATTACATCAGCTAAATTAAGTCATTTCTTCTCATTTTTTTGCTAAACAACTTCCAACGTGTGGCGGATAATACAAATAGACGGGTAATCGAAAAACAGTAGAAGACCGTCACTAAAATTATATGTTAAATTATATGTTTATATATGTTAGTTTATAAATAAGGATGGTTAAAAGATTCTTTTTAGGTGCTTTCGTAATTATATAAATACGTAGCACCTATAGTCGTCGTTCAGTCCTCTGTCTGTCCGCATATAACAGAGCAAAAACTACCCAACCGAATGGTCTGAGATTTTAAATATATTATTGTTGCAAAATTTTGTCGAGCCATTTCAAATTTCATGAAAATCGGATGTATAGTTTAATTATAGGGATAGTCAAAAGTTTTTCGTTACATTACGGCCAATGGGAAAAAATTATTGCAAGTGCATTTTAATGATGTTACAACCTTCCGAATGGTCTGAAATTTTAATATATAATCGTTGAAAAATATTGTCGACTCATTACAAATTTTATGAAAATCGGATGCATAGTTTAATTACAGGGACAGTCAAAAGTTTTCCGTTACATTAAGGCCAATGGGAAAAAATTATTTCAAGTGCATTTTAATGATGTTACAGCCTTTTGATCAGAATGAAATGGATATGCACTTATGAAGTGCATTAAAATACACATTCAGTACAATATGCGATGCAAAAAATTATTATAAAACTAGTTATAGTACGAACGCACCTCATTTGCCACGTTTGACGAGCAATTTCCAACTTGTTTATTTGCTGTATACTTTTTTTAGGGTTTCGTTCATCTGACGAAGCCCTATTCGTCTCGCTCCTCTGTCTGTCTGTCCGTCACAGAGTCCGTTCTCAGAAACTATACATGTTGGAGACTTGAAATTTTGCATACTTATAACTGAACACCACACATCATACGACAAATCATAAAATTTTGAAAAAGTCGTACATTTAACCCTTTGGGCTCCCACATGTGTATTTTAAACAATTCTTTTTAAGTGAGCCCCTAATTAGGTTGAAGGAATGAAATTTTGCGTACTTACAGCTGGGCACCTCAGATCAAACGACAAATCATAAAATTTTAAAGTCGCACATTTAACCCTTTGAACTCCCACATGTGTATTTTAAACAACTCTTTCTATGTGAGCCTCTAATTAGGTTGGAGGCGTGAAATTTTGCATACTTATAGCTGAACACCTCACATCAAACGAAAAATCATGAAATTTTGAAAAAGTCGTAAATTTAACCCTTTGGGGTCTCACATGTGTATTTTAAACAATCCTTTCAAGTGAGCCCCTAATTAGGTTGGAGGCGTGAAATTTTACATACTTATAGCTGAACACCTCACATCAAACGACAAACTATAAAATTTTGAAAAAGTTGCACATTTAACCCTTTGGGCTCCGTATGTGTATTTTAAACAATTCTTTATAAGTGAGCCCCTAATTAGGTTGGAGGAGTGAAATTTTGCATACTTATAGCTGAACACCTCACATCAAATGACAAATCATAAAATTTTGAAAAAGTCGTACATTTAACCCTTTGGGCTCCCACATGTGTATTTTAAGCAATTCTTTCTAACTGAGCCCCTTATTAAATTGGAGATTTGAAATTTTGCATACTTATAGCAGAACACCTGAGGCCAGGCGACAAATAATAAAATCTTGAAAAAGTTTTACGCTTAACGCTTTGAGCTACCACATATGCATTTTAAGCAATTCTTTCTAAGAGAGCCCCTAATTAAGTTGGAGACATGAATTTTTGCATACGTATAGCTGAATACCTCAGACCACACGACAAATCATAAAATTTTCAAAAAGTCTTATGTTATTTACTCCTCCGGGCTCTAACTTGTGTATTTTAAGCAATTTTTCTAATCTCCGCTCTTTTCACCTGGGGAGCACTTTTCCAACTTTTGCCAACACCCCTTTGACCATTATTTCTTATTATGCACGAAAAATCATGCCTTACATATTTTAATTCTACTTTTTACCGCCAGGGGCGCCTACTTATCTCCGGTGCTATGGGCCGAATCCCCTCGACTAATATATCTACGGGTAGTATGTAAAACGGCAGTTTCGTTCGGATAGAGGTTTGTTTAGAATAGAGTGCGCCCTTGTTGCGAAATGTGGAATAAACAGATTTTTCAGAAGGATAAAGTGTTTTGAAAGGAATATTAAACGAAACCCTCTGTGCGATCTGTGATCACACTTACCCACTTGTTTATAAAAAGCCTAACTGACAATAAGCTATATCTGACAATTTAGAATTTCACTGAATAAACATGCAGTACTACCTGTTTTTATCCAACGTAATCTATTATACTTTTGTGCTTGTATTTTGCTTCTACTTTTACTGCAGCAAGATTACGAATTGTACGTAATAAAAGTGCTTGGGGTTACGTCTACTTCCTCTTGCATTATAAACCAATTAACTTAAGAGCATGACTGACTCCTGGATGATCATACCCCGATTCATTACATTCATCCGCGTCTGGTTTGTGGTTTCTCCGGATTCAAAACATTTTGAATTATCGTCACCCTTTAATTCTTCATTACCAATATCATTCTTGTCACAATTAAGTCAGTCTGTCATTACGTCCGAGAACTCTTTTCTAGCTGCTGTTCCTGACGTCAGACAAGCATTTTACTCAAAATAGCACCGTCTGACTTGGGTTTATGTTAATTTGAATTTTCGTTGTTCGTTTCTGATTTGAAAAAAAAAAAATAATAATTAGGAAAAGTGTTGGCGTTTAACAGAAGGTCGCGGTTGATAGTGTTGCGGATAATCGGAAGTTTACTGTATTTATATTTAGTTTATATAAAACTAGTAGCTACGCACTACAATCTTTGAGATTATTTAATGATACGTTTTTCCTTAATTTTAAATAAAAAAAGTAAGTTTATCTCGCTATTATAAATTCAAGAAAGAAAAAAATCATACGTCAAGCACAGATTATGAAACACTTTCCAACACTTTCTAAATAATGTACCAAAACTGCGCCGTTTAAAAAATTAAATTAATACGTCTAATTCAACCCTAAGGAAACGCATAACACATTCCAAAACTTTATTTCAGCTATTCCCATCTACAATCGGAAAATTATCTGAATTTTTTCAGAAGCCCTGTATATGATATATAGATTTGTATACATTAACTACATGCATGCCAGAATTTAGTTCATTTAAGAAATACATATACTTCAGTTGAAAATTCCCCTTCAGCAATTTCCTGTAATAAGGAGAATGGTACGTGAATACCTTGTATATGAGTACGTGCAGCCTTGTATATGAGGTATAGAATTTATATATAACGAGTAACATACAAAAAGTTAATTAAATTTAAAAGCGCATACCGAATTTTAAATCGTACACTCCAGCAATTATTACTCAAAGACAGTACTGTAACCGATTTCTTTTGTGGGTGTCCCTCTAAATGAATAAAAAATGCTATGAATGCTCTGTTCTAACGTGATCGTAGTGAAATTCGGGGATTTATATCAGTTTCAATACATTTGAAATAGCATAATGTCATGAAAATACTCTGCAAACCATTTTCCCCATATACCATAATGTAATGGAATACTTTTGAGTGTCACTGTAAATGAACTATTAATCCTACATACTTTGTATACAACACCAAACATGCTTTGGTGACCCTAAATAACCGTTATCAATTACATGAAAATCCGAGTATATTTACGGGAGTTAGAGCGTGGACAGACAGCCAGATAAACCGAATTCATAAACACTTTTCAACTTTGTTGGAAAGTGTTAAAAAGTAACTAACACCGCAGAAAATGTCGCTGCTCTAAAGGAATTGTATGTGACCAGAGGTCTTTCTCAGCTAATATTCAGAAAACTAATGCATATAAAATATTAAAATTGATAATTTTGCAGAGAAATGTATAATAAACACACTGAAGCAAACAGTTTCAAGGTTTGCGTTCTCCTTTAATGTTCACATATAAATATATTTTTCAATTGCAAAATGTTTCATCAAAACCCAAGAATTATTTAAAGAGTTATTTAATGTTAAAGTCGCACAAAATAGTTAACTTAAAACAATTCTATAGGATCAAAAACTATGCTTAGAAATTTAACCATATGCCACAGGTCTGCCACTTGGTATGCCACTGGATTATTTAGTGGTGCAATCATTTTTCAGGTCTGCCACAGGTATGCCACTTGATTATTTAGTGGTGCAATCATTTTTAAAATTTGTCTAATTTTTTTAGTTTTTTTAATTTTTTTTTTCGTTTAAAATGTCATTATCTCAATAATGATTTATTCCATTATTTCAAAGAAGTCTTTTTTACCTATTGTCGTATTGTTGCCAAATTGAAAAAAAAGCACAAATAGTATTTCCAAACATTTTACAGTTGAAAAATATATTTATAGTGAATATTAAAAGAGAACGTAAACTTCAAAATGATTAAATTATTATGCACGAAAAGCGTGAAAAATGTTGAAAAATACGTCATAATTAAGAAGACGAAAAAATAATATTTACAAACACTTTATGCGTGAATATTAAACTTTTCTGGGCAAAGCATTTTCAATGCTAGTGTTGAAATAAATGAGTGGCACAGGAATTTATCAACAAGTTTATTTGTAAATATGAAAAAGACTATATTTCACATACATATTAAATGGAAAATATTTTATCGAAATTCTGGTGCAATTGTGGCATTTAGGAATTAAAATTAAGTCGTTTCATAAACATACCACCGCCCTTGAAAGGGTTAAAAGAAAAAGAAAACTTTAAATGACTAAATTATCACGTGCGGAAAGCATTAAATAAGAAACATTACCTTATATTTAAAACAATGTTTTTAAAACGATTTTCTTATAGCGTCTAAAAGAAAAATTTTACCAAATAAAAACCGACTTTTAGCCTTTCGGCCGAAATTCCGGCCTAATTTCGATCACTCATTGTATAAAACTGACATTTCTCAGACCTTTAGTAAAAAAATCTTATAACGAAATTATTTGATTGTAAATGATTATAAAACAATAGCACATGATTGCTTATTCTCTTTCTCTATCTGCCTATCTATCTGTCCCCCTATTTGTTTGTCTATCTATATGTCTACATATCTGTTTGTCCATCTGCCTATCTATCCATCTGATTTACTATCCGTCTGCCTGTCTTTCTATCACTCTATCTGTCTATCTGTTTTCTATCTATCCATCTATCTTTATGTCTGTCTGTCTATCTGACTGCACTGAAAAAAAATTCTGCCACTGGCATCTAGAAAATAAATTGTGGCTCTAGAAAAAATAGTTCCATGTCATCCTTATAAATTCCAGTTCCCTTTGCTAGAGAGTTCCAGTTATCCCTATTAAAATTCAAGGGCGTTTTCCTATATTACCGTGGCCAAACTTATTTAAAAATCTCTGCAAAATAAATGCGAACACAAAAAGTGAGTTTTAGTAACTATAATTCTAGTTTATGTATTAATTCTAGAAATCAAGTGATAATTTCTCGCAATTTCAACGATTCATAATATACTGTATCGTTTCATCACCTAGAAAACTATAGGCTAGAAATTCTCGATCATTTCATCTGTTCAGTTTATCTGTTTATCTTATTCGCATAACTCAGAAATCTATATTTCTAGTTTAGGAATTTAGAAAATGACTACCTATTTGTTCTAGATAAAGGCGGTATATATTTTTTTCAGTGTGGACGTCTTAAGAGTCAAGAGCTCATCTTTTTTCAAAAGCACAAAATTTGTCGTTATGGCTTTATCGTAACGAGCTGGAACCCGTCGAAATTCGACGAATTAAAATGTTTAGAATGGAACTGTTAGATCGAATTTATAATAAACCTACAAAAATAATTACAATAAAAAATTCCTCTTGCATTGGTTATCTAACTCTTAAAATAAATAATATTTTTAACCTAAAATTACCAAAATATTATTTCCAAAAATTTCAACTGCTTAAATTATTGAAAAATTAAACTGTATTAGAATACGTAATAAAAATGAGTAATTGTGTTGAAGTCATCGATTGAGGCTCTTACGTTTGTTTTTACGGGATGAAAAATCAGTGAAAAGGATTTCGCTTTGTCACATCATAAAAATTTCCCCCATAAAATCTAAACTGTACGTTATTTTCATATTCTCAAAATTTACATACGCTCCACTCAAATTCACAATTTAAAAGTATTTTAACGCGCAATACATTATTAAAATGGATATATTTCCAAACTTAATGTCACGTTTGTCCGATACAACTTTTCATGTGAACATTCGCATAAAATTTAAGTTCTAATCTCAGTACCCGTGAAAATTTACAATTCAGAAATTTGCCTTTAGTTGCCATAGTATTGACCATTTAGTATTGGTCAAATATTTAGTTTTATCAACGAAAATGATCGTTTTGTTTTAAATATGACATTTTTACTCACTGAATCATATTGCCTAGCGCCTGAAACTCAATATCAGCGTAATGAAAAAATATTGAAACATCTTCTTCAATCTTTAAATTTATGAAGAAGAATGCGTATTTTTGTTAATGGCTGGCGTCATTTTCTGTTCAAAAATTAGAAAAAAGTTACTTTGTAATGTGAAAATGGCATCAATAAGGATATAATCAATAAAAATAAATAAACCATGTCTATTTTCCCTTTACTTTTAATAGAAATGGAGTACTTCAGTTGCCACAATTACAAAATTGGTACTAAAAATTATAAAAAAATTAATATCTCCAAAATAATTTGAGATACAGCTTTCAAACAAATTTCATTTAAAAGAGCGTTTTTTTCCTTATACGACGGTGTAAAAACTGAATCTATGCGATGTCTAGAAGTTTAAAAATTTGCAGTAGCGAAAATTGCAAAACCGAAATTTCATTTCAAATTTCAAAGTGTTGCCATTCGCAGAATGACGTATGCGTTACGCACAGACATGTTTGTCCTTTATAATATAGATAAAAAATCTTGACACTTCTTCGTCTTTTTTTTTTCACCTTCGTTTTCTTTTCTCTTTCGTTTTCGTCTGCTTTTCTCTTTCTTCTTTTCTTTTTTTTATTTTTATTAACAAATTTAATAATCACAAATAGATGAAATCATCTCGTTTCTTCTGGAATATCACAGCTTCTTCATAATTAAAAGATCTGTGAAAATCTACATAATTGTCATAGTCGATCTCATCTTCGGAATGCATGTCAAATTTATACTCACTGTCTTTTAGAAATTCTTTTCATTTAGGATGTTTCTTTTTCATATTTTCATTTCATAATCTACTATCTACATAAAATGCTAATGAAACGGGATTTTCGTTCCGTCCTCTTATATCTTGAGTTCTGCTGAACAGACTTACACTGTTTGTTAGATAATTTTTGAAGGAAGATTTTAGTATATAACATATCATTCTATCCTGCTTGGTTTTAGAATTACGGGGTAAGTTTTGTAATCAGATAAAGCCGACTATGAAAGATCAGCCTTTTTAAATAGGTTCTGCTGAATGGATTTTGATAAAACTTCCATTGTTAGATAATTTTTAAGGGATGGTATTAGTATACTGCATATCGTTCAACGTTGCTTAGTTATAGAACTATGGGGTAAAGTTCTATAATTAGTTGCACCCGATTATGAAAGATTAGCCTCTTTAAAAAGTTCTGTTGGAAAGATTTTGATGAGACTTGCACTGCTAGTTAGATAATTATTCAGGGATGGGGCATTGCATATCGTTCTATCGTTCTTTACCAAATCCTTCTGTAAATGAAGAAATAAAAGATTTTGTTCTTACAAGCACAGATTTTGTCTGACAAATTACAAAACATAATAGTGAAATGGCGTTCGTATCATTTTCAGCAGTGCGGTAGGACATTCCAGGTAAAGGTCCAAATGGCTTTAAAACGTGAGGATTTCACCGATATATTTCGTTTGATTCAAAGTTCTTTTGGAGAAACTAGCCAGCGTAGTGGGCAAAGCCTTGTTAGTATCGGATATAGGGTGGAGAGAATATAAAGTACGCCGCTATTTAATTTGTGAACGGATATAGCTACGGTAACAACAGGAGGTGAGTATGCGTTACACAATGGCAACATTCAAAGCCACACAGCGTCCCGTAGCCGTCAAATGTGGACTTTAGCGGTCCTATATCGAAAAATTTGTAAATATGGAAAAGCAGTCACTTAGAAAGTTGTTTAACGTCATCGATTTAGTAGGATTTGACACTCCGTATGCATGAATAGCTTAAAGCGAAAGGGAAAATGAGAATATCAGTAGGTGCTATTAAAATTACGAGGGCAATCTAGTAAGTAATTTTCTTTTTCAATTTTTGCCTTGAAAACGCTGCGTTCGTGATTTCACGCATGGGCGTCCACTTTGCTGACGCATTGACAAATAAATGTATTTATTTGTAGATTGCTGAGTTTTGCGTCGGCTGCGAGCTGATAGACCATGGGACGAGTGGCGAAATTGTTCAAGTCCGTTTACCAACTCCGGGAACTAAGGAATTTTGCATGCAATACAATTATACAATACTTATTAACTAAAAAACGCAAAGTTCACCAAAAAATATTTGCACATTAATTTGTTATACCAATTTAAAGTGGTACCCTAAAGCTGACATTATAAAGGTAATGTTCAGTGTTTTGGTTAGTATTTTTGCTTTTAAATAAGAATGAAGATAAAATTTATTGAACTGTCATCATTTACTAATAAATATTTAATACTGACAATAAAATATTATCTTTAATATTAGTATTGTATTTAATATTTGCTGTTTAAGAAGTTGAATATTTTTTAATATATTTTACACGAATGTAGCTTAAATAATAGATTAAATGAAACTTGAAAGTTAAAATAATAGAATTAAAATACTCTACATTCAGAATGTATATTTTAACCCTAATGAAGTAATAAATATAAAATTTAAGGATTTGCCCTCATATGTCGACACCTATATCAATTGTTGAAAAGAGCAATTTTGACTCTTAAACTCGACATTCCCTTTAACTATTAAATTTTTGAGGTAAAAACATTTCTAATAAAACTAACATTTTTTTTTTAATACTTCTAATAAAACGATAAAAGGTTTAAGTAACACAAGGCTCTTTTTAACATAAAATTAAATATTTAAAAATTGCTCAACTAAAGCTGCTACCTTTTCTGATACTAGCAGGCAGCTTTTCCAAAAACTAAATTGGAAACTGGGATCTTGAAAGATACAAGCAAGATTCTTGCTCACATAATTGTAATGGGGCAAACATCATAACCTGATATAAAAAATGTCATGACATATAATTTAACTGCCTATCCCCTACCTATAGCAAACCTTGATTGTTCTATCGTAAAAAAAAAATAACGCAGCATTGACTCATTCTGTGCTGAAATCAGTGGATCAGTATCAAATTCCGAGTGAGATCCCTGAAAATAATGCCTTAATTTTGGACAGTATGGGGGTTTTGCAACAAATGCAGAATATTCCAAATACTTTTGGAGATCTTGCTTTACAAGTATTGGAATATATTATTGGTATGGGTGTTAGCTAGAAACATAAAGCAATTCACTTTCTAACTGACACATATCCTATTTTCAACATTTGGTGCAGCGAGTGACAAAGGATGGCTACAGGAGGTGAAACTGTTATTAAAATATGAAGTTCAGCAAAAAAAAAAAAAAAAAAAAAAAAAATCAGTTAAAATTTCTAGCAAATGGGTCAAATAAGGCAGCTTTGGTTGAATTTCTTTTTAAAAAATGGTCCTCAGTAGATCCCCCAATTCTGAAAAGTGTATTGTTGATTGTTGCACATGGGGGAAAAATGTCATATCATAAGCGGTGAAAACAGTCATCTGATAGTAAGGGATATGCCCGAACTACATTCTGATCACCAGGAAGCAGATACAAGAATGCTGTTGAATGTAGAAAATGCTTCTATATGTTTCATACATGTTATTATTAAAAGTTCGGACACATGTTTTCATCCTCTCACTTTGTATGAGTAGATTTTTAACAACAGAATTATATTTGCTTCTGGGTACTGCGAGTAATTTAGAATTTCATAATGTTTTATCTATCGCTACTATTTTAGGTCCAGACATTTGTGATAGTTTAATAGGCCTTCGCAGTTTTACGGATTGCCACAGTTGTAGTGCCTTTAAAGACAAGGGCAAAATTAAAGCATTGACTATAATGAATAGTAAAATTGACTATAATGAAAAGTAAAATTGACTATAATGAAAAGCAAAATTGTTTATATTGATGCATTTAAAGGGTTTGGAACTTCTTGGACTTTATCAAGTGCTCTTATTCAAACCCTTGAACTATTTGTTTGCGAACTTTATGGCCAACCTACTAAAACCTCAGTACATGATTCAAGATACACATTGTTCAAACTGAAGTTTAAAATTGATGTTGCTTTACCACCAAATTATGAGGCTTTAGTATGCCATATTAAAAGGGCAAACTATCAAGCATATATTCATCGTCGGTGTTTCCAAAACATAATGAGTGTCCCTAATCCTGCTGAACATGGATGGATCATTAATCGGATAAATATAAGGATTTGTTGGAATACAATTCTTTGTATTCCATATAGTTTACTAAAAAACATTTTGTGCAAGTGCCAGAAGACCGTTTGTTTATCAAGTAAATGCTCATGCAAATCAAATGGAATTTCTTGCTACGAATTATGTTCATGTACTAATTGGAAAATTCCAATGAACAAAATTAATTTTTCAGTGATACTTTTGAAGTTGATTCAGACATATGAAGATATTGATAGTTTGTATAATGTAGATGATATTTTCTAAAAAATGTACCAAAATAAATAATATTATACATAAAACATGCCTAAAGTAAAGTTTTTATTTAAGACAAGCATTTAAGCATGAAACAATGTGATCTTATTGATGGACTTCCTAGTTGCGTGGCAACTTAACATCCAGTTGAAGAGGTGATCGTGTTGCAAGGGCATTAGGGAACCTTAAAAATGAATGTTTAAACGTGGCTGGTAGCCACAATGAGAGAAATCACTAGAAAAGTTAAGAAAAGAATAACTTAAAGTGAGAACTTGAAGTACTAAAAGTTTAACAATGTAAGAGAAAAAAGAAAATTTAGATAAAAAAAAAGAGAAAGAAATTCCATTATTTCCAAAAAGGACAGGCGAAAAAGCTACCAAGGGATAGCCCATCTAAAAAAGGGGACTTTTTTCAGTGACCATACATTAAGTTTAAGTTGGTTAAAAATGCTAGCAGATAAGCAGTATTATATTTAAGCATTACCAATTTTCTAAAATCATTTAGATATTGTTTGTCTAATTTTTCCTGTAACTTCTTAAGCATTTTATTAAGAGGTAAGTGCATTATATCAAAGTCTCTTTACTGTTATTATGTTCCTTAAAGAGCTTTGTGTTACTTAAACCTTTTATTTATTAATTAGAAATATTCGAAAAAAATTGTTAGTTGTATTAGAAATGTTTTTACCTCAAAAGTTTAATAGTTAAAGGGAATGTCAAGTTTAAGATTCAAAATTGCTCTTTTCAACAGATGATATAGGTGTCGACATATGAGGGCAAATCCTTAAATTTTATATTTATTACTTCATTAGGTGTTAAAACATACGTTCTGAAAGTATAGAGTATTTTTATTTTATTATTTTAACTTTCAAGTTTCATTTAATCTATTATTTAAGCTACATCCGTCTAAAATATATTAAAAAATATTCAACTTCTTAAACAGCAAATATTAAATACAATACTAATATTCAAGAAAATATTTTATTGTCAGTATTTAATATTTATTAGTAAATGATGACAATTCAATAAATTTTATCTTCATTCTTATTTAAAAGGGAAAATACTAACCAAAACACTGAACATTACCTTTATAATGTCAGCTTTAGGGTACCACTTTAAACTGGTATGAAAAATTAATGTGCAAATATTTTTTGGTGAACTTTGCGTTTTTTAGTTAATAAGTATTGTATAATTGTATTGCATGCAAAATTTCTTAGTTCCCGGAGTTGGTAAACGAAAACTGGTTTTTAGCCACTTTTGATGCTTCGTCCCATGGCCTATGAGTGTTTAAAATGTTTTTAAAAAATTGAACATACCGCCGAATGCGAGTTACGGTCTGTCATCCGCTTTCTGAATTTTAGGAACACACGAAGCATTGTACTTCATTATGCAAAAGATCCTTTTTCTAATTTTCTTTTATTTAATTGCTTAACGAAACTTACTTTATGGATTGTCCTCCCAACTTCTTAAAATTATGTTCTTTCATCTCTAAGAAAAGATTACACGATAGAAAAAAGAGCTCAAAATTTTTGACATTAATGCAATTTTTTTATAGTTAAGTTAAGTACATGTTAAATTAAGTAAGAAAACATGTTTATGTTCAAAATACTACGGGATTAAATAATACTTTTAATTTGATTTTTAACTTATTTAAGGGGGCTCAGGCTTGATCGATACCGAAAAACATGTAAACAGAGCTCTCGCTTCAAATCCATATAAAAACAGAAGTATTCAATGTAACTCATTTAAACTTCCTGATATTTTTAAGGTACGTTTGTAGTCTTATAAAATTATAAAATGAAGTACTTCAATGTAATAAAAGAAAAAATACAGCAAAATCTATATAACACAATTCTCGAAAAAAAAATTAGGTGTCATATCACTACCCGTAAGATATCTTAACCTTGAATTGTCATAAGAACCTAATTTTTGCTTTAAAATGATCAGGAAGCTTTACTCTATAGAATGAATTAAGGATATAACTATCACTCAAAGCAAACCTTATTAAAAAAACTCTCAAATTTGAAAATTTAAAAAACCCTAAAAAATACAAGTTTTTTTCCCTTATAAAATACGCAAAATATTAAGCTATCTAAAATATATTAATTCATTCTATAGATAATAATGTTATATGCATGCAAAAAAAAAAAAAAGCCATTCCATCAAATAGTTTTTTTTTAAATCTTACGGATAGTCGTCAAAAATCAAGTTTTGAGAAAATGCGACTTAAAGTTGCAATTAAATGGGTGCGGCTATGAAAGTGATTGTTACATAAATGCTTATAACTCCGTTAAAAATGCAAATATTTTTATGCGGTTTTTTGCACTGTGTTCAGAAGTAATTGAATAATCAAAATAGATACTAAAAAAAAAAAAAAAAAAAAAAAAAAAAAAAAATCAATTTTTTGAAAAGTTTTTATTTCCTGAGCCTTCTTAACAAAGAGTTTTCTTTTAAATAAAAAATTACGCAATTAATTTTTCTGTTTTATTTTATTTATGAATATTTATTTTTAAGTTTAATTGTAAAATGTATGATTTTTTAAAATAGAATTATTTATAACAAGTACAGTAATACCTCGACTTACGTCAGCAATACGTTTCAAGGCTAGCGACGTAAGTCGAGGTACATTTAGATGAACCAAAAAGGATAAGTAATAAAATTCGCCCAAAATCTAATGAACATATTCTATCGTATTTAGGGTTTATGTTACACACATTTAACATTAGTACAAAAATGCGTTTGCAATACAAGAATTTGGAATAAATCAATAAGTTGTTAACTTGCAATTTATTGTTCTTCTAGCTGCCTCGTTCGAGTCTTTGAGCATGTGAAAAAAATCTTGCATTCAAGTTTGAACCGACAATTTTTTCTTTTTTCTCTTAGAAGCTCTTTGTAACAGCAGAGTGAGTTTTCTAGTCGATGCTACACTTTGCTCGTCTGAATCAATATTTTCAAGAACCATCTTTCCAGCTTCAATAAGGTTTAGTCCTTCGGTTTATTTTGTAACCGTCATAATCTTCCCCATCTCCCCTAGGCTCAAAATATTTATCTATTTTTTTGACAATACTTTGTTTCTTTAATTCAATAAATTTGTCGATGGTTAGTTCCGGATCAGGAGAATTTATGAGTTCAACAACATCTTCAGCATCCAATGTTTAAGTTGAGCTCTTTTCTATTTTCGACGATTTCATCAATTAAGAGAGATACAGAATCACAATTTTCAGATTTTTTTTTAAGTCTCTGCGAAGAAAAAGGGGCACAGTCTTTTCCAGTATCTCCCACTGTTTTTTGCTGAACTTCACCCCATGAATCTCCTATGACTATGACTGCATCTGAGATGTTAAACTTCTTCCAAAAATCTCAAAATAGTTTTAAGTGCGTCTGAATAAAGGATTTTTTTTTTCAGTCTAGACGATGTAAATACGGGGTGATGTAAGTCGAGGGGACGTAAGTTGGGGTATTACAGTATTAAAAAATGATGACAATAGTGAGTAAAATTTTTCTTTACTTTGCACATCACTAAAATAGTCCTAATGATATTATATACTAATATTAATTGATTTCTACTTAAGACTAAATGCCGAAGTTTTTTTTTCCCTCTATTCAAATAAGAAATCCTTCAGAAAAACGGAACTAATCGACAGGTAAATAATTAAAATTTTTAAATGTTTAAGAAAATCAAAGTAAATAATTCCCTTATAATAATTGAAGAAAGGTGCGATGAATAATAGCATGAACATCCAGAACTGAAGCAGATATGACACTAAAGATTTGCAAGTCATTATAATCAATAAGTATCTAAATCTACAAAAATCAGTCATTCTTGAAATAACTCTTTGCACTTCAGCATTGTCCACAACGAATAACTCTTTAAGGAGAGAAGTCCCTTTAGAAAGTTCAAAAAATCGATTTTTTTTTATATTTCGAAAATATAATATCTCGAAAATATATTGGCAAGAGGAAAAATCAAAATATTCAATATTAACAGAGTTATCCCACTTTTAGTCGAGCGCGCCAGAGCCCGCATGTTGTGCGAAGATCTTCCTCCCTTACTTCCTGAAGAACTTCAAGAGCATCTCCTACCAATCTACCAAGATTTATCTAGAGATGACTTACTCCAAAGATGCTTGGTTGGCAATACCCAGAACGCTAACGAAAGTTTTAACGCAACAATTTGGCGGTTATCTCCAAAACACCTGCATTCTGGACTACAAATTGTTGAAATTTCAGCATACATCGCTGCTGGGATATTTAATGAAGGCTACACTTCCGTTCTTCGAGTTATGGATAATTTAAATATTGTTGTTGGCACCTATGCCAAAGTTTTGGGCGAAAACGCCGATGAGGCGCGAGTAACGAGACAGAACATGAGTTGTCTTTTTCAGATAAAAGCACCTCGTACAGCCCGAAAACAACAGCAACTCGAAGAAAACCAGCTTTTTGAGGAATCCGAACGTCTATTATATGCATATGGGATCGCTGATTGATCGATAAGTCACTAAAACCAGTAGTTTAATCGTACTGAAGCTTTAAACATGATTATCTCGAAACTATGTTTTCAAAAACTTCTCGTGCTGTAACTCAAAAAGTTATAGGTCGATTTGGCTTATTTTTGGTGAGGCTTTTCTTTATATCATTACCGGAAGGATGTACCTAAAGTTTAAAAGATTTCGTGTAAATAAACAATTTTTTAGGGATGAAAAATGTCGAAAAAATAGTACAAAATCCGAACATTTTATTAAAAACCGTGCTTAATTTTTTACTTTATACTTTTTATCGTTTTATAGGTTTATCCTTCCCGTGCATATGTTAGAAAAGAATATACAGTGGAGCACCGCTTATACGTTTTTATCATTTATACGTTTTTGTGAATGGTCCCGGCAAAATCCAATGGATATTAACGTTAAATAATTTCATTTATACGTTTTTCCTTAAATCGCAGATTTTATTTATACGTTTTTTTTCACAATTCAAAAAGAAAGAAAATGCTCATTTCAACCTCAGATTCCCAACTCCCGATTATTATTCTTACAAAAGGCATGTGACCTTAACCAACACCTGCCCAGTTGAACAAAAGCCTTACCCCTAAGGAATGTGAACATCCCACTTTCTATAGATAAGGGTTGTTGTTGTGCTCTCCCCAGGCCCATCAGGGCAAGTTCTTTTCCCGGCAGCTTCAGTGTTTGGATTTGTATCGTCCACTAGCGGTTCACGATGACTTCGCGCAATAGAAAAGCTCTGTCGTTAAAGGAAAAAATGCGCATTTTAAAAAAGTGGATGAAAACCAACATTTAAAAAAAGTGGATCTTGCCAAAGAATTAGGCTTACCATTTCCAACTTTAAACACGCTAATTTATAAGCTTAAAGATCATCGAGGAAAGCCATAACCAAAGTGGTTGTAGTGCTTCAAAAAAACTTTGAGTCCAAAGCGGAAAATTTGCTGATGTTGAAAAATTGCTTTTACACTGGTTTAATCAGTGTCGTAGTGTAAAAATTCCCATCAGCGGTCCTTTGCTTATGGATAAAGTACGAGAAATTTCGCAGAACTGAATGTGGAATACAATGCATCATTTCTTCAGGATGACTTCACAAGTTTAAATTAAGACATGCATAACAGGCAAAACTGTAAGTGGAGAGTCTGGAGATGTTGATTGCAAAACAGTGGATAATTGGATTCAAACGAATTGCGAGATCTGATAAAAGAATATGAACAAAAAGACATTTTCAATGCAGATGAAACCGGTTTGTTTTATAATCTTCTACCATCTAAATTTGTTACTATCAAATCGGATATATGTCATGGTGGAAAAAAGAGCCAAGGATTAACAGTGTTATTGCCAGTTTAGACCACGGTGACTTCGAAAATGTGAACATTAACATCTTACAAGCTATGAATTTCATAATGATGACTTAGTAAAATGTTTTACCCAAAACGATAAAAAAATGCTTCGGCTTTAGCGGATTTTTAACTCCAGTGTATGTTAATCCTATTGAAAACGCCGACCCTGATAATTTTGCTATACCAGAAAACTTGTCAAATTTAAGTGATGTTACTACATTTGAAGATTTTGTGCAATGTGATGCGGAGCTTGCAACATATTCTCTTCTAACAATCAATGAAATGAGTGCAAATGAGGACACTAGCAGTGAAGAAGAGAATAACTGCACTGAAAAGCCACTGACAAGTTTTCAACAAGCTTTGGCGTTTTAACACCATGCAAGAATACCTCATTAGCAGTGATTTGAATGATAATGTTAAGATGGCACTTTTAACTGTGAACAATGAACATTTTCCTGTGCATTCCAAAAATTCCGTACAACAATTCCCAAAATTCCGTATAGCAAAATATTTGGTACATGGCGAATGAATATGAATAGTAGTAAGTTGTAAATTATATCTGCAATAGGAAGTTTAGTATCACATACCTCTTGTATTTCATGTATTTTAATTTATCACTGATTTCTTTATTGTTGGTAATTTCGGAAATTTCGTACTTTTTAGAATTTCGTTCATACGTTTTTTTTCTTGGTCCCTTGAAAAACGTATAAACGGTGCTTCACTGTATATATATATATATATATATATATATATTAGATCAATAGAATAAGAGTGACGAGTGCAGCACTTTTGGGCCTCGCGCCTGAGACGCCCGAAGAAAAATTTTGCTAAGCCGCCACTTTGTAAAAAAAAAAAAAAAATGTTTTTGTATTCTACAAAGATGTATTAAAGTTATGTTACAGTTTCAAAATGATCCGATTATTTTATAACCTTTAAAAAAATTAATGGAAAATGACTGTATTTAAGGCGTCTAAAGGGACTTCTCCCCTTTATGCATTGATGGCTCATGAAAACGTTCAGAAAACCCTCGCATACATTCGAATTACAGTCGAGACCAAAGAGACTATGCCGTTATGAGAAAGGAGGCCAGGATGGTCTTTAGCTACAAAATGCTTTATTTTACAGCGACACAGCTATATACAAACTACTCAGAAGAATAGCAAAACAGCACCAAAAACTGGCGATATGAAGTAATTAAAATAATAAAACTTTGTAAAAAATCACCATAAAATAAAAACAATACATAGGATGCGTTTCGAGCTAAAAATATAACAGCTCGTCATCAGCTACAGTAAACACGTGTCCGTAAGCGGACAAGGTCAAAAATGAAGTGAAAGGTAGAGAATGTTGCAAAGAATGCGACAGATGGCGATAGCTGAAAGGAGCACATGCAGAAGAGAAAAGTGTTGCCAAAAAGATAGAAGAGAAAGTGATAGGGAAATAAACAAAATTAAAATAAAATAAAAGAAGTAAATTAAAAAATATAAATAACAATAATAAATAAAGAAATATAACAGAAATCATAGTTTAAAATATTTTTAGAAAGTTTCCCGCACATTTCACCATTTTACATTTCGAATTTAAAAAAAAAAACAATCTTAGCGAACACTTAAACCTTAAAAATAACCATTATTCCAAATTGCATGTTTTCAGCTGCACCACAAAAACGAGTACTTACCATGGTTACATCAGGTTTGCAGTTTGGCCTCCATTTTTATTCAGAAATTCGGGATTCATACAAGAAAATACGAACAGTTTTTTTTTTTAATTTAATAAATGACTGTCATTCCGTAATTAGTAAAAGTTCTTCTTTATAAATTTCTGGTGTGAGTTAGGAATTTCGGAATTAAAATAGAAGCCAAAATGCTAACCCTAGGTTACATTCGATTTCGTGTATAAATTTACAGCGTTGTATGTTTTATTTCTTGATTTTTCACGTACAATTAATTTTAATCATTTCCAGTGCAATTTTTTCTATTTAATTTTGGGTAAAAATTACTTTTACGTTTAAAAAGTTAAAAGTCGCTATCCAAATCACAAAAGTTAAGATTTACTGAAATTTAACGAATAAGTTACAGAAATCTAACGAATATAGTTATTTTGCGTAATATTAATATGGCATTAGGCTATCGAAGAATGTCTAAAGAGCTTTGGAAAATGCCCTAACACGGATTAAATAGACATAACTTTCTGGTTTTCATAATAATTTACTTTGGATTCATCTTCAAATTCATATAATGGGTTGTGGACATCTTTAAACAATCAATGAACAAAAGTGCTTTGCATTGTCGAGTACAGAAGCAGAAATAATTGCCACGAATAAAGAAATCCGAGATATTTTATGGAATAAAGATATTGCCAACGAAATTATAATGTTAACCTTTAAATTCCTGATGTTTAGAAAATCATTGTAATAATATTTTTCGGCTTTCATTTTTTAAATAAATCATGGGAAAAGTACTTAAAAAAATCATATTTTGTTTTAAGTATGGTTTACGGCTAAAAAACAGTTTGTTACTAATCGGCAATACTGGTCTTTAATTGAAAAAATAATTTTCCTTGATAAAATTCTATAATATTAAACACACAAGAATTTTAGGAACTATAATAAGAAATAAATTTTACTTGCTCACTGCAGAACAAAATAGGGTATTTCGCAAGCTTCCAAACAAAACAAAAAGAACAAGTAGCAACAACTGAAAAATAAATCTAACTTTATTCTTAAACAGCACAAGTGTTGCCATCTACATGTTGAAAATCGATTTAATAATATTTTCAAAAGGTATTTTATTGGCAACATTAGGCATTATAGCTTCAATATTATTCTAATAGCACTTTAGAGCCAAAATTGGGTATGTTGAAAATAGTATAAAAGGAACACCCGGCATTTAAGGGTTAAAAATCTTATAGTGTATGAAAATAACCAATCGTGTATGAAGTGCATTACAAGTGAAAGTAATTTGTGGAGAATGAAGCATATTAATATTAAATTGAAATTTATTCGCGATGTTGTCAGCAGAAATGATATTAAAATAGAATATATATTTCTACTGAAGATCTAATTGCTGACATGCTAACAAAAGTTCTTTCTTAAACAAAATTTCATGAACGTTTACAAGTATTTAATGTCAAAATTTGAATTTTAGAAATTTGGAAATTAGGGGGGGGGGGGGGGGGGTGAAGTTAAATAAATGATTGTTTATTGTTGGAATAAAATAATAAATGAGAAAAAAAGTAGAAAAAAGTTTTACAAATTTCGAATTATATACTGGGGGGGGGGGGGGGGGGAGGAGGATGATTTTTTTGGATTTTAGAGAAGGACAGTTATGATGAAATTAAAAGAAAACAGAAATCAGACGAAACGCGGAAGATTATCGTTCTTCCTTATTAAATAATTTTTAAATAGGGTGCTAGAAATAAATGATTTAACGAATATAGTTATTTTGCGTACAAATAGCATTACAATCGGCTTTGAAAGAATCTTTGAAAACGTTCGGAAAATGTTGTTTTTCGAAAGAATAATAATAAAAAAATCCAATCCATAATTTTTATCAATTATTGACTTGGACAAGCAATCCAGCCCCTATGTTTTGCTTTAAAGAATGAAACATATGCTTGAAATAAAAGTCTCAGCAAAGGCGAACAGAGCTTAAGCGAACTTTTTTTCTTAATTTCTTGCTGGATGCTGAAAATAAAGGATGTAATAATTATAAATCTAAAAATCTGTGTTAAGGCTTACCACACAGGCACCGATCACTTAGTAGTTTATGGTTTAATTTTTTCCTAATGCGTATAAAAACTCCAAGGTAGAAAATCCGGAGAATTAGATGACCTTGTATGCATATGTTGCTTAAAAAATTACAATGCACAGACACACAAACCAGATCTTGTTAGAGTAGACTTTACTCAGCTAGACAGCTCACTGATATTAGGATTGTAAAAAAAGTATTTTATAAAGAAAGAAAATAACAATTATAATAATTCAGTAAATATAAAAATAATGAAAAATACAAAATACAAAACTAAGAACAAAACAAAGAAAGAATAAAATTCAAAATAAACAAATACAAAACGTACATCTTTTCTAACGCATGTGATTAATTAGAAAAATCTTCATCAGTAAAAGAAGCTGTAGAAGATGAAGAGTCGGATTGTTTTTAGAAACATTCTGATCACATTCTAAAAACTGCATACAGCTAATCATTTTGTTGACAAGAAATAAGGATGAAAGTAATGGTAAAGACAAAAGTAATAATGTAAATGCCCTATCTTAGGACTCCATACCTTAAAGAGTTAATAAAAACACTGAATTAAACTTAAATCATCCATCAGCTGAAAAAAAAAAAAATGCTGGATTTTGAGTTTTGGGGCATTTCTGATTTATTTACTCCTCCTTCATTATATGCCAACCTTCTTAGCTCCTTTGGACTTTAACTGAAAAAAAAAATGTCCGACGATTAAAGCGAATAATCTACAAACTTATTTTATGCTCCAGATGAAAATATTTGTCAAATTTTAGCATATTTATTGATGGAACATCAACATGGCCGTTTTTTTCCACTTACTTCAATGTAGTGCACATATCTAACTAACGTGCGAACATTGATGCTGAAATCATGGGCTGCTTGGCGAATCGCAATATGCTTAATTTTGCCCTTCCTTACTGCTCCCAGCAAAACATCGGTAGGAATTTTCTTGCAAGTAGTACTTTTTTTAAATATCTCACCATTTCAAGGAATAAATTTATTTTTTGAATTTATCTATTAGGTGGCTCTGCGACTGCGATTGGTTGTCACATGAGACAACTTGCCCCACTCATACTGTGACAATCAATTGTGTTTGAAAGAACCGCACTTTTTTGTTTTCAGAGCTTTTTCAATTACAGTGACACATAAAAATGTAAGTAAATAGTTCACTATTAATGTAATATGTAATGAAAATTTTGAACTATTCTTATAGTTCAGATTTATTTCGATTTATATCAAAATATTCATTCAGCACGAAACCAATCAACAATGAAAAAGTATTGTCATGCTTTTAAGACATTCAACTTTGAAACAATAGAAAAATAAATTTGTTAGTAAAATAAATTTCTTTCTATAATAAGCCCAAACTTTAAAAATATGAAAACACTTATTCAAAAAATGTAGAACATATAGTTTTTATTTGATATTATCTAATTGCAACTTTTACATATTTTAAAACAAGATCTCGCCTATTAAATGATGTAGCACATTGTCTTAAAATTTATTTTATATACATTAGTTTACACGTATGCAATAAAAATTACACCTAATAAAAATTTGTAAAATCACTTTGTGAATTTCTATATTATATGCGAAAAAAAGGCATGCATATTCACAAGTATCTCAAGAATAGCTAAAGAAACGTTCCTGTATTTACATTTATTAAAAAAAAAAAAAAAAAAAAAAAAAAAAAATAGGGATTCCTTTTTACATTTTTATGTAAATAAATTAATTTTAATCATTTATTTATGAAATACATTTTTCTAATTAAATATCAAATATTATCTTATAATCCCCAAATGCCACAATAGCATCAGAATTTCGATATAAAAATTTTGCTTTTATAATGTACGTGATTTATTTTCAAATATATTTGTTCATAACTCCTGGTGTAAAGGTCTGCAAGGGCCAAATTTCCAGGCCTGGCCCGTTTGTACTTTCGCGATTCACGGCCCGGACCGTCCTAAAATTAATGAAATCAGACCCGACTTAATTTCACCAGAAAATACCGATTTTTCTTAACATACAATTAAGATTTTTTTCTAGAATACTGCATACATATTTATGAAAAAAATCTAACTATTATTATATGTTTATTATATGTTTTAGATTACTATATCTTCACAAGCCATAGAATGCAGAATAGTATTAGTGCCGGCCCGCGATGTAGGCCCAGTATGTAGAAAGAAAACGTAAGCCTGATCCTGGTCCTGTCCGAGTCTGCTGAAACACTTAAGCCCTGGTTCAAATCAGTCACGTCCATTGAAAACTTTTCATATTTTATTGGCTTAATTTACTCTTATTTCTATATCGGGCCGAATTTTTTTATCGACTCGGCCCGGTACGTTTATTTTTGTCATCGGCTCGGCCGCTAAAAAAATTGGCTTTAATCCGCTGGTCCGTCGGAAATTTTCCCTTCATTTTGCCGGCACGGGCCTCGGTTCAAACCCGTGCTCGTTCTGACCTCTATTCTGGTTTCATTCATTCATTTCAACATTTTATAAACAGAAGTACTTCGCCTCTGAAAGGTTTGGAAAATAAATAAATAAACAAAAATTGTTCTGAAAGAAAATTAATTCTAAATAGAAGATAAAGAAAGTAAAAAAAGAAAGAAAAACTACAATTTTGTTAAATGATTTAAAAAAAAATGATATGTTCATAAAAAAGAAATCTAACCATAAGGATATTTCCTGTTACAATCTTTCTATTAAAAAAAAAAAAAGTAAGAAAAATCATGCGTTAAGCATAGATTATGAAACACTTTCCAACGCTTCCTGTATGCTTTAACAAAACTTCGTTATTTAGGGAGGTAATGTATATAAAAGAACTAAGTAAACATTTTAGAAAACGCATAAAACATTTGAAAAACTGATTTCAGCAGTTACCATCCATATCAAATATGTATTCCAATTCTTTTGAACAGCCCTGTATTTGATCTGTAGGTTGATATATATGCTATATAATGGGGAAATTTAGTTTAGCAAGAAAACGAATAACAGGTTGAAATTTCTCTTTCAGCAGTTTATACTAATAGATGGAAATATACTTGTATACTTTTGTACAACCCTGTAGTTAACCTAGTACCTTTATTACACGCCACTATTTAGCTAAAGTTTAATTCAAAGTAAAACACTCTTAAAACTACTGGAATCACATTTTCAGAAATTATATCATTTATAGACGGCCATGTATCCAATTCTTTGTGTGACCCTGTATATAATTTTATCTATGTTTTATAATTTTATCTACAAGCATTTCTTAGTAAACAAAATGCAGTTGAGTGTAAAAATGAATAACTCATTTAAAAACCACATTTAAGCAATTTACAATTATACCCAATAACTATTACGAATTCTTTTGTGTAGCTCTGTATATGAATTACAGCATTTATACATATCATATACAATGCATAAATATAGTGAAACATAAAAGCGCATAACATAATTAAAAATGCATTTCCAGCAATCATCGCTGTACAATACTTCGGATACAATACAGTACCTGAAATCTTTTGTGTGTCCCTGTAAATGCTATGCACTTCGTATTATACATGAAATAAGTTATAGTAAACCTCAGCGACGTATATAAATTCCATTATACATGAAATAATTTAACATAATTAAAATACGCCGGAAAAAACTCCCTCCACCCTTATATCATTATGTAACGGAATTCCGATTGTGTGGCCCTGTAAATGAATAATATTTATTCTTTGCAGCGTATATTCTACGGAATGCATATTTTAGTGCACTTGATAACTGCATATCAAATTTATTATGTTTGAAAGTACGTAACATCATTAAAAATCATTTTAAACGATATTTTTCCCCATAGGCCGTAATGTAACGGAAAACTTTTGACTGCCCCTGTAAATGAACTAAACATGCTACAAACTTTATTTGCAATAGGATTCGTGCTATGGTAGAGGTCACTAACATCCAAAAATTTCAGAACTATCCGAGTTTATTTACGGGAGTTAGAGCGCGTACAGACGGACAGACGGCCAGACAAATCGAGTGCATAAACACTTTTCAACTTTGTTGGAAAGTGTTAAAAAGCACAATTGTTCTACTTTTGATTGAATCGATACTATGTTTTATAAAACATATCCTTAACCTAATAACATTTAAGTATTAACAACCTATTATACTGCTATTAAACAGCTATTAAACAATGTCGATATCGATTGATAAACTTGAATTTTAATGTAATAGTTTAACATAGTTAGCTAATATTTAACCGATTTTAATTCCTATGAAAATCCTTGTACACATCCTCAGTCTAAATTAGTAAATCTATCACGTGAATTTCGCTGTTATGATATCAAAGATATTAATGGTAAAATACCTTATTATGAGATCAAATCTGGTGGCTAATGTCTTATTGGAATAATTGCTATAATAATTTCATTTGGCAAGAAAATCTATATTTCTAGAAATATTTCCAATAATGCACTGTGTCGAGTGGTTATCTTTTTAACCCCTTTAATAGGTAGATCTGGTATTGTGCAATCAATTATGCTTCATTACTGATATTTTTCGTTTGTGAAATATTTATAATTTCTTTCATTTGCATGTCGTGTTCAATAGTTTCTGACAGCAGCAAGATAACTGTTAACGCGTTGAATACCATGTCAGTCACCGGTGACCGACACTGATCTTTCCGTTTATGCCGCGTCAGTCATCGGTGACTGACAATTATAGATTCTGTAGCGGGAGTCGTTATTTCGTAGCCTAAACGGAAAGACAGACAAAATAGATTTGGCATTCAACGTGTTATAAAACAAAAGTTGCTAAGGTTTATTTTTCTGTAAACGATAATTAAATATATTTTCCCCTTTTTTAGATTTTGCAATTAGAGTGAAATAAGGTAAGTATATGTACTATGTATCTATCTCTACATTATAATTCACATTATAACGCGTCCGGGGTTGTACCCATCTGTCTTACCAGTCTCCGGTAAGCTGGCGCCACGTTAGGCTTAATTACGATTTGAGATGTATAAGAGAAAACTTATCTGCCTAAATACAAATCTTTTCTACCTGAAATCCCTTCTGTTCAACATAATTTTATTTAAAAGATTCAAAATTGATGACCGTTCAATGATTTGCGCAGTTGAAAAACAATTTCAAAAATCGAGTTAAAAACATCCATTATCGCAAAATGTAAACAAGCGATAGCGAGTCATTCATTTGATTCATTAAATTGAAAAATAAACCATTGAGCTATGGCGCAAATCAAATACGGTGTTCATCTTTCGGCCATGAAGCTTCCCACTCCGGATAAACAGCGCATGTGCTAAGACCGATCTCCAATGGGAGTTCCGTATTATTCCTGTCTGTATACAGATATCGTCACGCAACGCGTATTCATTCATCTCAGCATTACTGAGATTTTGCTGTCTTCTGGGTATAAATTTTTGGATTACACATTACTAGGTATTTTGTTAATTTATTGTTTGTTTTTTAAATCTGATTTGTTGTGATTCCATTTTCAACTTTTCTTTTGATTTACTTAGATTTAATGTGTTCTTTGTATTTTCCGCCTATTTAACCCTATTGTTATGTAGATATTACGAACCGTTCAATTTCTCTTGAAATATCTTTTAATGTTTTAATATCCAGCACCAGTAATTTTTTTACAGTACCCTATGGCTTCATAGTTGAAAATTTCTGAATACTTTCTGAAAAGAGCAACAGAAATAAATTTTCTGTACTTTTGTTTTGTTTACATATCGATTACGTTAGAAATATTTTAATATCCAGAAGTAATTATTTTGACAGTGTACCTTATAGCTTCATACTTTAAAATTTCTCTTTAAAAAATTATATGTTAAATTAAGCATGAAAAACTTAATACTTGGAAAGGCTGAGACAAATATAAATTTTTAAAGCAGATATCATGCAATGAATGTTTAATCACAATGTTTTAACTAAAATAACTTTAAATATTAACAAATTTAAACAAAATGAAGTTTTTAATTCATTTTAAGATGATTGATTTTTCGCGAAAAAGGATAAAAAAAACTTAAA